>CAJQZP010001514.1:922500-1487500 GCA_907164705.1 Parnassius apollo
CACACACACACACACAAATACACACACAGACACACACACACACACACAAATACACACACAGACACACAGACACACACATACACACACACACATACATACACACACATACACACACACATACACACATACACACATACACACATACACACACTCACACACACTCACACACTCACACACACAGACACACACACACACACACACACACACACACACACACACACACACACACACACACACACATACATACACACATACACACATACACGCACGCACACATACACGCATGCACGCATACACACATACACACATACACACACACACACACTCACACACACACACTCACTCACATACGCGCGCACACCATTCAGCACCCATACCATTAGCACTTACATTTAAATGCTCACGACCTTTAAATTCCCCTGTGACCAAAAATAACCGCGGCGATATTCCGTCAAATTCCAAGAGGTCTAATTTGACCGCACCCACCCTGAGCACTTCAAAAAACTAAAACTCATATTTAGAGACTACTTTTCTATGAAGAATTTTAGCATTATAGAATCTATACAAAATTTTCTATTCTTTAGTCTAAACAAAAGCTAGTTACTCTATGTATTTTTATTTTTATTCTAAAGTCAATTTACATTTGCCGACCATACGAAAATGGCGCAATTTTACGGTAGATTGAAAATAAAAATCTATAGAGTAACTGATTTGTTTAGAGCACAAGATAGAGAATTCTGTATAGATTATACACCAAACTTTTTTATAGAAAAGTAGTTTATATTACAAGTTTTCATAGTTTAAAGTGCTGTTTTTATGGTTTAAATGTCGTAAATTGAGAGTAGAATAAAAATAAAAATACATAGAGTAACTGAATTTTGCTTAGACCACAGGATAGAGATTTTTGTATAAATTCTATAATGTCAATTTTTTTCATAACAAGTAGTCTCTAAATATAAGTTTTAGTGGTTTAAAGTGCTGTGGGTGGAGGTGATCGAATGCGACCGCTCAGGATTTGACGGGCGCATGCGACTGCATAGGAATTTTAAGGGGATTATAATATAAGCACCAAATTAAACTTACTAGGAGGAGCCATCATCTATTTTGTTTATGTTTGTTACTTAAACACGATGCGTGGCTCTTTATTTTCAGAACTTGGTTAATACATTTTATTATTATAATAAAAAAAAAACAATTAAGAAACGGGCAACTATAATTTAGGTATTATAATTACCAACTTTTTTTGTGGTGGAGCCATGCTGCAGCTTTATTAATTGTATAGTTGTAGCACGAATGGGTCGGCTCGACCGGGGAAGGACCACGCTCTCACGGAATTCCAGCGTAAAATATCAGCTTAACGCTGCTGTATTTTGTATGCTGAGTGTGGAGAACCGGAGACTCTTTTTACTGGAAACGAGTCATTCCGTCTTTATCCTTAGGGCTGGCAACGCATTTGCATTTTAACTAGATGTCTGTGGGCCACAACATCCATTTACCATCAGGTGGACACTGTGTGCTCGTTTGTCACCCTTACTCTAAAAAAAATTAATACAAATGAGAAATAGGCAGCAGCGTCTTAATAATAATGAATAAAAATAAAAAACTGCGGCTGCCAACTCGCTTGCCAAGCGTGGCAACTATGGCAAATATCCTCCCCACCTACGAGGCAATCTATCGGGGAGGCTTATTTTCAGCAATGAACGTTAGAAAGCTGCAACGGTAACTCATGTAATTATTGAGATAAATATTTTAATTTTGTAACCATATTAGGATTTATTGATATTTTCCTACAGACTTTATTTTGTAACTAGACTACGACGAAGAAACTACATGATGTAAAGTGTAATACTGTGGCCCCATTTACCTAACATTGAACGAAACTTCATTAATAGCATTGACCAGATGCTATAAGACATATTCTCGTTTTGGAATCCATCATTTACACAAAAGATAAGGGATTATATATCTCAATTATTTCAAACAAACCTTAGTTATAGTACGGCAGAGAGTATGCGAATTCCGTTAATGGACTCGGTTTATTTTGCTTCAATGTCTACTTAATTATTTCTATTTTCTTATTGGCGGCTTTTATTTTGTCAGTTTATATTTAGATGGGTCATCATAACTATCATCAGTTATTTTAAGTCCACTATTTGATATATTTTAATATTTGATTACATTGAATAGGAAAAACTATATAAATCTATATTATTTCGTTTATTAATTAATTGATAGTAATTAATTGTCCTGAAAATCCTTTTTTTCTTACAGCTTTAACACTAGTTTTTAAAAGAGAGAACCGTGAATCATTTGTACCGTATTTATAACATCATTTTTTTTTTTTAAGGTGACAAAAACACACAACCCCACAGCAAAAACCACAAAAAACCCGCGCGGACAACACGGCCCACCAACAAGCCCCCCTGCGTTTGGGGGTGCGCCGCGCAGCCCGAGTGCAAACAAATTACACCGCCCCCTAATTCTATTACATCATCGTTATCATCATTATAGTCCATGACACGTGTACTGATAAAGAATTCCCCCTTGGGCTACGTCAGTTACTCTGTTCCGCCTAAAGGACTCACTTAACCGGTTTAAAGACTCCTCGGTGAAAATAATCACTATCTTTCTTCTACACAGCACTGTTTTTTTTTACTATTGGCTTCAGAAAATCAAGCCTGCGCATTTTTGACCGCGTGCTTTTGGTTTTACACCTTCCTTAACAATATTATGGCATTTTATTTTAGTAATCTTACCTGATTGCGTAAACTGTGTAACACCTTGACCGAACTTCTGAACATTATGTCTCACGCATAAGTCTACTGCAATCATTTTGCATATCAAACGCATAATGCTAGTGATATTAACCTCTGGATTGATGTTGTTTTACTTCCCTACTTCATTTATAGTACAGTTGAGATATACATAAAAACTAATTTTGTGATCGAATATAAATTCATGTTCTCGCTATTTACTCTATTATGTCCCGTTGCAGTTTCTAACATCTAGTATTAAGTCTCCGAACTTATGACAAATCCAAGGTAAAATATGTAAAGAAGGTTTTGTTTTTAGAGCGTATTTTGAACTGATTTTATCGTTTTAGTATCTTGGTCGGATCCCATCTATTAATTTTTCGATCAGGTTAACCTTGTAAACAAGGGCAATATTTTCAACATAATTATTTACTTATAAGCAGACTTATAAGTAGTCGCATAAAATGCCTCGTAATGTCGACGTTAGAGAATCGGTCACACTATTTTCTTCTGGAGGCAACTGAAGTAATATAGGACAAAGGGATATTAATGTCGATTTTGAAGTGTAATAAAAAAGAATAAATTTGAGTAGCAGGGAATAAAACGAATCTTAAATAGGTAATTCAACTGATAAGCCTAAAGGCTAAATGGGCTGATAAGCTGGTAAGACCTTATAGATATGCGTAATTGTTAAACAGAGATACCTTAATTCAAAATTTCAATCAGATTTCTCCAGGAATAAAAACTGTCAATTCGGAATTGCTTTACCTGCTTGGTGCTCCGTTGTTTTTCGATAGTATTAAACCTCCTTTAAAAACAAAATTTGATCAATTTTTAAATCATGTTGATTAATTATATATTTTAAACCCCCATATTGCCCTTACCATTTTAACATATTGTCTCCTTGTACCTAAATTTACATACTTGTTACGCTCAAGTCCAGTCTGGAAATGTTCGGATATTTTAAAAGATATTGATAGTAATCTTAAAATTGCTTTACAAAACATTCTAAATTTAAGATTAAATACAATAGCCTGGAATCAAGCCACTTTACCTATCAAATTTGGTGGAATTGGTGTAAGAAATATTTCTAGCGTCGCATTGCCTGCTTTCCTTGCTTCCGTGCAAAGTGCCAATGACCTATGTAACACAATTTTAAATAATAAAGTAGACCTGTGCTTTGCTTCGGAGGCAAAGCAAACATGGCTGACGCTCTGTCCCGGCGAAAATATCCCACTGGAAGTTAACCAACAAAAAACAGTGGGATATTCCGTTGGTACAGAGTGTACAGAAAAATTTATTTCAAAATTTCCATATTCAACAAGATCAGGCTCGCCTTCTAGCTGTTTCGACTAAGGAATATAGCCACTGGTTACATGCTCTACCATCAAGTAACCTCGGCACATTGCTTGATGGGGATAGCTTGCGCACCGCAGTAGGAATCCGGCTAGGAGTGGCTATTTGTCAACCTCACCAGTGCCTCTGTGGTAGCAGCGTCGATGAGTTTGGGCTCCCCGGTCTTTCATGCAAGAAAAGTGCAGGTAGGTTTTCCCGTCACGGTTCTTTGAACGAAATCATCCGAAGGGCTCTTGTATCTATAAATATCCCCTCGGTTTTAGAGCCTTGCGAGATATTTAGAGACGATGGCAAGAGACCCCGACGGTATGACTTTGGTCCCTTGGGAGAGAGGTAAAACCCTAGTGTGGGATGCTACTTGCGTTGACACTTTGGCGGCCTCTCATCTCAAGGGTACCTCTTTTAGAGCCGGGGCAGCGTCAGGGGCAGCCGAATTTAGTAAATGGCGCAAATATGAGTCTTTGAGAAATGACTACATATTTTTGCCATTTGCTGTAGAGACTATCGGTCCGTGGGGTCCACGTGCAATGAAGTTTCTAAAGGAACTGTATCCACGACTGGTCGTTGCTGCTGGTGATAAGAGGGCTGGTTCTTTCCTCGCTCAAAGGCTAAGTATAGCTATTCAGCGAGGAAACGCAGCCAGCGTTCTTGGCACTATACCAAGGGGAGCAGGTCTTTTTGACGATTTAAATTGTTAGTGTTAGATTTTCTATATTATAGTTTCTTCTTTTATGTTGTATATAATTAGTTTTAATCTTTAATATTATAATTTTAATTATTATTTTAGTTAAGTTCTTTATTATAATTTTTGTAATATAAATTGAACGTTGTAACACCATTAAATATGTAAAAATAAATAATTATTATGTCATCAATAATATTTATAAAAAAAAATAAAAAGATAATATGCATTAATTGCAATGTTAAGATATTCTTCACGAACTTTTGTGGTTGATACCATCTATCAAATATTTAGACAAGAACTAAGAAAAATTTGAGTTTTATAGTGTTTTTGTGGTATAAAAAATGACATGTAAAGGTATGCGTCTATTGGCCCGCGCCGGACGCACCGCAGGCACGGCACACAACGGATTGAACAGATTTGCCGATGGCATGCGTCCACTGTATCCAAAATCCGGATTTGTAATTTAGTTTCGAGTGTTTTCTTGTCGTGATTTGACGTATTCGGAGATGAAGATATTATAACTATTACTAGCTGCTTGTTGGAAGATGAAGAAGAACGTAAAACTAAACGTAGAATGGGGGTTCATGAATTAAATTATATAATATTATTGTTTATATCTTAATGATTTCTTATATTTACGCGAACACTATACGTGATTAAAACTACTTTTACGGATTTTATCGCGTTTATTTTTACTTTTTATTTACTTTTATTTTTAATTCCCGACGTTTCGGGCGCTTTCCAGCACCCATGGTCACGGGGGACTGAGATGACTGATGATCTAAGTGTACTGTGTATTTTCAGAGATAAGTGCCGTCAAAATTTGTGGTACTTACATGACCTCTGCCCATTTGATAAGAAGGCATCATACGAGGGCACCAGGAAACGATACAGATACTGCAGTACAAGACAAAACCCACAGATGTGTAAAATATTATGCCAAATATGTCAAAATAATGTGCAAAATATCTCAAGTTCTGCTCTGTACAGCACCTTGTTTCGATAGTTATCCCAAATAATATAAAAATAAACATTTTTATAGGTTAAAACGTTGTTCTATTACATCAGTGAATAATTTACTATGATGTAGTCTAACCCTTAATAACTATTCAGATGACTTTCCGGACACTGGTAACATACGGACTAAATTATTTTTGTGCAATGGGCCCATACCATAGGGGTTTTTTTTCAGGAATAGGCAAACAGAATAAAAACATAATATTGTTGTTTTTTACCCTTATATTCTATCAAACTCAACACTGAAAAGAAAAAAAATCGCTAGGTCTGGCTAAGGATTAAGCAAAACAAATCAACGCATGCGGCATTAGGCGATGCCAGCGGCGAACTGATTTGTGTGACGTCACCGGAATGTAACGCATTTCGTATTGTCGTCTGCACAGACTGCTTGGGTCCTGCAGGTCTCGGGCCTCGAGGTATTACCCTCGCGTTGTCCTCGCGGCCCATCACATGGACCGTTCCTGGTAGCCCTTTCAGGCGTTGTTAGTTAACTCGGCTTTTAGTACGTAGTTGGTAGAAAAAAACTTTTCGTAGTCGGTTAAGACTACTAAAAAGGAGGTTGTCTTGAGGTGTCTAAGTTGGCCTATCAGCGGCATTATGGGCTGTTACTCGACTCTCTAATCGATATAGAGAGGAGTTCTCCTGGATAGGGTCGCCCGTCCGGTAGACGAGTGTGTAGCGGCGCTAGGTTGTTGAGGTGTAAGTGTGTAAGTGTGGCCCGTTGTCTGCGCAGTCGAACAGTCCGTGCGCCAACCGGGCCACAAAGTCCTGAATGGTTTGGATCTTGAGGTTGGCCGCTATGACGTCATTCCAAACGTAGCGACCCGCACCGACAATGGTTCTTAACGTCAAATATTGCTGGGCCTGCAGTCGCCGCCTCAGAGGCTCGCTCATAAGCGCGTATCAGGCCGGAGCAGCGTACGTGATGATGGGTCTAATGTACATCTTAAAGATCTTCACTTTGGTCTTAAGTGGTAACTTGAATGCCGGGACCGGACGGAGCATCGCCCGCGCACATCTGGCTCTGCGGACGACAAAGTCGACGTGCGCAGTTATGCGCAGCGCCCGGTCGATCCGACACCAAAGGTAGGTCACGGCCTTCTCGTACACGATCTTCTGGCCATTGAGGGTTAGCGGAGGTGGTAGATTCCTGAGGCGGCGAGTGAGCAGAGCGGTCGCCTTACCAACGTTGACGACCATCCTCCACTCATCTAGCCATAGTGGCAACAGGTCCAGCAGACGTTGCATCCTGTCAGTGGCAATGTGGGCTCTTCTGGACGAGGTGAAGTAGGTACTATGGTCCGCATATAACGCCAATTCCACGTCGTCCTCCCACTCTTGCAGCCTTCCTGCCAGTGTAGGGATGTCATTAGTGTACGCCGCATACAGGACTGGAGACAAACAGCTGCCCTGAGGAACGCCGGATCTGATGGTTCTTGTTGAGGACTCGGCGTCCTCTACGCAAATGTAGAACTTTCTGTCTGCCAGGAAAGACGCCACTAGCCGCAACATAGCAGGAGGGACACTAGTCTGTTCTTCCAGTTTGTAAAGTAACCCAAAATGCCACACCCTGTCGAACGCCTTCTCGATATCGAGGCCCAACGATGTGCGGCCACGGTTGTACTCGGCCGCAAGCAGGTGCAGCACTCTGGTCAGCTGTGTTGCCGTTGAGTGATCTAGTCAGCTTGGTTGCTGTTGAGTGCTGCTCCGCCCGAAGTTGGATGCACGGACAGAGGCGTCTTAGCAACAGTCTTTCAAGCAGTTTAGCTATGTGCGGTAGCAGCGTTATCGGCCTGTAGCTGGCAGCTCTACGCCTGTCCTTCCCGGGTTTCGGCAAGACGATGACTTTGCCTTTCTTCCAGTCCTCCGGTACGTGGGATGTCCACAATATCCCATTGTAGAGTTGACCAAGCTCTACTAGGACTCTATGGGGTAGCTGTCGGAGTGCAGCGTTGGTAATCCCATCGTGCCTCGGCGCCTTCCTCGGTTGCAGGCGGGATACTGTCCTCCGCAGTTCAGCGGGGGGAGATGAACCACTCTCCTGCAAGCGGTGGCGCGGGCGACGACAGAAACTCCTGTACGCGACTCTCCTTCCGGGCATGAAGCTCCATGAACTCCGCACTTGCTGGGTTCGGCATAAATTGCTCCTCGAAGTGCTCAACTAGGATATCCGCACTACCCTTGGCATTGTAACAACGTTCCCCCGCGTTGTTGGTCAGCGAGCAAACGGGAGGTTTGGCTTTAGTTAACTGTCGGTTCAGTTTATAGAGCGACGCATTGTGCTCTTCGGTCTTCCATATGCGTCGCTCTCAGGCCTCTCCTCTGTGTACCTGGACTGCAACCGACAGTTCCTCCGACAGGGTGTTCAACTGCGTTTTGATTCCCGGGCAGCGAGTACGCGCCCAGAGTCTCCTTAACGCCATTTTTCTCCTGATCAGCACGCTTATCTGTAGCGGCAGATCATCTCTCCTTGCAGTAATCGGGACGATCGTAGAGGCAACGGGTAATCAAGATCGGGAGGTGCTGTGAATTAAGGTCGTACAGCACCTCTACCACTATCGGGTAGTTGACGTTCCTAGAGAGCACGATGTCCAATACATCCCGACGTTTCCGTGGATCTGTCGAAACGTGTGTGGGTTCTTCGGGACCTAAGACGTTATAGCTTTATCTTTCGGTGTCTTCGAATAGTGCATGACCCGGCGGATTTATCACTCTAGATCCCCACGCCGGGTGTTTGGCGTTTAGGTCCACGGTGATGATGGTCGGTGTTTCGCCTTCCATCACCGTCCGGACGTCTGAGGAGCAGAATGGAGTCCCTGGCGGGTTGTACGCTGCGTAGATCCTAAGTTCCTCGCCCGCCGCCTCCATTTTTATACTGATAGAGTGCATCGTTTGGTTCTCTGGTAGATCGAGTTCTTGATGGACGATGTCCCTTCTCACTAGAACTGCCGTCCCTCTGTAGGCGGCCCCTTGAGAAGTGACCTCGTCCCTCCTGTACACGTGATAGTTGGGCGGCTTTACGTGCGTGTTCGGGTTTAATTTCATCTCTCCTAGCAAGATGACTTGTATGTATTGTTGTTGGGCGACAGTGCGGAGTTCATGCAGCTTCTGCTGTATTCCATCCGGGTTCCAGTAGAGGAGGCGCAGGTTAGACTCCTCCGTAGTGCCATGCCAGGAGGTTTGCCAGCGCCTTCATCACTGCTGTAATCGGGTTCGTCCCGGCTCTAATATCGGCCAGGAACTGACTGCCGACTTCGATTGCTATGCCAACCAAACGTTGGATGGCGTCAGTAGTCTCGAAGCCAGCTGATGGTGTTCTTGGAGCCTGTGAAGGCGTTGGCACTGGTCTCGGGTGTTGGTATACTTCTCTTTGTAAATGGGTAGAGCGCGCTCTATATTTAGAGCGGGCTCTATTTTCTGATAGAGCCCTTTCTGGCACTCTACCCATTCTGGCTTTCTTCTGTTGTTTGGTAACCTGCGCCTGGGCTATCGTTACCGCTTGGGTTGGGGTAGAGGTTGCTGCCTGAGGAGGGGGCTGCACCTTCTGTTTCCTCTTCCTCCCCCGATTACTCATTTGAGAGGTTTGGCGCTCAATTGCGTCGTTAGCGGGGGGCTGGAGAGTCGCCCCGGTGATTGCCTTAGCTGTGGTTATAGTCGGCACCACCATTTCCATAGGAGCCGAGACGGGTGGAGGGGGGCAGGTTGCCTTCCCTTTTCTCTGATTGTAGCCCACCCGTCTTCCTGGACCACGGCCCTGGGAAGACTCTGGGGGACCCTCTTGGGCTCTTCTGGGAGTAGGCCGCAATCCTCCTCAGGACTGGGCAGCGCCGATCATTTGCTGTATGATTTTTGGCGCAGTTTGCGCATCGTGGTTCTTCGTATCTCCCCCTTGGGCAGTTAATGGAGATATGGTCTCCGGCGCAGCGAACACACTTCACTGGCCTGAAGCAGTTCATTGATGCATGGCCAAAGGCCTGGCAGCGATGGCACTGTGATGGACCCGCTCTTCCTTGCCAGGCTTCTATGACGACTCCTTTCATGTACAGGAGTTCGTCGACTTGGTACAATTCGTTTAGGCGCTCCAGGCTCAGGTGGTCCAGCTGCGCAAAGTAGAGGCACCCAGATCTGCCTCTACGAGGGGGGATCCCTTTTAAGTATTTAATTGGGAATCCCTTTGCCCTGATATCCCTCTATCGCGGATGGATCCATGCCCACTGGCAGTCGCCCACTTTTGTGAGCTTGTCATCTTCGGGTGTATAGCAGTACCAAGACATGGCTGGTACTTTATCGGTGATCTCAATTAGGTACTTTTGCACCGTTCAGAATTCTTCCGGACTTTGGGGGGTGAACCTAACCCCCTTCCCAAACGGACGAGCATTTAGTGAGTGGACCAACTTCCTGTTGAGCAACTCAAAGTGCTTCGTCCAGTCCGGGAGGCACTCAACCACTATGGGCGGGTATTTTTTAGATGTTTCATCCGGATTGGGTTTTGATGCCTCAGCTGTCCTGGTCCTTGGTACTGCTGGGGCAGCTGCCAGTTGGGCGTAACTGGTCGAAGGCCTTTGACCATCGTCCGATGGCCGGCCTGACGGATTGGTGGTTGGCGCGGACAATGAGTGCCCGGCAGATGGCGCTAGGGTCACATACGTAGTTGAACTCCACCCGTACGACCCTTCTCCTCCCTGTTCCAGATCAACAGCATCCATGCTGGAATGGTGATTCGGTGATCTGGGAGGGGTTGGTTTAGACGGCGATGGCGATTTAGGTGGTGATCTGCGAATGGGTCTCTCCGGTTGTCGGTCGCTTTCTTCTTCGTATGAAGAATATTCCGAAGAGTAAGGGGATCTGACCCATTGCCTCTTCTCCTGGAGGGATGCTGCCGTTTCGGGTGGAGTATGCCTTCGTGGCGTTTTGTTGGCCCACTGTTGCTGGGGCAACGGTTCACGTCCAGTCGTACACTCAGGTACGATGGACGAGAGCGCGGTCCTTGGTGCGGGCTCTTTACCCGGCGACGAAGGCTTACGGGTCGGGACCTGAGAGTAGGAGGACACTACTCTAGTCCGTTCCGGGTTGAAAATATCCCTGTACGCTATTGGTTTCTCCAATATGCCAGGACGGTCCGGTGGTTTTCTGGTTTTGGGTGGGGGCTCCCCCTTGTCCTTATCAGACATGATAAAAACCTAAGGTGAGTCAGATGATCTAATTAAGGCCCTATCTATAATACCAGCCGATCGGCAGCGATGTGCGACGCGAATAGTAGGGATGGTGAGACGTTGGCTTGATCACTATGGGCACTGCCTACCCCTTTTATACTAAAAGAATTGGGGGAAGTGCGGTGGTGGCACTTTAAATGCGCAACTAGGCACAGTAAGCACGGGGCGCTTTAAAGTGTCTAAGAATCTGCCTAGGGGCAGGTGACCTCGACGCCTTACGGAATCAACGGACTCGACGATCGGCGGAGTATGTCGTACCGGCGGTTGTATGTGCTCACTGCTAAACACAAACAACTCACACCTAGGAGATTCTTATCTAACGTATTTTTGCTCATAAATGCTAGCGTTTCGTGCAAGCGGCATGGATAGTGAACGCAGCGCTATGTGAAATCATACAAAACAAACTAAAATCCGTTGCGTGCTGTGCGTGCGATGTGTCCGGCGTGGGCAAGTGGACGCATACCTTTAAAGTTAACTGACCTCTCTGTAAGATTTGACGTCTACTTTGAAGTGACATTATCATCAAATTAATACTATAGTCTGCTAGTGATCGCAATATTTGCTATCGTACCGTTACAGATACAGCCTGTTTAATGACCACTGCTCAACATAGGCCTCCCCCATAAACTACCTCATCGATGAAATATTTGCTATAGTTGCCTTGCTTAGCATAGGGGCTTGGAACTACAGCTTTTTTAATTTGTTATTGGGAAGACTCTGCTGCCCGTCTCCTGGATTGCTTCCTTCTCTCACCTGTTACGACACCTACAGGACGATATTGGCCAGTGGATACTTTTACACCGACCCTACACGGTGGTTTGCAACCACAGCACGTACTCTTTTGATGAAAGTCGATTTATTATTGCGAGGCAAAAGCGTGATATTTACACGCTATTCCTCGTGATAATCATTACACTACTACCTCTGACTTTGTATATAGGCATGCGACGCTTAACCACTACCGGTTATACATGTTTGGCTGAGAGAATTTAATCAACAATTTCCACGCCAAATCCGTTATCTCAGCCAACTTTCCGATTTCATAACATAAACACTCGCCTATCATCTAGAGGGGTAAGCAGAGACTACAGACCTTAAATTGCCACGATCCTGATACACTTCTCTAGCCTTTTTCATATCCATAAAACTACGCATACATGCTCATAGGTTAAAGGTACCCTTAACTTGGCCCATTTTCAATATATCGCCAATTTAGTCGATAAACTTTCGCCTAGAATATTCCTTTCCGACTCTGCCGTTCACTTTTGAAACATAAGTTTGCTTTGTCACACTTTCCGTTTCCACATGGCAAATACTGTTACATATTCTTCATCGAGAATAGCAGGATGAACAAGCCCTAGTTTAAAGACAATATGAGATAAACATATTATTTAGGATATAATTATATATATCCAAGGGCAGTAGATAATTAGGATAATAAATAATAATTTTAACTATAATCCGCGTAAGCAGTGAAACATAAGTTAAGTTGGGGTAAGATCAAATTCCTGCGAATTATGCTTTACATTTATTTCTACCCGACCCCAAGTTCCAGTCAGTCGCTACAGGAAGTAGGGCGTGGGCTGCGCGGCATTTTATAAAACAAGGATTTTTTTTGTATATCCGATCTTTTTCTATCACTTTTGTTTGCGATTTTGGCGAGAATATTACTGTTTTTGTTGTTATTTTGTCTGAGTACTAAGTTATATGAAGTTATAGCCCGATAAAACTGATGCAAACAGGGCTAAGATCACTGTAGGCCGAAATCCAATGTTTCCCCACGCGAGTAAAGATCGGATGAATTTTATCCGATCTTTACCCGTTACAAATATGGCAGTGGTTGTCAAACTTTTATTTCTTTAGAAGATTGCTCAAGTAACTATAGGGCCCAGTATAACTATCAAATCGATAGTGCCTTAATGTATATAATGATTTCTTATATTTACGCGATAACTACACATTGAAATAATACTAGGTTTTTACGGAATTTATCGCGTATATTTAACTTTATAAATACCCAACGTTTCGTCGGATGTAAGTACTTATAAAAAGGTTATAAACGACCCAACAAATAGCGCAATAAAAACAACTAGTGACCTCATAAAGAAACACTCCGAAAAATTAAATCTGGACGTAAAATGGATAATACCTACGTGCGCCAAATCACCAAAATTGCGTGGGTTACCAAAAATACACAAGCCCAATGCTCTATTACGTCCCATAGTGAGCTAAATCGATTCACCAACTTACAGATTGGTTCAACACTTAGCGAAAATACTCTCACCGCTCAGGGGACATACAAGAGCACACATAAAGGATTACTACCATATTGTCAGCGAGATTAAAGACCTACATCTGGCAGACAATGAAACTATGGTCAGTTTTGATGTGCAGTCATTGTTTACATGCTTACCTGTTGAAGACTGCATCTCAATTGTAACTAGAAGGCTGGAAGAAAACAACATGCCCGTAGAATATGCAGTTTTACTCAGACACTGCCTTACATCTGGCTACCTATTGTGGAAGGAGGAGTTCTACAAGGAAGTTGATGGTGTGGCTATGGGCTCACCTGTATCTCCCATTGTCGCCGACATATTCATGGAAGACTTTGAGGAGAAAGCCTTGCTTAGTTCTTCCATAAATCCAAGATTCTACAAGCGGTATATAGACGACACTTTCACAATTCTACCTTTAGATAAAGTAACTGCATTTTTAGACCATCTTAACTCTATAAATTCTAAAATTCAGTTCACAATGGAGTTAGAGGCAAACAATTCCTTAGCTTTTCTAGATGTGTTAGTAATTCGGAATCCTGATAACACCTTGAGCCATACTGTGTATAGAAAAAAGACCCATACAGATAGATATTTAAACGGTGATTCTCATCACCATCCTTCACAGTTAGCTACCGTGGGTAAATCTTTGTTTCAGAGAGCACGAGGGATCTGTGACAGTAAACACCTGGCTGCCAAGCTCCACCATTTCAAGCAAGTTTTGCATGACAACAAGCTTCGAGTCCCGCGCCTACATCACAGTGAACGAGTGAAGCCGGCCACAGTCGAGCGTGTACCTGCTGTACTGCCATATGTTAGAGGAGTCACTGACAAGATTGGCTACATCTTGAAGCGTGCTTCCATCAAAACATACTTCAAGCCGCTGAAGAATATTGGTCAGTTTTTACCATCAGTCAAGTGTAATTTCCCTCTGCAAGGTGCAGGAGTGTACAAGCTTGATTGTGAATGTGGTCTCTCCTACATAGGACAAACTAAAAGATCAATAAAAACCCGCGTTAAAGAACATATAGCTGATGTGAAGAATCGACGCTCCGGGAAGTCTGCAGTCTGTGAACA
This sequence comes from Parnassius apollo, assembly GCA_907164705.1. Taxonomy (NCBI): domain Eukaryota; kingdom Metazoa; phylum Arthropoda; class Insecta; order Lepidoptera; family Papilionidae; genus Parnassius; species Parnassius apollo. The sequence goes on from CAJQZP010001514.1 coordinate 936,875, forward strand.
CGTACAGGATCGCCCCCGTCACTACATCAGATTTGATAGCCCGCAAATCCTCACTAAAGAACACCGATTACTTCCAACGATTATTCGCAAGGCTATTGAAATCAAAAAACATCCTAATTTTAATAGAGAAGATGGCTGGGTGCTACTATCTGCTTGGGATCCTATAATAAATAAAATTAAATCCCAACCCAAGCATACAACTGCAAGACTTCCAGATACCATAAGTTCATATTGTATATAATTATTTCTTATATTTACGCGAACACTATACATGATTAAAACTACTTTTACGGATTTTATCGCGTTTATTTTTACTTTTTATTTACTTTTATTTTTAATTCCCGACGTTTCGGGCGCTTTCCGTAACATATAGCTGATGTGAAGCATCAACGTTCCGGGAAGTCTGCAGTTTGTGATCATATCCTAGACGGACCCAACCATTACATCAGATTTCATAGACCACAAATCCTCGCGAAAGAACACTGATTCCTACCAAGGATGATACGTGAGGCTATTGAAATTAAAAAACAACCTAATTTAAATAGAGAAGGAGGCTGGGTACTAACACCTGCTTGGGATCCTATAATCAATAAAATTAAAACTAAACACAAGCATAACACTGCAAGACCTCAGGATATAGTCAGTTCATTTTGCACAGATCGGACCATAAACAATAATTAAAAAAGCTGAAGGTACTCCGGGTTTAACAATGACATCGGGACGTCAGTCATCTCAGTCCCCCGTGACCATGGGTGCTGGAAAGCGCCCGAAACGTCGGGAATTAAAAATAAAAGTAAATAAAAAGTAAAAATAAACGCGATAAAATCCGTAAAAGTAGTTTTAATCATTCATACTGTATAGATAGGGACAAAAGTAAAATTTTAATCTATGGTAACCGCGGTTAACTATGACATATGGACGTTGAACATCTCAGTCCCGCCCATGACCATGAGTGCTGTAAAGCGTTCGAAACGTCGGGTATTTAAAAAGTTAAATAAACGCAATAAATTCCGTAAAAACTAGTATTATTTCAATGCCTTAATGTAGGCGATTGAGCCTAATTTTGTGATATTTTTATTACTTTTAAATACACATTAGAAGATAATTCTTCGCATTAAGCGACAATATGGTGATGAATGACCTATAAAATTAGAATTTTCGAAACTGTTAACATGCTGTTTACTTTTAACTTACGTTTTACTGAAATATTTCGCTTTGATAAGTGTTACCACCATAGCTATTCATTAAATTCATGACTTTCAACAACTGACAATAACAAAACCTACTTATAACTTATCTTCGGAACGTGAAAACCGCAACCTGATTCGCCATATAAATACTTACATCTTCCTCTTCTCCTGTTTTGCCCCATGGCATTTCATCAGTCTTTGATATCACATTTTGTTTAAAAATCTAGATATTTTGAAAAATTATGAAATGAAATTTTCTTGCCTTGTAAAAAAATCAGATGCATTCGGTATTTCCCTTATGTTGAGTAATTCCATCTTTGTCATAACGAAGTTTGAGAACCACAAAATTACAATTTTTTATATCAGGGATAAGATCGGATACCATAAAACAAAAAAAAAAAAAAAAAGAGAAACGTTTGGAATATTTATATCTCTAGTTATTTACAGATCATATTTAAATGTTTTTGAGCAGTAAAGATAGGACAAATCCCTTTTGTGAACTTTTTCTTGTCTTCTCACACGTTTTAAGCAAAAACCGTTGAGTTTACAAAATTAAAAGCTCTACTACTACTAACTACAAACTAAACTCCGTTTAAGTATTAACGATTTGCGATATTTTATGAAAACATTAAATTTTTGCCAGACTCTTTCAACTAGCCTAAAATCTGTCCGGTATTACCCTAACGTACCTTAATACAACATTAAAAACAGCAATTTAAAATACCTTTTTAAAATCTTTTTTGGCGTAAAAATATAAGGTTTCTCACGACAATAGAGTTTGAATTTACATTTTACAAAATGAACAATGTAGTTCATTGTTTCTTTATACCTTAAACTAAATTATCGTCCAAGCTATTCCACGTGTATGAACAATGGCGAACTTCTGAGACTTGATTTTCTTTATAATTTTTTCTTAGTTAATAGGTATGTAATAACTGAATTATTATAAACAAAGACTTACATGCAGGTTGCGAAAATAATTAAACACATATAGTATTTCACTCCATTTATCAAATATCCTTTCCAGTTGAAGCCAAATATATATTGCAAAATCTGTGGATGACCAAGTCTTATTGAGAAGATCCGGTTTCCGATGAAATAAAGGGTATTTGGAAGTCTATTGAGAACTGTCTTCCATATCTTTATACATTAAATACTCCCCGATGGAAATTTTGTGACTTCTCTACAATAAATGAGCTTAATGTATTTGTAGACGCTTCGGAACGAGCTTGCGGTGTCTTTGTTTAAGTACGCTCAAGAGATTGAAATGGGTTAGATATAATCAAACTATTAGTCTCAAAAAAAACTCATTTCACCTATCAAATTAACAACGATCCCTTGATTCAAGCTTTTTGACATTATGTTGCAGCCGTGCCGTCAAACGGCTGTCTTTGTGCAATATAATATTACAGTACAATTTATGTAGTTTGTTACGCATTTTATATAAAGATGAGGCTGTGTTTAATGAAATTAAAGAAGCATGCTAAGAAACAAATACGTATCTCTAATTAAGATTACTAAAGTTATATAATTTATGTAATATTATGAAATGTTTTATGTAGTGCTAATGAAGTAATTACATTTTATTAAGTAATGTTTTATAATTTTTAATATATTTTGTAATTGTTATTTGTTTCATTAAGCAACAGGTTTTTGCTAGACTTAAAATATTTGATAGACGTAGTTACATTTTTAATTAAAAGAACTACGGTCATGTATTTTCACACAAATTAAAGATGATTAGAAGGATAAAAAAGGATAAAAAAGGAAGTCTCGCCAACCACCTTTGTCATCATCATCCAAGGTGGCTTCTCTTTCGTAACATGACGGCCGAAGATTGCCACCGTGTCTTCAAAATGGTCGCCATTGTATTGCAGCCGTTTCGTCAAATGGAACAAGACTCTGTACAAATGTTTCGAACTCTCTTAACTTACCCATCAATAGATGTAGATTTTTGTGCGACTCTACAATAGTGTTGAGTTGATATTCTAACTAATTAAAACCTTTTGTACGTAATCGGGTAAATGACATAGAAGAAAGCACTGCCAGGTCTACATGTAGCTATGTCACGTCTAGATATAATCCAGCCTATATAGCTCTTTGCGGACTGAAGGCTGACGTTGTCAGTAAGTGTTCTTTATGGGGGGGTCAGGACCTCCGTTTTTGTTAAAATACGGAAATCTTTGGCTAAAAAGTATGGTTGAAAACGTTAAACAGGATTATCAGGATATAATGTCATCTTAGTATATTCGTAATTCTATAGAAATAAGAAGTTCAGAACATTTCTATTAATATTGAAATCACGTAACCAACAAAAAATATTAACTTTAATTTTTAAATTCATTATAAATCATTCTAAAAATGATATTTTTTCTGAAGATCTTCTTAAATTAGGAAAACCATTGTCTTTTAAAATATGATTGCCATTTTTAAGTCTCATTATATATTATAACGATGGTATTATTCGTGTAGGAGGTAGGCTTGATAACCATCGCTATGATTGTAATATTAAGCATCCTATTTTATTGTGTGGCAACTATGTTGGCATAACATAGTATCTTACTGGCCCATTCAATCCCAACACACAACAAAATATGCCTTGACCATGTAATGCTGAGAACTAAGTTATCAGCACGTAAGCCTTGTGCTCCAAATGCCTCTTACAGACTAAAATAGTGTTGCTCTGTACATTACTACAAAGCTCCGACTTAAACCTGCCAAAACAATAAATCGAATAAATCGTAAAAGTTTTTCTATAGATGTATTAACTGTAGACTTCAGAGATTTTTACATCATATAACAAAAACCATATTTCAGGAATATCATTGTATATTTATAACATGCCAGCTCTCAATTACTTTTATTAAACATTCTTCAATTGTATTGGCCTTTAAGAGGAAGAAATCTTCTAAAGAAAATTGTTAGGCAATGTATCACATGTATAGAACATAAGTGTGTAAGCCTGTAGCCAATAATGGGTCAGTTACCAACATCTAAGACATAACTAGAATTCCCATTTTAGGTTGCAGCGTGGACTATGCTAGGCCAGTATTTATAGCTGACTGAAAAGGGCGCGGATATGAGCTAATAAAATCTTACCTGTATATCTTTGTTTGCCTTGCAGTAGAGGTCGTACTCAGACAACTCGCTACAAACCTGACCAAGAAAGGATATATGGCCGTTTTAAATGGGTTTATGGCTCATCGGGGTAAAGTACAAACCGTCTTATCCGATAATTTTACCGATTTCTCGGATGCCTATAATGAGTTGCTGCAGTTTGTAGACATGGCAATTTCTCTTCTGAAGTCGCGAAGCAAGGCATCAAATTCTTTTTTGTTCATCCCTATTCCCCACATTTCAACGGTACAAAACAGTTTTCAGTGCCTAGGAGATTGCAATGCAGTGGACGATATGAATGACAAGCTCGTGAAAACTGTCCATGTGGTAGGAGCTAAGTTATATAAGACCTACCGTAGGAGAAAACAAAAAACCTCCGATCACACTCTTAATATCATGGCTGTAGACGGGAGATGAAGCTGCTGTCGTTAGAAAATTTGACAGCATACAGGCAACTGAACAAACAGATCTTCAAATGCATGCGGCGAGACATACAGAACTTTAAAATAGCTCGTATTATAGAAGCGATTGAGCGGAACTAGGTCTCCAAAGTCTTTTCCAGGGATCTGTCTCCCAGAAAGAACCAACTATTAACGCTGTAGACTGAGTATACCGGCATCGTTTCCGGGATCCCTGAGATTTTGAGGGAAATTGAGGCGGTCTGCTGGCAGCTGTATCCAAGAGCACGTAATGATTTCTTAAATTTTATTCAATTATCCAAGAGCACGTGTTATCCGACACCATTCCTTTGATATCCCGGACGTCAGTCTGAGCGAGATAAGAATGACTCTACAGCATATTAAAAACGGCAAGGTCCCGGGTGAGGATATAATTACAGTGGAGTTTCTGAAAGTAGGTGAAACACCGGTACTTAAAGTCCTCCAAAAGCTCTTCAATTCCATCCTTCATGGTGGCACTACTCCGGAGGCGTGGAGCGGAAGTATGGTGGTTTTTTCTTCAAGAAAGACGACAACGCTCTCATGAAGAACTACAGACCGATTTCCCTTCTGAGCCGCGTCAACGCGCTATTTTTGAGAGTCATTACGAATCGTCTCGCACGCAGAATTGACGATTTCCAGCCTCCAGAATAAGCCGGTTTCCGAAAAGGCTTCAGTACTTAACTACATACATACCCTACGGCAGAGTTGCAAGTATTACTCTTTATCGGCAGAAGTGCAGTAGTTGTATTTTGCTTGGTGTCAGAAGTTGGATAAAATCATGCCGATTTTACCTAAGGAGGAAACGGAGGGTGTCCGTACCCGAAGTCAACGCCAGCAGGAGACGGACCAAAGAAGATTTGGTGGTGCAACGCCGCAATCGTCGGAGGGCCAGCCGCCGGCTGCATGCCCGTCAGTAGCTCCTACATCTGCAGCACCTGACTTAGGTGCTCTGATGGTGATGCTGCAGGAGCAGGCTCGCCGACAAGAGGAACAGACTCGCCGACAGGAGGAATAGGTCCGTCGTTTGGAAGAGCAGCTGCGGGGCGGACAGGAGGAACAGGCCCACCGATTGGAAGAGCAGCTGCGGGGCGGACAGGAGGAACAGGCCCGCCGGCAGGAGGAACAGGCCCGTCGGCAGGAGGAACAGGCCCGTCGTTTAGAACAGCAACTCCAACGCGATAAGGAAGAGCAGATGCTCCTCATGAAGGACCTTCACGCTATCTTCGGAAAAGAGTTACGGGAGGTAAAGGATAAGGTTGCTCAACATGACAACCGCCTGTCGGAAGCTAAAACCCGAATCGACCAAGTAAACAATCGGGTTGACAACGTATCGGCAATTTTTATTGTCACGAACCTCAAGCTCGTAACAATTGGTAGTAGGCAGTAGCAGTAGTTGGCAGTAGTCCAATAAATATTATCAAATCTAATGTAATGATAGGGACGATCTTGAACATGTTCGTAGACTGCAGACTTCCTGGAGCATCGCTGCTTCACGTCAGCTATATGTTCCTTCACGCGGTTTTTATAGATCTTTTTGTTTGGCCTATGTCAGAGAGACCACATTCACAATCTAGCTTGTACACACCAGTAAGATACTAAGTAAGACACTGTAGAGGAATATTACGTTTGATAGATGGTAAAAATTTACTAATCTTCTTCGGCGGCTTGTAGTATGTTTTAATGGACGCTCGTTTCGAGATGTAGCCAATCTTGTCTGTGACTCCTCTGACATACTGTAGTAGAGCAGGCGTGCGCTCTACTATGGCCGGTTTCACTCGACGTAGGCGCAGGAGCCGAAGCTTGTTGTCTTGCAACACTTGCTTGACATGCTGAAACTCGGTGGCAAGATGTTTTCTGTCACAGATCCCTCGTGCTCTGTGAAACAAAGATTTACCCACGGTAGCTAACTGTGAAGGATGATAGTAAGATTCAACATTTAGATATCGGTTGGTATGGGTCTTTTTCCTATACACAGTGTGACCAATAGTGTTATCAATATTTCGGATGTACATATAAAACATCTAGGAAAGCTAAAGAATTATTTGCCTCTAACTCGATTGTGAATTGTATTTTAGAGTTTATGGTTTTAAGGTGGTCTAAAAATGCAGTTACTTTGTCAGATGGTAAAATTGTGAAAGTGTCGTCTACGTACCGCTTGTAGAACTTTGGATTTACAGGAGAAATAAGAAGGGCTTTCTCCTCAAAGTCCTCCATGAATATGTCGACGACTATGGGAGACACAGGTGAGCCCATCGCCACGCCATCTATTTGCTTGTAGAACTCTTGCTTCTACAACAGATAGCCAGATGTGAGGCAGTGTTCAACTAATATTGCATATTCATGAGGTATGTTGTTTTCTTCTAGCTTTCTAGTTACAATTGAGATGCAGTCAACAATAGGTAGGCATGTAAATAGTGACTGAACATCAAAACTGACCGTAGTTTCATTGTCAGCGAGATGTAGGTCCTTTATCTCACTCACAAAATGGTATGAATCGTTTATGTGTGCTCTGTTATGTCCTCTCAGTGGTAATAGTATTTTTGCTAAGTGTTGCGCCAGCTTATAAATTGGTGAATCGATCGGGCTCACTATGGGATGTAGTGAGGATAATAAAAATAAGTTAAAGTAGGTAGTAATTAAACGCGATAAAATCCGTGAACAATAGTGTTATTCAATGTGTAGTGTTCGCGTAAATTTAAGAAATCATTAAACAAAGATCATGTTTAATGTCCATGTCCGCACGTCCAACCGCACCTATGCTGGTAGTTGTTGGGAGCATTAAGCTTGAATTTTTTAACGAGTACGTTTATCTAGGACAAATAGTCCCACTAGGTAAGTTCAAATTCAACTGAAGTATATTTATAATTATTTTTTAGTAAAAAAATAATTATAAGCGCTTACAGTAAATTCGGTCTATTAAAGGACCTATGATAAACATAGGTAATCCTCACATTCATAAATCTCCACTATAAATTGCCAAATATAAAGGTTTTTTGGCAAAATTGTAATGCCTGAGTTAGCAGGTACAGTTTTTTATTCTTTTACGACACTCCGGGATGATATGGAAAGTATATTCCGCTGCCAATACATGGCAAAGTACAGAACGTTGAACTGTGGTATGGCATATTACTCTGTGCTCTCCAAGTGTAATACTTTAAACAGTCCGATAGACATTAGTATCGATAGCGTTAAAAATATGTTTCTTCAAAATGTTTCTGTTAGTAAAATATTTTGTAAAATTAATTAAATAAGATACAATTCAATATACACTTAGTGTTTTAAGGCAGTCTTAATATTTTTTAACAGTATTACGAATGATTGAAGATGTGGGTCAATTTATTTTTATTTATATTGTCGCTCTAATTAGTCTGCTTTAATATTTGAATATTAAAATGGCCCCACCATATTTGACCATTCATTCCGGATTTGAATTAGCAACCATTAGCTCAACCATTTTGTTGTGTGACTGGAGTGGCTCTTTACAAACTTCTTGCTCTCCTGCAGATTGAGATCCATACTCGACTCAATTAAGGAAACACCGTTCTTATACACGATCTAAGATATCATGTGTCCACTATACACTTTTGATAAAAAGTATACAGTGAAACTACCCTCCACAGAAAACTGAAAGGCCACTTCTTCTGTGAGGTTATTAGCCTCATATGGTATACTGATGGGTCAAAACTGGACCTCGACGTAGGCTTTGGAATTTATGGGGAACGCCACAAGTTTAAAATCAGTATGAATTCGGGTAGATTCACCTCTATCTTTCAGGCAGTAATTTTCGCAATACTTCAGTATGCGGAAATCAATGTGCACAAACACTATATCAAACGTATAATTTATGCAAACTCTGATAGTCAAGCAGCAATGCTGCCTCGTTTCCAGTAAAAAAGGTCTCTGGTTCTCTACACTCACCATACGAAACACAGCAGCATTAAGCTACTATTTGGCGCTGGTGCTGGCGCTGTGAGAGCGTGGTCCTTCCCCGGTCGAGTTGACCCATTCGCGCTACAACTATACTATTAATATAACTGTAGCATTGCTCTACCATGTATAAAAATACCGATCAACCGGTAAATATTGATCGATTATTAATACCATGACTTTCATTTTACCAACATAACTCATAGAAGCATGGCTATCACTGTGACTTATCAAACACTATATATAAGAGCTAAAGCCGTGAATATACTATGTAATGGCTGTTCCTTCCTCAAACCGGTCTATCCCAGCGTTATCTTAATGCAGCTTTAGCCTGGCATCAGGCTTACACCACAGCTTTATAACCTTAACTTAATCAAAAGTTTGTATCATAAACAATCAGGTCAAAGTTCACATAGATTTTGCGTTTCAAATCACTTGAACTGTTTGTAAAAACTCAAGCGAGCCCAAACCATTAACTAAGAATATTACATTTACTTTTTAGATGTACAAACTTTTTCAAGGGATTTCGTACAAAGATTGTAAAGTTTGTGAAACGTCGTTACAAAAATTCTATCAAAAGAGTCTGTTCAAGTTCGCAGGTAAAATAATTTAGTTTGTGGCCAGAGCGGAAAAACTAACGATTTATATCAGAACATCAAAAGTGAATTTCGCGCTAAGATATAAATTAAAGGTTTAAATTACAGTTTCTTCGTAGCTCTTTTTAGTTTCTTTGTTAAATATAAATGTATTATTAATAGAGACTTACGTTATTTTGATAATTACTAGAATAAGGCATTACTTTGCAGAAAACCATTATATTCATAATATTATATTCATTCATAAGTAATAAAATTATGTGTTTTACCCGTCCTCCTTCAACAAAAACGAGCAAACTCTACACCACTTATACAAATTGTCGACGATTGGGTATCTATCTAAGTTTAGTGGAGTTGGGAGAAGTGGTGTTGGGAGTAGTGGTGACCCCCGTCACCCCCCTGCCATACCTCAATTGCGTACACTATGGGGATAGTGCTGCATTTAAAATTATGTAAAACACATCATTTAATTTTATTACGCTGAACTTAACTCATTCATTTTAATATCTGCAATTCAAATTGAAAATTGAAAAACCATATATTAAAACCGATACCTATAATAAAAACCATATCTCAATCGGTATAATTGCTTTGGAGATAAATGGAAACATTCGTTTGCATAAAAAAATATTTATTGCAGCGCCCCTTCGTGAGTTAACATCATAACACCTATCTAAGGACCATCGCCGATGAGTCACAAACCCTTTACATAAAACCGTATCTAAATCGGTTGACCCGCTTTAGAGATAAATTCTTCGTTCATCATTCAATCGAACATTCGTTTGCACAACCAAACAAACAAACAAACAACCTCTCACCCTAAATGTTTAAATATCGTAGAATCTATCCAGCTAGATGTCGTTAAAGTTTCACGACATTTTCAATACCTTTTTAAGTAGATGTGGAAAAAATCAGTGCGAGTTGTCTTACGCTGTTATTACATGGAAGTGTCTAACGGTCTTACTTGTGAATATTCTGAATGACAATGAGAAAACGAAGAAAATTTACAACGTAGAATTACACTTTTGAGCCATGTTTTTTCACATGAAAATTTGAACTATCAAGTTTAATGTTCTGGTAACAATATCCCATCTCCATCTATATAAGCATAGAACAATATTTTGCAAGGAATTCTGGACACATATATTATCACGTTCGTGCTTTGCAATTGCTTTAATGGAACTGTCGTGGAAAATGCCTGCCATCGTACTCTGAGTTGAATTTTAAATTAACATCAAACTACATTGTATGAAATATATTTTGCATTTTTTAACGTTCAATATTTTATGGTCGTGCCCAAAATTATATCAACATTAGTTTTGTAGCTACTAGGAAACTATTTTTTTGGAACTTTTATTCTCACTTCGAAGTAAGAAAATAAATATCATAACAAAAACTAATTATTTCAAACACAGACAATTTTGCTCTATTTTATATATAGATACATGTTTCTTATAATAAAATAGTTCTTATGAACCTTTCACTCTTTTACAAATTATTGCTATATTTGTAATTCACCCGCTCTAAATACAGCAACGAGTATGTTTATTTTGAAATGTATAAATAAAATGCTTTAAGGAAAAATAAAACCTTAAAGAAAATATTCATTTTCTTAGAGAAGTTCGCACCCTTCGCTTATATCGGTTTTTCTTTGAACTTCGTAAATGAAATAAAACGTGGTTCTTTTAGTAAACTGAATTTCTCAACCCGAAGTACTAGGAATATTTTTTAAATGTCTGTAAAGTAACCTAAATTATTGTTGTACATTCTTCATACCTTCCACTACTGAGCACAAGCCTTCTGTCATTTTTAAGAGGTACGGAGCAAAAATTGTATGCGTTTAAAATAATTAAGTTTTTATTACGATTTTCGTTTTATTATTATAATGTGAGAGTATAAATTTGTACCTATTGTAATCTGTATGCCACCCATCCACAATGATTTTTGGATAGATTTTATGACGTTAACTCGCCAGGGGGCACTGCAAAAAGCAATGTTTGTGCAAACTTGCGTTCCCATTTATTGCCAAAACAGGAAAGTTTTAGCATAAACACAACTCGTGATAAGAATGATCGTTTCATTGTGGTCATTCCATTAAAAATAATCCATATGTTCTAGGTGAGTCATAAAAAACGGTTAAGCATAGTTTTTTTTATCATAAAAGCGTGGCTTTCAACGTGATTCAAAGAGCCATACAATACTTTCATGTAGGAGTACGAGCGTCTTGGCCACATGACGAAGAACACGATTCAAACAATTCCTCACTTAGGTAGTGATACTGAATATTTATGACATGGGATCGTTAAAGAATCAAGTACTACGACTAAACTTCGGGTAGTCTTCGATGCATCAGCTCAAACAACATCCGGACTATCATTTAACAACATTCAAATGAAAGAGTCTACCGTCCAGGGTGATTTGTTTTCTATCTTGTTACGATATTGACAGCACAAATAATTATTCTCTGAATGAAACAGCAAATTATATTTTGTGCAGATAGTAAGCTATCTTTAAATACATATACGCTTAATACTGCTACTTTTGGGACAGCTTCTGCTCCCTATTTAGCAACTAATTGCTTAGTTAATTTAGCCGCGACCGCCAAGAACAACGGCGTTAATACTTCAAATGAAGTGACTTCTATGTTGATGACTATCTCAGTGGTAGCGACTCCATCCCTAAGATTATAGAAGATTGAATTCTATACTGTCTTTAACTAATTTCCATCTTCTTTAACGGAAACCTAATAGCGCAGAAGCTTCAGGAAAAATAGCATTATATTACCAAATCTAATAATATATTAAATTTTACAGAAAATAAAAATTTGTATTCTAAAACATAAGATCTGCATTGGTTATGTGATTTAGACTCTCCATTTTTCTTCATCGATATTGAAAAAAGCAAATATGTAACAAAATGATTCATTCTATCAGTCATCAGTAAATTTTTTTGACCCATTTGGTCCCAGCGTCGTGGAAACCAAATATATATTGCAACAACTGTGGATTGACCAAGTTTAATTGGGACGATCCGGTGTCCGAGGAAATAAAGGGCATTTAGTAGTCCTTTGCAAACTGTCTCCAACACCTAAATACATTAAATATTCTTCTCCCCTGTATTAAATAAGCTTCATATATTCAAAGACGCGTCGGAACGAGCTAATGCTGTCTGTGTTTACGTACGCTCAAGAGATGAAAATGGGTTAGTTATAGTTAAATTATTAGTCTCAAAAAACGCATTTCAACTTTCAAACCAAAAAAAACCAACAAAGATCCCTCGATTCTAGCTTATTAGAGCTCTATTAGGAACAAGACTGTAAAAATGTTTTGAACTCTCTTACCTTACACATCAATAAATGTAGATTTTGGTGCGACTCTACAATCGTGTTGAGTTGGTCACCTAACTCATTAAAACCTCTTGTACGTAATCGGGTAAATTGAAAAACAAGAAAGCACTGCCGGGTCTACATGTAGCTATGTCACGTCTAGAGATAATCCATCCTACATAGTCTCTTGTGAGCTGAAAGGCTGAAGTTGTTAGTAAGTGTTCTTCGTGGTGGTCAGGACTTCCGTTTTTGTTAAAAGACGAAAATTTTTGGCCCAAAAGTCCCGTTGAAAACGTTAAACAGGATCTTTCCGTATATAATTTCATTTCCGTATATATATTCGTAATTCTTTTGAATTCTAGAGAAACGAAGTTCACAATATGTCTATTCATTGTTGAAATCTCATAACCAACATACAATATTAACTTTAATTTTTAAATTCATTATAGATCATGATCAAAGTGGTATGTTTTCTGAAGTGCAGGATCTTTTTAAATCAGACAAAACCACTACCTTTTAAAAATAGACTTGCCATCTTTGATTCTCTATATAGATAACGATGGTATTATTCGTGTAGGAGGAAGGCTTGATAACTGTCTGATTATAATGTTAAGCATTCCATTTTACTATGTGGCGACTATGTTGGCGTACCATCGTATTCCACCATCCCATTCAATCCCGACAAATAACAAAACATACCTCGACCATGTTATGCTGAGAACTAAGTTATCAGCAGGTAGCCTTGTGCTCCAAAAGTCTGCTTACAGATCATAATAGTGTTGCTTTCTACATTACTACAAAGCTTCCACATAACCTGCCAAAACTATAAATAGAATAAATCATACAAATTTTTGTATAGATCATTCAGCTATAGACTTTAGTAATTTTAAGATAATTGATAGAATCAGGAGTTACTTTGCGGAAATCCATTATAATAACGATATTAGTTAATTTGCAACCTTCCGCTAATTAAATACAATGATTGTCTTACCTGAATTGAAGACCACCTCCCGCTCTCCCCCAATTGCGTGCACCCATCCCGTCACCACGTTACGGCACTGACCAAGAAAGGATATATGGCCACTTTAAATCGGTGTATTGCCCGTCGCGGTAAACCACAAACCATCTTATCAATAATGTTATAGATATAATTGATAATGTTACCAATTACGTGGGTGCCTTTATTATGAGCCTAGAAAGGGCGAATCTCTCTTCTGAAATCGTAAAGCAAGGCGCTTATGAAGAGCCGGCTAATTATTTTACTCAAATCAAAGCAATACTCAACTCATGTCCTCATACTCCTCTTTCATCAGATCTAACAGACCTTACTGCCCTTACTCCTTCGCATCTTATAATTGGACGGCCACTTCTGTCTGTTTCTTATCCGCGGATAGCTGACATCAACAGCAAGCAACATAAAACAACATTTATGGAAAAGATTTAAGATACAGTCTGTTTCTCTGCTGCAGCAAAAAACCAAAAGGTGTACATCTACACGACAGTTGTCTAAAGAAACGCTCATCCTCATCAACCGCCACTGCTATGGCCACTGGGTCAATTCACAAAGGTTTTTCCTGTCACTGTCTGAACACCCCGATCAAGCAAGATCGGGAAAGCAGAGGTGAAGAGTGGAACCCTCCTGAGGAGTTATAAGAACAATTGCCCGCTTCCTCTTATATAAATGTTTCAACCCGGGGAGGACGTTCGGACTGGGACGCGCGGACTGGTTTCCAACACGGGATCAGTGCGACGTGCGGGACTAGGGAATTCGGCACCGCGCGACTAGCTGACCGACACACATCAACGCGACTTTTGATTAGGCCGCCGACGACCACTCGCGCTATATCAGTCCTCTTCAATTCATACTTTGTACAATTTTGCCAAATAATTATTATTCAGTCATACACAGACATGAAGGGTTCCTTATGATGCTTCACAGCCAAAACTTGGTAAATCAGCATTTAAAATTGTAAATAACAATTTCATTGGTTTAAATAATACTGATTTAATAGTAAAATAAAAAATAATAAGCGCTTATAGTAAATTCGGCCTATTAAAGGACCTCTGATGAACATAAAGCTCCCCCACTAATTGTTAATATTAATTATTTACTAATATAGCGGATATTTGCTAAAGTTGTAATGCCTGAGTTAGCAAATACAGTTTTTTATTCTCTTAGGACACTCTGGGATGATATGGAAAGTGTATGACTCGAAACAGTCCGATACACATAGTATTGATTACTTTAAAAATTTGTTTCTTCAAAATATTTCAGTGAGTAAACTTAATTAAATAGGATACAATTAAATACCTACTTACTCTTTTAAGAGAGTCTTAAGAAAATTTCAACAGTATTACGAATGATTGAAGATGAGGGCCAATTTAATTTTATTTATAGTGCCTAGTAATTAGTCTGCTACGATATTTGAGTATGAAAACAAAATGTTTAATTAAGTTCATACTCTAGCTAAATTAATATTTGAGCAAGAGCACCTTCGTGATTTTCATGCTGGGCCTCAACTGCTTTTAGCCTCTATTCGACAGTCTGTTTGGCCTATCAACGGGCGTCGCCTCTCTCGCCAAATCGTTCATCGATGTGTCTGTTGTAGACGTGTGCAGGGTAAATTTTAACAAACTAAAATAGGAGGTATGCCCTCTCGACGCATAAATCCGGATTTTGCTTTTATTTCTGTAAGACTTTGCCGGACCTTTTCGAATTCTCAACCGCAAAGGACGTAGTTGCAAAAATCCTGTATGTGTTTATTCGTGTGTTTGAGATATAAATGTATCTTCCTGAAAAGAGTATCTGATCTATCTAAAAATGCATTTATGATGTCTCTATGCAGACTTGTTGAGCGGCGTGGTAAGCTGATTAAAATTTTCAGCAATAATGGAGGTAATTTTACTTCTGCCCACAACGAGCTGCAGGCGTTCCTAAAACAAAATGCTGAATCTCTGTATGATCTTGTAACTCATGAAGGCAGTAATTTTAGTTTATCATTATACTCCTCACTTTGGCAAGATTTTCGAAGCCGATGTGAAATCCGCGAAATATCATATGCGTAGAACCATGGGAAATTCTCATTTAACTTTTGAAGAGTTAGGTAGGTACTTTGTTAACGCAAGTAGAGGCCATCCGAAATAGTCGTCCCTTGTGTATCCTTTCTTCCTCACCTAACGACCTCATTTTCGTGTCCCCGGGGCAATTTTTGATTGGGCGACAACTGACCGCAATGCCAACACCAAAGTAACTAAAAATCAAAGAAGTCTTTCTCCAACGGTATCTCTCAGCTCGAGTTGAAATAATTTGAAGTGACTCGTAGTCGTTCACGCGATAAGTAGAAATGTCTTTAAATAAAACCGTTTGCGGTATCGTACTTCGATTTTTCTGTTTAATATTCTTTCGATGCCAAGTCGTCGTTTGCTACTTTATTTCGCCGGGTATTTTTATAAAATGGCGGATGATTACCTTAACAATAACTTTAGTTTTCCTCTGAAATTTGTTAATATTTTATCGGCTATTATTTTAACGGTCCCTAACTTTAATTCTTAAGTGAATTAATGTAAATGAATTTAAAAAAATTTAGAAATAAAACGTTAATTCCGTCTGCTTACAACTGTATTTAGTTTTAAAGTGAAAGGTTAAACAAAGACATTTAATTAGTAGTATTTATTTTTAAATCTCTTTGATATATAATAACATGGAATTTTCTAAAACTTTTGTAATTCCTGTAAATAATAGATGGTGCTGCAACAGCTACTTGGTGCAACATTGAGTGACCCCTCCTAAATGTAGTGACGAACTGAAGTAGTCGATTTATGCAGTTAAGTAAGAAGTATACTTTGTAAGAATCTATCGTGAACATACACCGTGTTATTAGAAGTTAGATGACAAAGAACATGGAATGGTATCACCTGTTAAGAAAACGTCATAAAACTTACTAAGGTTGACTTCCTCGTTTGTCGAGTATTTGTAAACGTACGCACGCCCGCACACACGCACGCACGCACGCACACACGCACGCACACACGCACGCACGCACGCACACGCGCACGCACGCACGCACGCACACGCACGCACGCACGCACACACGCACGCACGCACGCACGCACAGACGGACGCATGCACGCACGCATGCACGCACACACGCAAGCATGCACGCACGGACGCACGGAAGCACGGACGCGCGCACGCGACGCACGCACGCGACGCACGCACGACCGCACGCACGCACGCAAGCACGCACGCACGGATGAACGCGCGCACGCACGCACGCAGACACGCTCGCACGCACGCACGCACGCACGAACGCACGCACGCACGCACGCATTCACTCACGCACGCACGCACGCACGCACACACGCACACACGCACGCACACTCACGCACGCTCGCACGCACACACGCACGTACGCACGCACGCACACTCACACACGCTCGCACACTCGCACGCACTCACGCACATACGCACGCACTCCCGCACGGCCGCCGCCACGCACGCACACACGCACGCACACACGCACGCACGCACGTATACACGCACGTTCTTCACGCACGTGCACACTAACACGCACACGCACACGCACACGCACACACGTAAGACATGCAGTAAGTACGATGATGCACGTGGCTCAGGTCCGTGCTTTGTGGCATTCCTTGGGGGAGGCCCATGCTCAGCAGAGGTTTTGTTAGGGGCTTTAATGATGTTGATAATGAATATATTTGGTATTTCAGTAGTCAAATTAAAATAGCTATCGAGAAAAGTGGAAGAATTTTATAAGTCACAATGAAAGCCATGTTATAATCGACCAATATTTAGCGGTTGATCGGTATCGATTTTGCAATAACAATATTATTTAACGTTTTGCGTTGCGATAACGGGTTTCAAAAGTATTTATATTACTACGTAATAGAGAGCATCGCCGGTTCAAGTTAACGGTTCACTTCATCGTACACTTGGAGTTTTAAGTTAAGTTGCATCGGTTATAGCTTTTATTCGCATTTCATTGAAGTGTCTTGTTCTTATTGATATTTTGGAACATAAACGTGTTGGAAAATAAGAAACGTTATCAGCTGCGATGCTGATTGGAATATTTTTTAAGCTTTGTGTAATACTCTTTTCTCTTAAAGGTAAGGTCAATCGACGAAACCAACACGGCTGTGTAGCATTCGAGTTATTACAATACTTCTTGCTGTCACTTATTCCACAAAATTTGAATACAAGAGTATACAACCAGCGCTCTTTGGGTGTTTCCCCCGTGACCATTGGTGCTGTAAAGCGCTCGAAACGTCGGGTAATTAAAGTGTTAAATATACGCGATAAAATCCGTAAAAACTAGTATTACTGAAATTTTAAATTTAGTTTATTACCGTTAACAATTTTTTTATCGACTACCGTTTCAAAACGAGGTTCCTCTATTCGGAGCGAAAATGGCAAAGGAAACTCCGTTAGTGTCCCCTTTTTTATTATTATTATTTTTGAAGACTAATTGTGCTATATTTTAAATATTGTGTGTATTAGT
This sequence comes from Parnassius apollo, assembly GCA_907164705.1. Taxonomy (NCBI): domain Eukaryota; kingdom Metazoa; phylum Arthropoda; class Insecta; order Lepidoptera; family Papilionidae; genus Parnassius; species Parnassius apollo. Next base: position 954,992 of record CAJQZP010001514.1, read on the forward strand.
CTGTTGATAAATTAACAACAGATCGAAGTGTAAGGTATAACTCTAAGAAACAGATAATCAAAATCTGTTATAACAAAATTTGCAATATCCAAAACGAACGAACCATTTATTCTCGGCTTAAAAAAACCGAACTTACCATTGTAAACGGAAATAGCACTTGGATCATCATTAATCTACTTTTTCCAGTGAAACCCTAAAAGATTAATTTATGTTTCTGGACACGGTAAAATTGTAAAATAACACCCGCTCTGGAGTTTACCTTGTCTTATTTATCGTAGTTTATGTTGCTTTTAAGATACAACAGAAAATGCTTTTTTTATTTCTAGTAAAAATGAGAGAAAATTTTTAAAAAGCTTTAAATACAATGGAAGAATGCCTGTCTGTCCTGAGAAAATTTTCAATAATTATTTAATTAATTGATAGGACTCCCTATCTTATTAATAAATCAATATTATAATATATTTCTACACTTGTACTTTTTACTGTTGTGTACACAGACTAGTTTTATTTCCACATCTTTCAATGCTCCAGTGTTCGTTATATTTTAATAGTTATTACTTGTATTGGCTTTTATCCGTGACTTCGTCCGCGAGAAAACCTGCTGATCTACCTTAACGAAATACTATTTTAGTACAATTTGTGCAACTATCTCAGAAACTATGTATGTATTAGATAAATATTTAAAATAAATATTCATACACACATATCAAAAAGAAACGTTAAGATACCATTTTGTATGAAAAATTTAATTCATTTTTAAATTTTTAATACATGTTACGTGTAAGGATCTTTTTTTGTAAAATTGCAATTCATAATATATATTGTTTACACCTAAGGTCAATTAACCAGTCCGGCGGCGGTACCTTGTACTGCAATTGCCAAGCGTGACGATTAAAAGATTTCCTTTCTGTAACGGGAAGAGCTCATTTCCAAAAATCGAATTTCACAGACTGAAGGGGTAGAAGAAGAAGGTCAGGAATATTTATTTACCAACGTGTTGTCAATCTGTTATAAGAGCCAAACGTAAAGTCCAAAGAGATTTAGCAATTGTTATATTTATTTTCTTCTTTTATACTCCTTTCTAAAGAGCAGGCAACGCACCTGCAATTCCCCTAGTGTTGCGGGTGTTCATGGGTGGAGGTAGTCACTTAACATCAACCGTATGATCGTTTGCCCCCTCTTCTATAAAAAAAATCTTCTTCCATCAAAATTAACCATCAAAGCCCAATAACATTTTATTCGATTTCTCCTTTAAATTACTTCAAGCCCTGTTTTTATGTTGTATTTCTCGATAACAGGGTCAAATTGTGAATCTTAATTATCCAAGGATATCATCATGTTAATATAGCAAGCTGTTAAATTAGTTCAGTACAATATGACATTAAAATAACAATAACTAATACACAGTAATACAAATTACAGTTGATAAATATAAATCAATTACCTGGTTGTAATAAAGCTTACCAAATATTTAGGAATGCGTTAAAATAACCTTTTTTTATAGAAGAGGGAGCAAACGAGCATGCGGCTCACCTGATGTTAAGTGACTACCACCGCCCATGATCAACCGCAACAACAGGGGAATTTCAGTTGCGTTGCCGGCCTTTTAGAAAGGAGTAAGCTCTTTTTGTGAAGGTCCCCAGGTCGTATCGGTCCGGAAAAATCGCCGGTGGTAAACTATTCCACAGAGAGGTTGTACGCGGAAGAAAACTCCTTTTGAGACGTACAGTGGTGGACCAAATACCTTTTGTAGAATTTGCGGCATTCATTTCTTTGTTTATTTATTGGGTCAGATATATCTTCAAGTAAAAGCTTGTGCGCCATTCTATTTTGTAAAAACATTATATATAATCCACTTTTATCTAGTTTTCACAGTGTTTCACTTGAGCTAATGAAGAAACATTTTTTGTTTTGCTAAAGGAATAGTGTTTACTTGTTGTTTGGGGATTTTTAAAATTCCTTAATACTAATTTATATTGTAATCACATAATGAATTTAATATCTTGCATGATAGTCGTGTTATGAACAAAATTACCCTCCACTAATTTCTAAGAAGATAACGGAATAGAAAGTCAACTATACTTCTCAATTGCAAATTGGTCTATAGTACGATATAAATTTGAAACAGGTTTTTTTCTCGATTTTCTTACAATATTACCTCCACCACCTAGACGTGACCTTGTACGTGTTAAAATAATTACAGTTAATAAGTTCAAGAGTACGGACAGTGAATCTTTTTTGCTAAACTACCTAATTGTATAAAAACATCATCATGAAAATGCTAATTATTTTTGATATAAATTTTTCTCAGAATAACTGATCAATGTAATATGTGTGTCGGACCAAAATAACTTGATGAATCGTCATACCTTGCCTCTAAATTGCACTGCTCGTTCGTTTGATAGTTTCTACTATCATTAACGAAATGTTTCCTTTATACCTTCATATACGTTTGTGTATAAACAAGCTAATGTTATATAATGTTTTAAATGTTTTTTTTTTTATTTAATTAAACAACTAAACTATTTATGCCTGTTTTGTATGAGATTTTAAGTAACGTATTCATTTGTTAAATACCTTTTATTTTTTGAATAGTTGTTGGACAATATCTAGTATCTCTCCGTATTTCTTGCCTTTTATTTCTATTTGTTTATTTTTGTTTATTCACTAATATATCCTTCCTAATCTTTTTTGTCGACTGCCTTGTTGGCCATGTGGTCGTATGCGTAATTGCTGATCCCGAGTTCGAACACACCTAGATCGGATAAAAGTCAGAAATTGAGTGTTCTATAAAGAAATTAGTAGCAGCATTAAGTAACAGCCCAATGTCAGGAAGTTGGGGGTGTTTCTGCCAAGTATCTCGGAAAGTACATCATATAACCCTTGAACGACCAGTTGAAGATCTTCCAGTCAGTCATATTGGAATAAAATTGGATTTAGACTTCAGAAAATCGTAATCTAAATCATTCAAACTGTTTTGGAGATTAATGGGAACATTCGTTTGCAAAAAAATGTTTTTTTGCGGCTCTCCCTCGCAAGTTTACAACATAGCACCTATCTAAGAACTATTGCCAATGAGTCATATACCCTTTACTAAAAACGAATCTAAATCGGTATAAACGTTTCAGAGATAAATGGGAACATTCGTTTGCACAAAAAATGTTTCTTGAAGTGCTCCTGGCGAGTAAGTACCAAAACACCTATCTAAGAACCATCGCTGACGTGATACAAACTTTACAGAAACCGTACCTGAAGTGGTTATAACCGTTTTGGAGATAAATAGGAACTTTTGTTTGCACAATAAATGTTCATTGCGGCACACCTTGGCAAGTTAATAATATAAAACCTTTCTATAAACCATTACCGATAAGTCACATACTCTTTACAGTAAATTGTACTAAATACGTATAACCGTTTTGGAGATAAATGGGGACATTCACATCACATGGGTTTGCATTAAAACATATTTATTGCAGAGTCCCTTGGAGAAAGAACGTGATAACACCTATCTAACAACCATCACCAATGAGCTACAAACCCTTTGCTGAAAACCGTATCTAAATCAGTATAACCGTTTTGGATATTAATGTAAAGAATCGTATGCATAAAAAAAATATTAATTGCAGAGCCCTTTTGTGAGTTAACATCATAACACCTATTTAATGACCATCGCCGGTGAGTTACAAACCCTTTACATGAAACCGTATCTAAATAGGTTAATCCGTTTCAGAGATGAATGGGAACATTGATTTGCACACGCAAATAAACAAATAACTTCTCGCCTTAAATGCTTTAAATATGCTATACATATATTATACCTATACTATAGCTTCTTCGTTCCGTCGCAAGTAAAAGAAAGTCATAGAATCTATCTAGCTAGAGATTGCAAATTTTTCATGACATTTTCGATAGCTTTTTAAGTAGATGTGGGACTGTATGAGTTGTCTTACGCTGTTATTAGATGGAAGTGTCTATCGTTCTCATTCGTGAATATTCTGTGTGACAAGGAGAAAATTTGAAGAAAATTTACAAAATAGAACAACCTTTTTGAACGTCACTGTTTTTCATAGATGAAAATTAGAACTATCAAATTTCATGTCCTGGTAACAATATCTCGAAATTTGAGGCGGTTTCCAATAAATGAGTGATCTATGCATCACTTTAATATTTTGCAAGGTATTCTGGACACACATATTACGTTCGTGCTTTGCTTTTGCTTTTGAATTTTATATGAGCATTAAACTACACTGTATGAAATATTATCCGACTTTTTTAATGTTTTATATTTGTGCCCACAATTATACCACCATTATGTATAGTAGCTACTAGGAAACTATATTTTTTAAATTTATACTCTCACGTCAATGTAAAAAAATCACAATATGATCACAATTATTTATTAATTATTTATTCCGCAATTATAATAGATATTAATATAATGCCCAAAATAAACATTATTGATTTATTTACTAAGTTGTCTTCATACAATATCTTGGCTCGGCAAGTATTTACCCACTAACAAGAAGTCAACATGAAAAAAGAATTGCCACAATTTACGAGTATTTTGATACAAATAAATTATTTAGTTAATGTCGAGTACGTCCACGGATTACCGAGACTAAATAAGTATGGAGCTTACTGAGTAAAGAATGTACAGTAACATACGTAGTACTTAAGTACGTGCGTAACCGAAATGCGGCTTTGTATTGATATATTTATACTTTGGTATTTACATATACTCGTAAGCCGTCATAATGAGCCGTGGTACCTCAGGGGCTAAGCGGTCTTTGTAATTTTACAGTAAGCAAACAGCCCGGACTCTATCCTCGCAGTCATAAATGTGATTGTTAATTGCAATTTTACCTGCTAATTTATCACGTGTTTGGCGAAGATGAACGCAGTGGAAAAACATACATTTTCGAGAAATAAAAATGTTAAAGTCGTGTGTAGTCCGCCAACACGTACTTGGTAACCGGTGCGTACATTTCTTTATCCTAAAACCCTCTCAACAATAAGAGGAGGTCGGTTCACAGCAGTAAGATTTCTTCTAAATTTAAGGCACTGTGATCAACTTATTGCCACCGACTATCGCATATACTATTTAATGAAAAAATGTATCGAAAAATAATCGCAAGATCGATTCACAACAGGGTGAAGATATATAAGTTACGCGATATATTCTTTTTAACACAGAACCACGCGGCAGCTTTGCTGTTGCACGTATGGGCTGGCTCAAACCGGGGTGGTACCACGACCTCACAGAATAATGGCGTGAAGTGGAAGCTCAGCTTCCGCAATTCAATAAAATAATATATATATAAACTACACAAAGAATAACTGTAAAAATCTTACCTAAAACTTAATCCGACACTTACTTCTTGATATTGATTTTGTTCCACCTACATGTTAGCTTTGCTACATTCCAATAAATTGGACGGATATGATATAAATCAAAATTGAAAAATAGAGTACCAATGATTCTGAAGTTAATCAGATAAATAATTTCATTATTTATTTAGTTATTAGTTATATTGTTTATGGACTGAAAAACCAGCTCTAAGCCTAATTTCTGTTAATGATGTTTTAATTATCCTGATACCGTAACAGAGAGGACAACAAATATAATGAAATAAGACAAATTTATGTCGTATTTATAACTCGAAATAATTTTGAATTCTATGTCCATGAAATCCAAAGGTAAAGTTTTAACACATTTGAATGCGAACTTGCAACAGTTCTGAAATAGAATAGTGAAAAGCTAACTAAGCATAGCGCTAAATATAATAAGGTGGAATATTTTTAAAGGGAAGAAATATGACGGGGATAATTTAAATCAAGAGTCAATTTTACAAACTAGTATACTAATATAATAGCTTATTATATTATAGGTATATTAATTACCTAAAATGTATTACATTTATATATGACTTTGAATTAAATAACAATAATTTTATCACCGTCATCATTACAGTCCATCAAGCCCTCTGCTACCAATCCTCCAAAGAATTACATAATACACGGTTCGATTTCCTTCTTTCTGACGACTTTCTAAGCATTCATCGATTTTTAGCATGTTGAACCGGGTCATCATTTCATCTAGTGGGGACCAGTTACTTAGGTTATTTTTCATTTCGAATTCTATCACGCAGAGTAACTTTGTGCATATTCCTCAAATCCTCAATCTCTCTGAGTGAGGTTGATCTTCCTCATTCTTCAAGTGGATTGACTACATGTTAGATGATATCAGTGGCAACTGATATACTTTTTGTCAAGTTTTGAGAAATACTTGCCGAGAAGGTATACAGTAATCTCCCGGAAGCTACCTAACTGTGTTGTATCCGTTGACTGAAATTCAAATTAAACGATTTCCCTGTCAGACAGTTTGTCCTAAGTAAAATACTTATCAAAAACTTCAAGCTTAGTTACAATTAATAAATATATAAAAAATATCTTTATTACTATTACACGATCGGTTAAAAAAGATACCTTAATCCATTATTGGGACGTCCTTTTAGGTAAATAATATGTAACTTTTCGAACCTCAGATAATCCTATATTATCCTAGCTCAACTTGTCATTCTCTTCTTCCAGGTCCAGTATCTTGTCGTCAGTCCTCAGGGGGTTGGGCTGCCGGGAACTGAAGGCCGTTTATTTGTGTCATTGCTGATAGCGGCTATTTTTTATAGAATAGATATACACAGTCCACCTGATGGTAAGTGGTTGCTGTGGCCCATAGACATCTAGATCTGTCCTCGATTACGAAACAAAATACGATACGTTGTCACCCGTGAGGACTTAGGTGGAATGCCTCGTTTGCAGTAAAAAGGGTCTCCGATTCTCTACACTCACTATACGAAACACAGCAGCATTAAGCTACTATTTGACGCTGGTATTGCTATAGATGCCCCGTTTGGCGACCTGGTTTGCAACCGCAGTTTTTATTGTTTTTTACTGTTAACAGAAAGATACTGATTCCCATTTTCTGCCTCAATTTGCTCTCTCGCTTCTTACGACACTCACGGGAAAAATGAGGTAGTAGGCATTCTTATCCGCCACTACCCTCCATATCTATACATAAAAATAATTCTTATCAATATGCTATTTTTTCTATATTTATGGCAACATAATAGCGTGTTGTTTATGTATGCATTGATTAATATTTCAAACACTATAATGCCATAAACACATGTCTATTTATGATAATGTTAGGAATCATAAGGAAATTTTCAATAATAAGTGATATGAAAGAAGACTGTGCCTTCAATGTCATTAAACTATATTTCCACATTTCTTTCAGAATTTTGTTACATCTTCCTATATTTTTATTAAAAAAAGAAATTATTATAAATTATGCGCCATTAATCAGCTCCAGGTGACCAAATACAGAACTAGTAATTATAGATTTATAACAACAATATTTTTCTATTCAAAAGTTACTTGACTTTTAATTTTTTACTGATTTGTTGTAGGAGAAAAAAATATTCTTATATTAAGTATCTGATTGTAGATGACATTACATTTCGTCCCGCAGAGTTAACAAAACAGCAGTCTAATTTAATAGAAGAATTTGATTCTTTCGCAGTGTATGTTCCAAAAACATCAACACCAATTACACAAGTGAAAATGGCTTAACTATATTACAATATTTATGCACACCCTATATTTGCTTCTGATACAAGTAATTATTTTTTATACATTAATATATGTACTACCTCTCTTCTTCGACACAAATTTTGTTAAATATTTCACTTTATGGTAGTACTCACGATTCTATATTTTTGATTCTTCATATTTTTCGACGTCTTTTTCCAGTTTCTCTCGACATCATATTTGTTTTGCTACTGTAACTGTACTGTGCCATACTGAAGCATTTGATTCTTTCGCAGTGTATGTCCCAAAAACATCAACACCAATTACACAAGTGAAAATGGCTTAACTATATTACAATATTTATGCACACCCTATATTTGCTTCTGATACAAGTAATTATTTTTTATACATTAATATATGTACTACCTCTCTTCTTCGACACAAATTTTGTTAAATATTTCACTTTATGGTAGTACTCACGATTCTATATTTTTGATTCTTCATATTTTTCGACGTCTTTTTCCAGTTTCTCTCGACATCATATTTGTTTTGCTACTGTAACTGTACTGTGCCATACTGTGCCATAATCGTGCAAAACCTGAGCAAGATTTATATCCACTTTTTAAGTGATATCTTATAAGAAAAAAACAAACTCGTTTTCGCAGACTTAGAATATTTAAGTGGAGACAATTCTCTTTTATAATAATGTGCTTATGTAAAAGGAAAATTACACGTTGAAAATAAAATTATGATACCAGAAATCAATTCGGGAATTAGGTATTGATTTTATTGCGGTGCAACAATGTGTTAGGCAGTAGGTGAATGTCGCTGAAGTTACCAACTGTATCTGTGAATGTACCCTCAAAGTAACTTATTATAATATCTGTAAGTGAGGAGACAATTCTGGTATTTTAATCGATATAATAAATATAAAAATTACGTTACATATGATTAGTTTTGTTACCTCAGCTAGTATAATTAACCTATAATTATTAGAAAGTTATTTTATTACCATTTGTATTATCATAAATATATTACTAATAATTTTACGAGAAAATCCGGTAACTCATAGGAAGCAGCGTTCACGTTAAAAAAACTGAGACTGTCTCTTATTTCTCCCGTTCTCAATTTATAACTCTCAATGTATTAATCATCTAAACAAAACATCATACTTTGTTTTATAATAGTAATTAAAACATGAACAAAACATTCCTGGATTAATTAAATTACTCTGTTATCGACGGCATCATGCGCACTAACCGTAGATAAAAACGTGTTCATTAGTATGTACATTCAAACATACTATTCCGTCGAAAATTTTGGTGGGTGAAAATTTCCTCTTACAAAATATTCTCCTTAATAATGTAATAATTGTACTTCATAATTAGGAAGTTAATGTGAGTTATACTCAAAAAGGATTAATATAATGATATAATTTCCTCAAGACCAAATTTCGGTCGCGGCAGCCAGCCTAAACGAAGACTAGCCGTCTGCCCAGGACAATATTGTATGTCTTTATTGTATGTGTATGTAGTGTCAAATACCTGCATAAGTAAAGGTGCACTTTCTATTTCCTCATTCTTATAGTTCGATATAAACTAGTGATGATATTCTCTTCGGTCTGATAGGACATTAAACCGACACGACCGAAGAGAGATCAGGCTCAGACCTATATCCACTGACAAGAGATAAAACTATCTTGTCCCTATGCCAGAGCAAGGCAACAGGGAAAAGGAGAAGTATATCCTCGTTTGACATAACGATTATATATTAATAATCCCCCGTCCGTAGCATGGGGCCAAATGAAAGAAAAAAAATATAATTTTTTGACATCTAAAAGGGGTCAATTTTATCTTCGTTCAATGGACGTGGGTTTCAGTTTACCTTCAGACCACTTTAATACAAAAAGGATGTCTCAAATATATTGCAACTTCATTTTCGTACGAGAAATTTAAAAACAAGAAAGAAAATTATATCGGCGATCGAAAAGTGTTCAGAGTACTTTATCCATTGGAATTCCCCAACAACGGATGCTCAAAGTTTGTTTTTATTTGTGTAACGAACTCTATGAGGCATTAAAGCCTATTGATTCTGTTGATGGACTATCAGTGCATATTAAAGTAAGTAACTATTACAACAACCTTGTGCAAAAATATCGTATATTTGCAATCAATACGTGTGACTTACTATCTTAATATATTTTTTCTAGGTACTTTACATCCATCAGTCTCTTAGCAGATGGTAGTTATAGTAGATAGTAGATAGTAGTACCAGTGAGGTACAAATCAAAACCGTGGAATGGCTGTGGCTCCAAAAACAAATAATCAGTAAATACTTGACCCAAATTATTGAGGTTATCATTAGAATAAGAGGGACTATATACTTTAATTAGCCTCTTGTGTAGATAAATACAACAATTTTCAATGTATATACATCTTTCATTTCGTTTTTGTTTAATACCGAAGTGAATATTTTCTCCAGGTGTATAACAAGCAAGTCAAAATGTAGCTAGAAGATTCCTAGAGTAGAGCATGGTTTGCCAGATATTCTCTAGGCTATTGACTGCACCCATGTTGATGTATTTCGTCCACTATTCCCGACTGGGGTTCAGTACAAAAAAGGGCACAATAAATGTTCAACTGGAAACGACAAACAAGTTATAGAGTTTTTAAAAAACCTTAAACCTTATAATCTGGTTGTTTTAAAAAAAAACTTTACAATATCATGCTACATTAAAGTTATTTTTGTAAATATTGATGTACATTATACTTGAGTAAACCCACACATACACACACGTAATTACTATTGGAATGCTTGTTTACTAAACATTAATTTAATTTATGTTGACTGATTAATATTTACTTGTGTGTGACAACTCATCACATCTGTGGATCAAACCGGCCTGTTTACAATTACCCCACAAAAAGAAAAAATCATAGCAAATCAATAAATAATTGCCGATAAACGTAGAGGAATAGGTTATAAAAACATACCAATTATTTGTAAACAAAGATTTATTGAGAAAATTAGTTTTGTTTACATTTCGCTTTGTCAACATTTAATGTGAATATGTGTAGTTCGGCCGTTCAGAGAATGCGTTCCTGACACCTATCAGTTAGTCACGACAAGTGATAGGCACAACATAACACTGAGTTCGTTACCGTTCATCCAAAATGAACCGCCGCGTTATTTTTAAGATTATTTTCGTTTTAAATTGGCAGAATCATTTAAAATTAATATTTTAGTAATTTAAGTGGAAACCAAAAAAAAGTAATATTAATATAATAAAATTGTTTTATTTATTCTTTGTTACAAAGTTACAATCTGTATTTCTATGCAATAAAGTACATTGAATTGAATGTGCGTACAGAATATTAATCAGACTCCGAATCGCTTGAGGTGGTGTCTTCATCATCATCTTCGCCTACATGTATAATTATATTATTATCAATAACAGAATCTATCCTGATATCTCGGTCAAAATGTTCCACAATCAGGTTTTTAGTCTTCTCAACAACCTTTGCCCAGTCATCTCTTGTGACTTCCCCGCAGGCTTCTTTTAATAAGGTCATCATCTTTTTCGTGCTGAATGGCGGGGAAGTATTGTGGCGGGCGGCGTAACCTTTTATTTGAGCCCAGATTAGCTTAATCGCGTTATATTGGCAAGGATACGGTGGAATTCTTAGAACGCGATGACCGTACTCCGGAGCAAGTTCATCGATTTCGTATCGCACATTTGCCGCTTTATTTTCTGTAACTAATTTAATTAGCTGTGGTTTTAGCATCTGCATATTTGCGTCAATGCCTTTTGCTTGTAACTAAGCCATCATTTCTTCTTTTTTATTAGCTTGGGTAGGTGGTTTCTGTATTTGAACCGAGTGATAGAAGGCATTATCCATGAATATTACAGAAGACTCTGGTAGGCTGGGCAAAAGCACGTTCTGGAACCACTCTTTAAATGTAGTGGCATTCATTTCCTCGTGGTATTCATTTGTGGTTTTTGATTGAAATGCCAGTAACGCGTTCTCCACAAAGCCGTATTTTGCAGAACCTGCGTGGCATATTATCAGACGGTCCCCCTTACCCATTGGTACTTTCGACGTCGACGCTTGTGTATCATCCGTCCAAGAACGGGAAACCGTGTGATTGGCGTTTAGCCATGTCTCGTCAATGAACACGACATTATCCCAGTTATCAATATTTTTTGCTTCTCTCAAAAAACTGATCCGTTTTAAAATTATGACGAATCGTTCTAATAAAATTTTTCTTTTGTCTGTTTTTTATACGAAAACCAATATCTTTTAAGATTTTGGTTAAAGCAGTTTTACCCCCGCCAAACAGTCCAGCTTCTCTTAACGATGCCAAAAACTTCTTCCTGTTGAGATATTCGTTTCTGGAATAGTAACCATATATATGATTTTGATTGCATCGGCGTCAAAGGTGTCAATATCTGTCACGGGTTTAGTTCTACGTTTCTTCTTCGGAGTACGTGAAATATTATCTTCCGTGCCAGTAGAGCCGAACTTTTCTTTATTAATATTTGTTATCGTTTGTTTGCTAACTCCAAGCGCCTGAGAGACGCGTTCTTGTACTTGTTCGACAGGTAACAGGGGTCCGCCATTTTGCCTCTCCCGCTCAAAGTAATCTTGCAGCTTGATGATTAACTCACGGGCTCCACTTTTCGATGTTAGTCCACGTTTAGGCATTATTATGCACCAAAAGTAAAAAAAACGCAATACAAAACACAATTGAAGTCCGATTAAGCGCCGATGTCAGTTTGAAAAGCAGAAACAGTCCATTAAACGGAAGCCGGGTAATCAAATAAAGACAGATCGAAAACACTTGAAGAACGTGGTCTATGCGCACGAAACGACAACAGACGACTGTTTTACCGTCACAAAATGGCGGCCTAAAACGCCATTTGGGGTTACTATTTTTAACCTAAATATAAAAATTCTACTTTTTTTCGCGCGTTCGGTTTGGTCGTAGTTTTATTTTCATATTTTATAAAAGTTTTCTTATAGTCCATTATTTTCAAATTCTTAAAAAGAAAAACAAAACGTATTATTTTATAAAGTGTAACTGTATAAGAACAGATTACGATACTGTTATTGCCTGTTATTGTTAGCACAGCACTACAAATATAAAGCGCTGACATAACCTTGTAATAGCGCAGTACAGATTTAGAAAAATATTGTTTACCAAATTATTTGACACTCCGTTTGGTACAAAATTATAACATTTATTGATTATTGATATAATAATGTTGTTTTAATGCTCATCAATTGTTAAAACGGTAAACAACCAGCAAAAATATTTTTATCGTAACTGCAACGCCATTACAAAGTTACGTCGTCAGTTCAATCACGACGTGTCAGGAACGCATTCTCTGAACGGCCGAACTATAACTACTTTTTGGCACTCATTTTAAAGTATTATCACTCAATTGTTAAAACAGAAAACCATTGACTTGTACATTACAAGAGAAAACTAATTAATTTTACTTGTTTATCGAAAAACAAATTGTCAAAATCACTAGCACAGTTAAAAAATAGTGACTGTGACAGAGTATACATAAATTTTGAAGTATTTTGTAATTTTCTTATAACGACAATAATTGAGGAGATAAAACTATCTCCCATATTATCTACGGTGGATATTATATGCACCAGTATGCCCACGCACGAAGGGTGGATAAAACTGAGCAAGGGACAAACATTTTATCCTTTCCCATTGGATAAATTGTCTCGGTACGGTACGGTGTCTAGGGTATGTGTACCTCAGTGAGTGTTCTTAAATTTAGTTGAACATTGTTTGTTTTTCAGCTGCGTTTTTGGTTCAATTAAAATGTACGTAGCTTTGTTTTGTCTTGGTTTAAGGTTTCACATTATATCATCATCATCATTACAGCCCTTCATAAGTCCACTGCTGAACATAGGCCTCCGCCAAGGTATGCCACAAAGCACGGTCCTGAGCCACCTGTATCCATCGACTTCCTGCATGTCTTACCAGGTCGTCACCCCATCTAGTGGGGGGGTCTTTATTTTATCACATTATATAGTGATAAAATAATAACTAATCGTACATACAACTCTAATTTTTTGCAACTTGTCTGATATAATTTGTCACTGTTATTCCACAAAACACAACAAATTTTGTTATGCCACATACGATAGTAATTTATCACGATCCCCGTGACATAAGATACCGGCGCGATGTTGGTCCATCAGTCACCGGTAGTAAAGGATTATGTACCGAAATTATGTATGATGGGTATTATTTTGATGACGTTTGATATATCTACAGATTATTAAGCTGTTGATATAGGAGATCATAGCGTACTAATGTGTTAAAATAATTATTTTTATTTAAAATAAAATGTTTATTCCAACATTACAAAACTAAATTAAATCCTAAGCATGATATATTAGAAAACAATTTAAATATTTTTGTTTGTTTTTAGTTAAGAGATGAAAATATAATTAAAATTATATAAATATATGTTAAAATAATACATACAAACTTATATATCAAAATTATTTAATACATGATATTTGGTATATTTATAAATTATGTACGTATAAATTAAATAAATTGCGTACATATGTTATATAATTATATATTTACGGTGAAAGGTACTGAAAATGAAAATTTAAGTAAAAGGGGGCGACATCAGAATGGAGTACAGGGTTATGATTGTGCGTATGCTTCATCGCTGACAAATGGGTAGCCACTTAAGTTGGGAACGGTAAGTAGACACATGGTCATACTTATGAATATTGAAAAAATAATTCCACCCCTTTTGCTGGATGCATGACGAAATAATCAAATTTTCGCCATGTAGTAGCAGCTTGAGAGAATCCACTACCCTTATTTCCGTGGATGTCGTAAGAGGCGTCAAAAGGAAACTAAAACAGCAGATGCGTAACTGCGTCTTCCTGATGACCACCGTACGATAATAAAATAAATCACAGCACTCCGCGTCGTGGTGCTAGTGATGACTAGCCATGCCAAGCGTGTGGCAAATATTCCCCCTATGACAAAATCTATGGTGGAGGCCTACATTCATCCCTTTTACGTTCATACTTTTGCTTGGCTGTAATGAAAGAGAACAAGAAGAAGAAGTTTATCATGATTCACTCTTGCTTGTTAAATAAAATGTTCTGCTGGAATTACCTGTTTCCTTATTTAATACTGTCCAGTAAAGGAGCCTAGTCTGTTGGACTGTTTTTAAGTGTTAGATTTATTTAATAGGTTTATCCTTGGATTTGTCTTATGTTGCAATTATTTTTTTTATTTTAAAGAATAAGTAGGATAAACGAGAAAGGAGTCCAGGTCGACTGTTTGCTCGTTTGTCACATCGGGTGATGGTAAGTGGATGGTGTAGCTAATAGATAACTACATCTATCCTCGATTAAAAATTAAAATATCAACCCTGAGAACTAAGAAAGATTCCCTCGCTACCGCTAAAAAGTTCTCAAGTTCTCTACGCTTACCATATAATAGAAAGCAGTATTAAGCTGCTTCTACGTTAAAAACTATAATTGCAATAACAAAATCTATGCAAATTTCCCGGATTTTAGACGTCGCGTTGTTCAATTATAAGGCAGCCTTAATGGCATACTGCGGCGTAATTAAACGATTCAAGTGGCGTAGTTTAAAATTTATGTATTTCATAAATTTATAAACTTTTTAAGTGCTGCCTTACAATTATAGTAGTAAGTTTCTACTTTATTATTCTACATGTTCATTTTTATATATGGAATTTAAGAGATAATTATCTATTTTAACTTTCAAGTGTAACTTCTAGTGCAATTTTTTCTCGTGAGCAATGTTTTTGTTCCTGCTTACCTTTCACTTGGAAAGTGTAGAGACCAGAGTGTATATTCAAAATCTCATGTTTCCAGCTCATCGGGAGTTTAGTTTAAAATCAATTACGAAATTTCACCCAGAATGATAGACAGACAGATAAATAAGAAAGTGACTTAATAAAAACGAGTTAAAGTTGTATATGTCAATATTTTTTTATTAATTTGACCTGTGTCTTATATTAATGTTAACCGTAAAAGTAACCTCTTTTAGTTAGAATAATTTAAAGTATTACCTGAAAAAATACGTTTCATATACGATCAGTGCAATATAAAACACACTAAATGATTATATACACATTACGACCGCAATTTTATTATATTTTCATTACATTTTTGATATATTTGAAAGATTCCAATCCAAAATTTTTATTTAAATTCAAGATATAGGTCACAAGTTTTAAAGTAAGATTCAAATAAAAATCGTGCATATTTCATCTTAACTAATTTCGTAAGGTAATTATCTGGGACAATTTCGAGGTAATCCGATACCATGCAAATCACGTCTACTGAAATAATCTGTAACAAATTGTGTCGTTAGTTGAGCCTTAAATTTCATTTTAATTTAAATATCTTTCAGTATGATCATCGTCTTTATGTTTGGAAGGTGAAATAAAAAAATAAAAAATTAAAATATATTATTTTTTATTATATCTTATAAGTACTCGTATATCGTTAGAATAAATATTTTAAGGGTGGTCTGGCAAACAGTTGTGTAAACAATATGGATAACCGGACTCGAATTTTAATTTTTTACTTATCAAAAACTATGAAATTTAAAAAAAATAATACGCTTACGTTTTGCATATCAATTTTGCCAAAAAAAGTAAAATAATCAAAAAAATTGGACAAGTTACAAACCACCAGACCACTGGTTTATTATCATTTGTTAACCCAGCAAATGAAAATGTATACTTTTCTACTTATTCCGGATGGCCAACCTTTTTCGACGGTCACTAACTAGACTATAAACATTACTTCATACAGCCGGGCTATGAAGTAGAATATGAGTAGACTAATATTCAAGTACAAGACTTGGTCTGTCTTCCTTGCATACACATAATGGCATCAGCATTTACAAAAATAGATTTTTTATATATAATTTACCGTGAGTTTAGCGGTGAAGTTAAACATTTGTAAAACTGCATGTGCGAGGAATAAAATATGTCGAGGACATGTGAAATCTACCATTAGGTCGAGTAGGCGTACACGTATGTACAACATACATACACACGGAACCATAACATTTGTAATAAAACTATCTGCTGTAGAATCAGACTAACAGTTATAGCCAAATAGTTGCTGAAGACCACGTAGACCACCATCAGACCGTAATAGGCAATAGCTCGAGGAACCAACAACCGATTTGGAATAAAGCATCCCAATTGGCGGCCTCGTACCTGTAAGCATAGGGTAGGGCCGTTAATTTATCTGAAATTATTAGGACGAATTATTTTATTTTCTCTTAAAAAACATAACACAAACCATAGTGCATATTTACGTGGTAGAGACCTGTTGCAGCTATATTAGTAGTACAATTGCACCCGAATGGGTCGGCTCAACCGGGGAAGGACTACGCTCTCACAGAATATCGTCATAAAATAGCAGCTTAACGTAGCTGTGTTTCGTGTGGTAGGTGTAGAGAACCTCACGGGTGACAACGCATCTCCATTTTGATTCGTAATCAAAGATAGATGTAGACGTCTATGCGCTACAACAAATACTTACTAACAGGTGGACTGTGTACTCGTTTGTTACGCTTATCCAATAAATAAGTCTAGACTCACACATATTGGTATACATATAACGATGTATTCCCGCTTACCAAGCGTGACAACTAACTCAAATAATTCTCCTACGAGGGAGTCCATAGGAGAGGTTTAGGTTTTACAGTGAACTTGAGAAAGGCAGTAAAGATATGTAAAGACCTATCGAAATTTACTACAGCCTTTATTCAATAGAATGTTCAATTTTGACTAAATGACCATAGTGATACAATCTCTTATCCGAATTCAGGAAATAACTACACAATCAGATGCTCAGCGATTACGTTAACGGACTTCGGTAAAAAAAATTGGCCAAGTGCGTGATACGCATAAAGTAGGGTTTCGATGTACACATTATCTTAAACATTTACGTAAACATATATGCTACTAAAAAAAGTTTAAGTCGAGAGTATTTAGTGAGAGCCATTTTAATATTTTTGGTTTTCCTTTTTTAGGGTTCCGTAGTCAACTAGGAACCCTTATAGTTTCGCCATGTCTGTCTGTCCGTCTGTCCGTCCTCGCTTAATCTCTGTGACCGTTAGCACTAGAAAGCTGAAATTTGGTACCAATATGTGTATCAATCACGCCGACAAAGTGGTAAAATAAAAATAGGAAAAAATGTTTTATTAGGGTAGCCCCCCTATATGTAAAGTGGGAAGTGATTTTTTTTTTAATTTCAACCCTAACGTGTGATATATTTTTGGAAAGGTATTTAAAAATGAATAGGGGTTTACTAAAATCATTTTTTGATAATGTCAATAATTTCGGAAATAATCGCTCCAAAAGTAAAAAACAATGTGTCCC
Source organism: Parnassius apollo (assembly GCA_907164705.1). Taxonomy (NCBI): domain Eukaryota; kingdom Metazoa; phylum Arthropoda; class Insecta; order Lepidoptera; family Papilionidae; genus Parnassius; species Parnassius apollo. The sequence goes on from CAJQZP010001514.1 coordinate 973,020, forward strand.
CCCTCTCTAACTTTTGAACCATAAGTTTAGAAAATATGAAAAAAATCTGAAAAGTAGAACATTATAAGGACTTTCTAGGAAAATCATTTTGAACTTGGATGGAAACAACAGTACCCACTACCGGGAGCAGTTGCAGGAGCGCGGAGCGCTGCTGGAGCGCGAACATAATGGATACCCACCTTTAAACTCATAAGTGGGAATACTTATTGTGACGGACGGGAAACTACGGAACCCTACACTGAGCGTGGCCCGACACGCTCTTGGCCGGTTTTTTTAAATATATTTATATGTAACGGATTTCTCTAAAGTTCGATGTTTCGAAAACAAAATGAAATTGCAAAAAGTTATTAATCAATCTACGTAATTATTTTACACGTCCTATTTTATTATAATTTGCATTTTAATTTTTTAATGATGTACGGACCTGTAAGTGTCTTGTTTTATGAATATCAGAGTAAAATATATGCTGAGTGTTGCTGTATTTCGTATATGTCGAAATTCTCATTTGGGTTATTCTATGAACGTGAGAAATTTGTGTTCACGTAATGGTAAAGTTCATGAATACGACTTTTTGATTGGCTATTTGTTGTGATATGCAAGTGATAAAATTAAAAATTTTGTATAAAAGACTTCAATACTAATAAAATGAGAACACCATCGTTGTAGTGGAAATCAATTAAGTACGCACTATTAAGTATAACTCTAAAACTTTTACAAATCTTGATCTAATTTACATGAGACTACATGAGAAGCACCTTCTTTTAAATAAAAAAAGCATCATAAAAATCGGTTCATATATAAACAAGTTCTAAGTTACCACACATAAAAAAATAAAGTCGAATTGAGAACCTTCTCCTTTTTTGAACTTAGTTGAAAATGAAATATCGCTATCTAAATTTGAAATTCATTATTTTGTGGATAAATGATGATTTAATGAAAAAAAAATACGTTTAGATACGTGACCTGTTACGGTATTTTGACTATTCGCTTACGATACATGAAGATTTAACGGATAGGTTCAAAGGCAAACTAATCATATCTTTTACATTAAGATTAATAGACTTAAAAAATGCTGAATCCAATTATAAAAAATATTAGTATCTCTACAAGTGTTTCGAAACAACTACCGACATGTAAAATCAGAAAGTTTATTATTGCGAAGTTGTTTGCTTTCTATGATAACACAAACGCATACCTGTTAGTCACCACTCATATTTTTGATAGAACAAAAGCGAGCTGCAGAATATTTTAAATTGAAAAGAGTTTTTACAAGTGTGTCAATGTTGAAGAGTCACTTCTTAGAGGAAAAAAAAAATAAAAGGATAGCAACATGATAAAATTAATTGCAAAACACGGCCTATTACGAACAAAAGCGTTACGTTGTTTCTAAACAACAATGGCTATTATCTCAATGGCTGGAAGAGTATATACCTCTGCAGTTTAGCTGTTTTTATTGTTTTTGTGTTTTAAACGTGGTAGAGCCATGCCAGCCATATTAATAGAATAGTTGTAGTACGAATGATTCGGCTCGACCGGTGAAAGACCCCGCACTCGCAAAATACCGGCACAAAACAGCAGCTCAACGCTGCTATGTATGTGAGTGTAGAGAACATAAGACCATTTTTACTGGAAACGAAGCATTATATCGTGACAACGTGTCTGCATTTTGATTCGCAATCGGAGTAGATGTAGATACCTATGGGCCACAATAACCACTTACTTTAAGATGGGCTGTGTGTTCGATTGCCATCCTTAAACTTTAAAAAACGTTAATATTTGTTACTTCTATCAAAGTGAATTCCGTACGACTGTCGAAATAAGTGACTACCATCTATGTTTAGGTGTATAGGAATAAATATTGCATTAACCAATTAAACAACACTTGTCAGGATAACACAAGTACTAAGAAATTCAAAGTCGATTTTGTTCGTTATGTCTCTGATTGTCTTTTCCATGTGAGGCGGTAAATTTTACATAAAAAGTTGTGTTCAATATTTTGTAGTTTAGCAGCTGTCGTAAATTTTTATGACACTAACAATATCTAATTTGGAAAGTTCTTCTTTTATTCATATATTTTTCCGAATATAAACGCTTATAGAATTTATTTATTTATATACATACATACATATATTATATACAGTTACGATGAAGTTTAATGTTTTTTCAAGGTCTAACATAAATTATATCGAATTTTGAAATACTACTGAATCAAGCAAACCCAAAAAAAAAAAACAAATCTTATAATAAAATTAATAAATGTTTAGACTTTTATTTAACTTCTTCCTCACATTCGAGGCATAGGACAGCCTGGTGATCAGGGCAGATCCAACTGGCACAACGTTTTCACCACTTTTTATTCAAATTAAAACTATTTAGTCAAATCAACTTCATCTAAAGCTTGTAAATGTGAGGCAATAGAACAAGTAAGGCATCACACTTACTTAGGACTAATTACAGACAATAGATTTAGCTGAAGATTTCACATAGATTCTCTCTGTGAGAAGTTACGAGCTATACTGGCTATATTATCTGTCTTAAAACCTAAAGTACCGTATAAAATCCTGCTGAATATATATAAAGCCTTACCTGAGTCAATTATATCATACGGAATCTCAAGTTATGGACGAACCTTTAAGTCATATACTGAAAAAATATATAAACTACAGCTAAGATTACTTAAACTTATTGTATCCCAAAAATAATACAACAATATAAAGAAAAAGTATCAGACATTTTTAATTACTGTAATATTTTACCTACGCAGATGAAACTTCACATGACCCCATTAATTGAATAAGTCAATAATAAAAGTATCCAAGTACCCGTATCTCATACAGTAATTACAAGAAATATTACCAAACAAAATTAATTGTGCCTAGGATCTCAAATTAATATGGTAGGCGAACTATTGAATTTTTAATCCCAACTCTTATAAACAACATGCCGCAAAAGATTCAAAAAGATTTTAACAGAAAACACTATAAACAAAAACTCAAAAAATATTATTACGGTAATATAAAGAACTTCGTCTTGTAAAATCAATCAGAATCATAGTTATAATTTAGTTTGTAATAGTGAAACAGCCTGTATAAAGTTAAGTAGTTTGCGCTGCCTAATAGAACCGGTTCGTCGAATAGTCCCAGGTGAGAATTGCAAATGGGTGCTTACCACTTACACAATAGAGAAAGCATATTTATATTTATATGCATTTTTTTTTAACTTTTAGTAAATTAATTAAATAATTATGTAAAGCAGTGCGTTAGTCGCGAATGTGAGTACCAATACAAACCATTATTGGTTTAATGGTACAAATCAAGCAAATATGTAAGAATACTTTTGTTAAATAAAAAAATAAATAAATAAAAAATTTGAGCAATTACGGGCTCGAGATTACATGCAACATTTTCTCACTCTTCCTAACCTGTTGGGTTTACTAAACATCTCATCAATGTAGCCCAAAATCCCTTTTGTGTTACATTTCAGTTTTCTGAGCAAGATTTTCCCACGTCAATTGTCTTGCCATAAGGGGTTTAGCAAGTTCAAATGAGAGATCAAGCAGGAAATCATGCCGCACAATATTTTGCTGACCATTGTTTAGTTGATGAATAATCAAAGCATTAATACTAGCTATATTCAAATAATTGAAAAAAAGGGTAAGTGGCCACCGTCATGAATTCCGCAAAACGCTGTACTGTTTGCGCATTTTTTTCCAAAATATCGACTCCACATTTAGTGTGATTACAAGATGTAATTATTTTTGGCTTTAAATCAACTCCTATTTCTGGATCTATGACATTGTCGTAGTGCATAGTTGAGAGCAAACCAAATGTATTATTTTGTTTAGACACGTAAGATACTAGTATGCAATTTGCTCTTAGCAGGTCTGTTTTTAGATTTATGGAATTTTTTTGGTATTTCAGGCCTGTTTGTTTTCAGAAAACCTACAACAGCCTATTATTTTTCCTCAGTAACTCTAATCTTGTAGGAAGACTTGTGAAATAATTATCCATTGTGACATTGCATCCAAAGCCCAAAAGTAGATTGAGGAGAAAAATAACTACACATTTAGTTTATTGAACTGTTGAAATAGTCCTTCTGGTTGTGCTCCAACACACATAAACTTCAAAATTGCATACGTAAGTAAATTTTGTGTTAACAACCATGATAATTTTATACCAAATTTATCTCGTTTATTGGGAATACAAACGATTAATCCACAACGTTCCCTAAATTCAACTAACTGTTCATCCAACGTGGGGTAATCATTAAGCGTATAATTTGTTTTGCATTTATTCACCACCATCTCTGTGATTTCTAAAACAGGGGTTAATTTGTGAACAGTCCGTCGTTCTTTTCGATCATTCACGTTATCAAATGGGAGAGAACGCAAAAGAAATCCCCTTTGAATTAACGCAAAAATAATTGATATTGTCCACCAACCAAAATGTGACATCCCTATCACCAGCAACAATTCAATCAGAGCTCTGATATCAACCAAATCAGTTTTTTTTTGCATATCTATCTCTTCAGAAACGGTCTTGAATTTTATCAATATAAATATTTGTACTAGAAACTACAATTTCTAAAAACTTTTGGTCGAAAAAGAACTCGAAGCAAGACAATGATGTTTCTGTATATTTTGCGTCTAACTTTGGAGCTGGAGGTAAAAATCTAATATTTTAAGATCTCAACAACGTTTCTGGAGGACATGCTTTACTTTATCGATAAATTTCTTCACTCACATTATTTGATGACAGTTCAGAGAGTGGTACACGTCGTCGTCAGATGAAAATTTTTCCACCTCCTCTTCGCTTGCAAAATCAGATCCATCTTGTTCCATAGGTGTTGCTGCATGAGCAGTACTCCTGTTCTCTTAATCACCAGAGTCACTCGGTATAACCTCATCGTCATCATTATGTTCTTTTAGCCACATTTGGTCAAGAAATCACAAAAAAAATTAAATTTAACCAAAATATAGAGAAAATAATAACCCGTATTTAACACTTTCAAAATTATTACAATAAGGAACAATATTTTTATCATTATTCCTAAATATTTTAAAATAAAGAAGTATTTACCTTCATTACTTTTGGTTAGGCCCATACTCGCACATACTACTATAGTAGAATGTAGATTTTGGCGGGAGAATACACCCACGTGTTTCTTGGTGCCGTGATGGTGTACGTTGCGTAATTTTGTTTTCGATGCTTATCTAGGAGAGCGGGCAGAAAGGTCAAGAAACGAGAGAGGGGCGCACAAAAATGTATGTTCGATCTACCATAGTAGATACAAAAAACGTACTCAAAATCACTGTGAAACGAAAAACTTTAAATGAGTTACCGCTTTTATCCTCAGTACCAATAGGCCGCAATATTGCAGAAAAATCGAAGAAAAAAATGAGTTGAAAGTAAATATTTAAGAGAGAGTATTTCGCTTCTGATTAATCGTTTATCACGCTATAAGACAAAATACTACAAAAAAAATTATTATGCATCAAGAGAATGGCATTTTTTTTGTTCTATTTCACCTCACATTACAATGACCCATCTTAGTCCACAGAGTAGATGTGATAGATGTCTGTGGGCTGTGGGTGGGTGCGGTCGTATGTGACCGCTCGGGATTTGACGGTTACATGCGACTGCATGAAAATTTTAAGAGGATTGAGGGGTTAGAATATATCGAAATTAATACGAATTCGACACTACACGATAAATATTGAATATCGATATATCGCGATTTATAAATATCGATATATCGATATTTTTACACAAACCTAGCGACAAGCTGCAGATCGCATTTTCATAAGTGTTATGAATTATTTTATAACCCACTCGTAGTTGAATACATCTACGTAGTATACAAATATATTGTGACTGATTTATATAACCAGCGTTTATTTATGAAATAGTTTCAGATTATAATTGGATGAACCAAAAGAGCCTTCCCGTATGATGATACCTATTATATATTATAGACAGATATAACATGATACGACTCGTACTTATGCCTATACGAGGGCGGCACTGAAAATTTCGGGAATCAAGGAAGTGACACAACATTACTATTTAAAAATGTATTTATTGCTTTTCGAAGTATTCTCCGCGAAATTTGACACATTTTTCCATACGGTGGAACCAATCATTGAAGCAACCATTCCATTCGGAAGTTGGGGTCTCCGAAATGGCCGTTTTGTAGGCGTCCACAGCTTCTTCAGGTGATGAAAATCTCAGTCCACGCAATTTATTCTTTATTTTAGATAAATTATAGAAATCATTAGGGTTTAAGTCGGGGTTGTACGGCGGATGGTCTAATTATTCTATGTTTTCTTGCTCTAAAAACTCTTTTCTTCGGTGTGCGGTGTTAGAAATCGCATTCTCGTGATAGAGGATGATGCGGCGGTTGCAGTTCTCTTTACGGACTTCCGAAACGACCTGTGGCAAACAAATGCTAGCACACCATTCGGCGTTAACCATTCTTTGGCCCTCAAAAGGAATAGTCGTAACATGGCCGGTTTTGGAGACAAACGTGGCCACCATTTTTTTTTGCAACACTCCGTTAACGAACAATTTTTGTAGGCTTTAACTCATTTTCAAACACCCAAACTCGTGACTGGTTTTTAGTTTCGGGTTCGTACGCATATATCCAGGATTCGTCACCGGATACAATGTTGTATACAGCATTTGAGGATCTTGCGTGGAATCTTTCGAGAGTTCTGACGCACCAAGTAACGCGAGCCGCTTTTTGCTCTTCACAGAACAAATGCGATATCCATCGGGAAAACAATTTTTTTACACCTAATTGTTCATGCAAGATTATTTGTATTTAACTCATGCCAATGTGTAAAGTTGCCTGAATTTCGCGGTATGTCACATGTCGATCTTTCTCAATCAATTTACGCACAGCATCAACGTTTTCTTGGGTGACTGCAGTTTTTGGACAACTTTGACGGGGATCATCACTGACTTTGACACGTCCACGATGAAATTCAGCAAACTAGTGATAAATTGTGGTTTTGGATGGGGCTTCATCATCAAATGCAGAAATTGTCCGGTCAATGCACTGTTTTTGTGTTAAACCACTTCGAAAGTCATAACAAATCATCGCTCTTGAATTTTCTCGAGTCAATTCCATTTTTTCAACGAGTTAACAAGTTTGACAAAACCTTGTGACAAGACCGAGAATCTTTTTTTTTTAATAAATAAATTGTATTCGATTTTTAAAACCAAGGACTTTTCAATTAAAAAGATCTTAAAATGACAGGAACAGTGGAAATATTCCAATCCCGATACTTTTTTCGTGCAGCTTATGTAGATGCTTAGTTGCGAGTCGAGGTATACTTACTTTTCTACATGGTTTTTTTGGTTTTTCTACATGGTTTCTACATACTTTAAAACATACAGATTCCAAACAATTATTTTTAGGCCATACAAATACTTGTTCCGTGTGGGATTCGAACCTGCAGCCCCAGCGCCAAATACGTAAAAATGTCCCACTTTGACAAACAAAAAGCGTACCGTAAAATTCACTTACTTTGCACGAATTAAGAAGTTCTTTTTTGATATTTTTTGGCATGCACAGAATTATAAAGAAAAAAGTAAACCAGAACTTTGTGCGCCTAACAAAATAACTCCCTATAGTCTACACCTCATATTTGAGAAATAGGCTTCGTAATATCCAGGCAAATTTAATAGTGTTTCCTTTACATTTCCCGGGCAAAAATATCGCAGTTTAAAATGCGTTTCCAAATAAACAGGTTTCGCTCCCATAAAGTATTGGTTTATCATTCCTACTCATATCCATGACATATAGTAAAGTAAAGTAAAGTAAAGTTACAGCCTATATACGTCCCACTGCTGGGCTCAGGCCTCCCCTCATTTCTGAGAGGGTTTAGGGCAAGGAAGTGTCCGCCGCGCTGCCCAAATGCGTGTTGACGAACTTCACATGTCTTCGAAATATTTTTTTTTCTTATTCCTCAGACATGCAGGTTTCCTCACGATGTTTTCCTTCACCGCCGAGCACGTGGTAAATCAGCACTTAAAATTGCAATTAACAATTTCATTGGTGCCGTGGTAGCTCAGTGGTTAACGCTCGCTGTAAATATAACAGAACGCGAGTAACCCGGGTTCGATCCCCGCCGGCACCAATGACATATAGTTAAAAACATTTTTTTTTTAGGTAGGCAATGTTAAACAGAAATTTTGAGCATTAGTCATTTTATGGGAAATCTTTCAGGGTTGTCACCTTGTAACCATAGGAAAATAAAACAAATTATTTGTTAAAAAAGATCATTCCGTTTATCTACCCTAAAATAAAATAAGTCAAGTATGTTTTTTATTATTAATGTAATAAGTTAGTATAAAATTCGGGTGGATAAACGAAATAACACGTTAAAAATTCAAACATCATCAATGTTACTTTGTTTTATTAATACATACATAAACACTCACGCCTGTCACCCAGAGAGGTAGGCAGAGACTACAGACTTCCATTTAGCACAATTCCGACATACCTTTCTCGCCCTTCTACATCCATATACCTACGCATACATGCTCGTCGGTTAAGGGTACTCTTAATTTGGCCCATTTTTAGTATATCGCCAATTTGGTCGACAAACTTCCGCCTAGGACGTCCCTTTCAAACTCTTGCATTCACTTCTGCAACATATATTTGCTTTGTCAGTTTTTCCGCATTCATTCTTTCACATGATCAAACCACCGATGCATTCCTTTCTTAATCCTGGTCACCGCATCATCTTGCAAACCACACTCTTCTTTTATCATACAGTATCTCACCCTGTCACTCAGATTCAGCCCTAACATACTCCTCAGCGACCGCATTTCTACTGCATTTATTCTACTCCCGTGCTTCTTCTGCCACACCCAACTTTCACTACCATACGTTAAAATAGGGACTAATACAGCACTGTGAATTGCCATACGTGCCTTTTTTGACACATTCTGACTTTTCACAATAGAGTGTAGAGCCCCATTTACTTTATTTCCTGCATTCACTCGTCGTTCAATATCCTTATCATATCTCCCATCCCTGCTGAATACACTTCCTACCTTCCTACCTTCTATTCTTATTTCGCATACCGTTTTGCTTTCATCTCTTTCAAAAACCATCACTTTCGTCTTACTTGCGTTCACTTTCATTCCCCTTTCTTTTAATGACCTGTTCATTAATGTAACCATCATTTGCAACTCGGCGGCCGACGACGCAAGTATGACTTGATCATCGGCGTACAAAAGGCATTTGATGGTTAACTCACCCATTATTAACCCGCATTCTTCATCTTTCAATTTTTCCAAACAGCTGTCCATAAATAGGTCGAACAGCCACGGGGAAGCCCTGTCTGACACCTTTATGGATGCCAAACCAGTCAGAGTAGACCCCGTTGATTCTAACACAAGCACTCGAGTCCCTATACAAAGACTTTAATGCCTGTTTCAAACTAGCGCTCAATCTAAATGCGTTCAGCGTTTGCCATAACACATCCCTGTCCACTCTGTCATAAGCCTTTTTCCAAGTCCATGAACGCATAAAAAACTTTTTGGTTTTTCGCCAAAAACTTCTCCGCGATCATGCGCATGGAAAAGACTTGATCTGTACAGCCCATTCCCTTTCTAAATCCCGCTTGCACATCCCAAAATTTTTCATCAGTTTCTTTCATAACTCTTTCAATTAGTACCTTAGCATACAGTTTTCCCACAATGCTAAGAAGGCTGATACCGCGGTAGTTTTTACAGTCCTGCTGTGACCTTTTCCCTTATATATTGGGAATATTACGGTTTTGCACCAGTCTCCCGGTACCCGCTTTAGTTCCCAACATAAATTAAACAAGGTGTACAGCAGGCCTGCCACCACGTCCTCTCCAGCCCTTAGCATTTCGAGTGGAAACTCTATCATATCCGGCTACCTTACCTACTTTCATGCTTTTCATTGCTTTCATTATTTCATCTATACTTATCTCCCTATCTCTTTCATTTTCTTTCGGAATTTCTATTTCATTTAGTTCACACTTCTCCTCACTCATAAATAAGCTTTCAAAATATTCTTTCCATCTCTTTAGACTCAACACTTCATCATTCAGGATACAGCCATTCTCGTCTCGTATCGCATTCAATCTAGGCTGTTTTCAAAGTCCCCTGGTATTTCTTACGAGTTTCCAGAACATTTCAATATTTGCCTGGAAGTCATCCGATATTCTTCTATCATTCTTATCCGTTCTTTCTTGCTTTTTCCTTTCAACTAATTCTTTTACTCTCTTATTTAAACATTTAAACTCTGCCTTTTTTCTTTCATTCTCATCATTCTTACCGCCAGAATTACCAGCTTTGGTCGCTAGTAAATCTAGCCATTCTCTTCTTTGCTTCAACTTCCATACGTACCCCATCATCCCACCATAACTTATTGTCTTTCCTTTCAATCATTCTCTTACTAACACCACATACTTCGGTAGCTGTATCCACTAATAAACCTTTCTTAACATTATGCCACATATTCTCCAAGTCTAACTCATTCACACACAACTCATCCAAATTACTTATATTTTCTCTCAGTCTGCATTTGTACTTGTCTTTCACATTTTCATCTTGTAACCTCTCAATTCTTATACGCTGAAACGCAGTGGTAGACACAGATGTCCTATGACGCCAGCGTCTGAATAAACCCCTAATTCGGCATAAGACCAGGTAGTGGTCCGTCCTTACATTGGACCCCCGCTAAACCCTTGTATCCACCACTGCGCTCCTCATTCTTTCATCCACAGTTATGAAATCTATCATGCTTCTATCATCACCTCTTTCCCAAATATACATGTGGATCTTCTTATGACGAAAGAAAGTGTTCGTCACAAAAAGATTCCTTTCCACACGTACGGTGAGGAGGCTTTCACCATTCTCATTAATACTTTCATCACCAAACGTTCCCAGTATCCTTTCATAGCCAAGCCTACTCACCCCAACCCTTCCATTAAAATTGTTTTATTAAGTACCTAGTTAACAATTTGTACTTACGCAATAATATATTTACGAATACAAAATAGCACATAAATAAAGTACATAGGTAACCTTCTATGCCGATTAGGTACATTTCGATTAGGTTACAATAGTTTGACAAGTTTGGCATGATTTTAGACTTATAAATCAACATGATAAGGCAGGTGGGTACATTAATAGTTAAGTTAACAAATTATACTTAAAAAAATTTGAAAATTACGTTTATAAGCTCAAACTATTAATCAATACAAATAAATACTCTCTTCAACCTGCGTTAAAATATATTCGTAAAGATTTTTCATGACGAAATATGTACGATGACTTTATTGAAAATGGTACGCCTGGAAATCCCTGGAAATGCTTTTGGGATACGATGATAATTTCTTAATTTTTATGAGATCAACCACTAAGTTTAGCATTTTTGTAGAATAATTCACGTACTGCCGACAATTTTTTTTTTTTTGATAACTGGTGTTTTTCTTGTTTCGAGGCACCTTCTACCTTATAACAGTTATAAGGTACGTTTAAGACTATTTAGTACGTAAGTTCTAAAATGTAGGTATCTACCTTAACAAATCTGATAGTCAAACGCAAATCTATTCTCAAATGAAAATGCAATAAACTTATTATTTTAAAGTTAGTAACATATTAAAATAATAACTTTTTTTTAGAATATTTATGTAAAACGTAAAGGTAATATTTGTTCTAACTACGTACATGCTTGCACATATAATACCGCGGAATTTCACTAATTTTATTATCAAAATAATAATTGACAACCCTACCCTTACTCCCTCACTCTCATAGTCCAATTGCACGGTAATTCGAGACGACGGGTGAGAGATCAGGCGCAGAACCAACAGCTTTACATGTTTCCTGAGGCACGGTGGTGAAACCCTGCCAACTTCAATAAGTTCGAAATTAATATTCCGGGCTGCTACTGAGAATTTTGTGACAGAAAAACCCAATAAATTATTTTTGGCCCGACTCGGATTTTGAACCCGGGACATGATCAGCAATTAGCAAACTATGCGATTTTTTTTCTATCGAGCCAAAATGTGTCAATCGTAATTTGGCAACCACAATTCACTAAGAAAAATCTTTAACTTCCATAATGAATTTAAAAAAATTTAATTCGTAGTTTTTAAGGACAAAAAATTGATTTTCTGCGCACCTACAAAGCGTGAAAAAGCTGCTTTTGGCCCCGACTTCACCTTAATACAAGCCTAGAACCGACATGTTCTGACATTGTGTACATTTAGGACATAAACGCGTAACTAGTAAAGTATATATGCTCAGAAATTTACTAAGTAAATGTCATTATATTAAAAAATATTCAACAATTAGTTATCAACTAGTCAATGGCAATTTAAAGGTAGCTATTAAAATACTGAAGTCCTGTGAGAGACAAAATTATTTTTATCATAAAAGTAGTATTTTTATTATAAAGGAAATTAAATCTTATTTATCTTCATAATATGTCCAATTACCTTCAACAAGAAATGCAATTAATTGTCAATTTGACACATACTTTTTTACGGCATTCATTGTCATAATTAAATATAAGACACCATATATTTTATCCGCATTTTCGGATAAAATCTATGGTGATCGCGAAAACATGACTAATTAGATGATTGGTCGAATCATTTCGACAGATTATCGACTCGACTCCATGTAGTCTTGTCTGCCCTACTCCTAGAGTGTTTTTATAAATCCGTAGGCGCGAAGGGAGAGCAGCCCCGCCCACTACGCAAGGGCCAAGGGGCTGCACTTCCCACAGAGCTCTTACAGAAATAACTTCGAGGGTCAATATCAGTCAACTGTGTTATATAAATTTTCTTTCATTTTTTTATTTTTATCACGGAATTGTCAGGCGAACAGGAAGTAATTATAAGTTTAATTATAATATTGGCGTTATTTTGTATAACGTACAAATACTGTCTACAAACATTAATAGCATACACTCTATCGCGTTTATGCCCGATATATGTTTTTAACTAGTGCAGTATGTTTTTCGCTCAAAGTTTAAGCATATCTTATTGGAAAGTATACTCGATAAAGCGTAATAACCATATATAGTTTCTAAAAATAGTTATGGTCATAACAAATTGAAACTATACTCGAACAGTCCCGACCCGAATACTTTAACTCTAAAAATACATGAACGAATATATATATATATATATATATATATATATATATACATGTAATTTCAAAACGGACGTTAAATCTGATACCAACTAGAGAATAGACGTAAAAAATTAAACTAAGGATTCCTTGTTTAATTTTTTTTGAAATTTCAGTGCTGCACTACGATATATTTAATAAGTAAAAGCGCTTCCGTTCGCAAGTTTTACTTTCCAATTTCAAACCCTCTTCATGTATCTACGCAGCGAGAGACGTAAATCTGTTACGGATCGCAGATTTCCATATTCATAAATGATTTGCTACCCATGTTGTTTGAGTAAATTTCAATCCGTCGGACAAATGTATATAATATCAGAAAGACATTTATATAATACTGATGGATAATGTCTATAAAAAAGTCAGATTTTTCATTAATAAGATATTGACAACGACAAAAGTAAAACGAGGTATATTATTATATTTATACCTTGTACTTCATTTGTCATTGATGTATATATATATATATATATATATATATATATGTATATATATATATTATCTTAAAATATATAATAATCTCGTGTAACGACGTTCGTTTACGCTAATCGAAACCGCTCAACCGATTTAATGAAATTTTGTGAATTTTGTATTGCTTGCTCCAACCGAGATATAGGATTTTTTGTTCCGATGAATGACCCTCAAGGTTTTTATTGCGATTTCAGGGATATTTATTAGATATCGTATGTAGATATCGGTCGTCGGAAAGAACAGAATAACGTCTGCATAGTGAGTAAAACTAAATTAGTTAATTAAACGCGACAAAATTCGTAAAATAAGTTTCATTCAATGTGTAGTGTTCACTTAAATTAAAGAAATCAAAACGTCTTCATAGTATAATTCAAGTGACAAAAGTAGTAACAATTCACAAGAAGATAAGTGACCATTGACGTTAAAATTTATCTGCAGTCATCTACAAATAAAGAATGCTTCAAGTGAATCACCTTAAAGATCAAAATGGTATGCTCATGGTATATAAAAGTGCAGACACTGCTGTTTGAAATAGGTTTTGGCTGTTGTTTAGTGCTTACAGCAGAAATAGGTAAGAGGTTGGTACTTAGCGAGACAGATTCCTAGTAAGAGGTCTAACCATTTTGTAACTCTTCTTCTGCACCATCAGACTGTAAGCGTCTAATGGTATAAAAAATTAAATTTAAATTATAAACACGATTAGTTACTTAATCAAACAAACCTATTATTACAAGCTTGAGATTCGTGACAGTAAAAACTGCCGATTGAATTACCAAAATTTACACTTTAATTCACTTTACACTAATTAAAACTTAAAACACTAATAATTAAACACACTGATTCACTTTATTTGGCTCCGAAGCTTCGCTTGTCTCGCCAAATTCAATACTGCCCCGACCGCGACTTGCAGCACCTTTAATTACACATTTTTCACCGAAACGTCCAGAATTTTCAAGTAAACACGCGCGCCGTGCAGAATGTGGGGCATCAGGTGGTATCCCGGTGATCAGGTCTGCAGGCAGCCGTAATTCTCTTCCAAAGTTTGCGAAAGCTGGTGTCACTTTCGTGAACAGCGCTTCGATATGACAACAAAAACGGTTGTATGTGCTTGTCCCAATCTCGTTGCCGATTGTCTGCAACTTTTGCTAGGTAACTCTACAATGTCTGATTAAATCGTTCTACCATTCCATCGGATTGCGGATGATAAGAAGTCGTTCTTGTTTTATGAGTACCCATAACTCGGCAAGTTTCCTGAAATATTTGAGACTCAAAATTCCTTTCTTGATCGCTGTGAATCTCTAAAGGTACTCCAAAACGAGAGAAGACTTCATAAACTAATTTATCTGCAACTGTTGAAGCTTCTTGATTTGGAATAGCGAAGACTTCTGGCCACTTAGTGAAGTCACTCACTTAGTGAAATCACAACCATGAAATACTTGTTACCCCTTTCACTCTCCGGAAACGGCCCTGCCACGTCAATGGCTATTCTCTCCCATGGTGCACCAACATTATACAACTTCAATGCACCTCTACTACGAGACTGAGGTCCCTTTACAGCCGCACAACTTGTACATTTGCGTTTCAGTAGGGTTCGTTTAACTCCCAGATGGCCTCCTGAACAATCATTATGGTACAGCTGTAGAACATCCGGTACTTTAGCTTTAGGGACAACCATTTGCAAATGACAGCTGTCTTCCCGAACATTTTCCCATTTACAGCAAAGAACTCCATCCTGAAGCAGCAAGCTGTCCCACTGGGCCCAATAGCTTTTAGTGGTCGAACTCATCGCTGAGACGTCGCTCCACTTGGGTTTGGGAGCACTGGCCTTCATCCATTGTAGAATCGGCTTGATGTCCGGATCTTCCTGCTGTGCACGTTGTAAGCTGTCCTTCCACTCGTTGCTCAGATGGTCTGTCCTGAGCATCCTCATGGATACCACTTCCTTACTCTTTTGCTTAGTACAATGTTTGAAATCTTCAGAACAAGGCCTTCTTGACAATGCATCTGCGTTGCCATGAGATTTCCCGCTGCGATGTTCGATCTCAAAGTTGTATTCCTGCAGTAGTTCAATCCACCGCGCAACTTGTCCTTCTGGATTTTTAAACAGCAATAGCCAATTTAGAGAATGGTACAGTTGTAGAACATCCGGTACTTTAGCTTTAGGGACAACCATTTGCAAATGACAGCTGTCTCCCCGAACATTTACCCACTTACGGCACAGAACTCCACCCTGAAGCAGCAAGCTGTCCCACTGGGCCCAATAGCTTTTAGTGGTCGAACTCATCGTTGAGACGTCGCTCCACTTGGGCTTGGGAGCACTGGCCTTCATCCATTCCAGAATCGGCTTGATGTCCGGATCTTCTTGCTGTGCATGTTGTAAGCTATCCTTCCACTCGTTGCTGAGGTGGTCTATCCTGAGCATCCTTACGGATACCACTTCCTTACCCTCTTGCCTAGTACAATGTTTGCAATCTTCAGGATAAAGTCTTCTTAACAATGCATCTGCGTTGCCATGGGATTTCCCGCTGCGATATTCGATTTTAAAGTCGTATTCCTGCAGTAGTTCAATCCACCGCGCAACTTTTCCTTCTGGATTTTTAAAGGTCTGGTCAGTTCGTAAGTGAAATTTTCGCCCCAAAAGATATTTGCTAAGATGCTACAACTACTTTACTACAGCTAGCAATTCACGTCTTGTGACACAATAGTTCCTTTCCGGTTTTGACAACGACTTGCTGAAGTACGCTATCATGACCTCTTGGTTACCATTCCGTTGAGACAACACACCGCCAAGTCCTATATCACTTGCGTCTGTGTCTACTATAAATTCTTTGCTTGCATCGGGGTATCCCAAAATAGGTGTTTTGCACAGACGGTCCTTGAGCTCCTGGAATGCGATATTGCAACTTTCATCCCAGCAGAAATGTCGCTTCTCCTCAGTTAGCTTATGCAGAGGTTTGCCTATATCTGCAAAGTTCTTCACAAATCGCCGGTAATAGGAGCACAAACCCAAAAATGCTCTAACCTGCGTCTTGTGGCGATTTTATCTGGATCCGTGCGGATACCTTTTTCCGATACTACATACCCCAAAAAGTTAACTTGCCGTTTGAATAGTGAACAATTGTTCGGACTCAACTTGAGGTTGGCACTTTGAATCTTCATGAGCATGCGTTCCAGGTTTTGAAGATGTTCCTCAAACGTACGGCCTACGATGATGATGTCATCTAAGTAGACCAGACAGGCATCGCCAATTAGCCCGGTAAGTACAAGTTTCATCAGCCTTTCAAACTTTGCTGGAGCATTGCACAACCCAAAAGGCATTACTTTGAATTGCCACAGAACTTTTCCCGTCGAGAACGCAGTTTTCTCCTTGTCGTTAGGGTCAATTTCAACTTTCCAGTAGCCACTTTTTAGATCCAGCGTGCTAAACCACTTTACTCCTGTAAGCATGTCCAGCGTGTCATCAATTCTTGGCAAGGGATAGCTGTCCTTCTTCGTAACGTCGTTCAGATGGCGGTAGTCAACAAAAAACCGCATGCTGCCATTTTTCTTCTTTACTAGCACGACGGGTGAACACCATGGACTAGAGGAAGGTTCAATAACACCATCCTTAAATATTCCTGTAATCATGGTTTCCACTTCCTTTTTACGTGCTACCGGCAATCTTCTTGGCCGCTGACGGATAGGCAATTCTTCTCCTGTGTTTATTTTGTGTTGAACTAAGCCAGTCTTTCCTATGTCAGCATCGTTTGATGAGAATACATCGGCATACTTGAGTAACAACTTCTTCGTCTTGAGCATTTCGTTCGGGGAGAGAACGCTGCGACAGTCTTCCAAAAGTGTGGTCACTCTCGTTTGTGCATTCTTGCTGGGGGTCTCACTCGATAGATATTGGCACCGACGTAACCAATCCACTTCCTCACAAGTACCAACCAGCGTGCCTTTTTCTATAATCTGTTCCCGGTTACAAAGGTTCAGCACACGTACTCCTGAGATGTCAGTGGTTCTGACCAAGGTTCGAGCTACTTTATATGAAAGGTCATTGTTTACCCTTTCCACAAATACACAACGGTGAGCTTGCCCAGCGTTTTAAGGAAGACTAACAGTACGATCGTTTCCGATCTCGGCGAAAGAACAATCTTCTTAATGCTGTACACGTTCCCTGGTAACGCACCTTCCATAAAAAGTTCCTCCTGTCCACATTTCAAAACACCTTGCTTAACGTCGATCTCACAACAATTATTCCTCATAAAGTCTAGGCCCAGGATGTAGTCGTCCAATATATCAGCCGCGATGACATTATGCAGGTAGATCATGTTGCCTAGCTTCAACTTCATCTCCTTCTCTCCACGGACGGGTATACGCTTACTGGTGGTTGTTACTAAATTAATGAGTTCTTAATTGTATGCTGAGTCCCCAAGGAACTGACTTATAAGTTGGGAACTAACAACCGTACGATAGGCTCCATTGTCTATGGTCAGTTTACACGGCATTCCGTTGACCTCGCCCTTGATGATTAGACAGTTCCCATCATGGGTTTGTGAGATCGAGATCCTTGGGGCTCTTTTAACATCAGCCAGCACCCGCCCCGCAGTTCTGGCTTTTACTCGTTTATCTGCTGCTTCTGGGTGGTGCTGTTGGCTGCACTACCCTCCTGAGATCGTTCACCTTCCCTTTCAATGGTTCGCTTAGGGCAGCTGGATCGAAGATGGCCCTTTTTCCCCACAGCCACAGCACCTAGGGCTGTATCCTTTGTTGCGGTCGCGAACTGTAGCTGCTGCAACCTCCCTGACACGATGGGAACGATGATCCTGCCGCACGGCTTCCACCTCCAGTGCATGAGCCAAAGCGTCCTTAAGCACCTCAAGGTGCCCGAGCCTCACAGCAGCTCTGACTTCCAGGTCGCGGATGCCGTCGATGAATATCTGCACCAGGTTCCCTTCAATGAGCGCAGGTACAGACCGGTATGCTTTTCCCACCAGCTTCTCCACCTCTAGAGCCCAATGCTGCGGGTTTTCGTTGATGTGCTGCACGCGATCTTTAAGCTGCACACGAAAGACGTGTTCCAGGTGAGCATAGCCATATCTCGCCTCCAATGCCTCAAAGAGTTGCTTATAAGTCACTTCTTCATCGAGAGCTTCCAGAACTGTTAATGCCTGGTCGCGCAGGCCTAGTGTGAGAGCAGTCGTGGCCTGACTTTTATTCCAGTCGTTCGCCTTCATAACAGCCTTGAACTGGATTTTGTAGGCTGACCAGGAAGAAGTCCCTTCGAACAGCGGCACTTTGAACCCACGTAGCGAAGGTGTAGTAGCTACTACGGGAGCTGTATTTCCGTCCCCAATTTTGAGTTCGTCCAGCGCTTTCTTCACTTGGTTGATTTGGGTTTCAGCTTCCGACAGGCGGTTGTCATGTTGAGCAACCTTATCTTTCACCTCCCTTATCTCTTTTCCGAAGGTAGCGTGAAAGTCTTTCATGAGGAGCATCTGCTCTTCCTTATCGCATTGGAGTTGATATTCTAAACGACGGGCATGTTCCTCCTGTCCACCCCACAGCTGCCCTTCCAATCGGCGGGCTTGTTCCTCCTGTCCACCCCGCAGCTGCTCTTTCCAATCGGCGGGCCTGTTTCTCCTGTCTGCGCTGCAGCTGCTGCAGCATCACCATCAGAGCACCTAAGTCAGGCGCCACAGACGTAGGAGCTGCTGACGGGCCGGTTTCCGTGGCCGGCGGCTGGCCCTCAGACATCTGCGGCGTTACACCACCAAATCGTCCCTGGTCCGTCTCCTGCTGACGTTGGCTTCGGGTACGGACACCCTCCATTTCGTCCTTAGGTAAAATCAGCATGATTTTATCCCACTTCTGACACCAATTGTTACGAGCTTGAGGTTCGTGACAATAAAAATTGCAGATTGAATTACCAATATTTACACTTTAATACACTTTACACTAATTAAATCTTAAAACACTAATAATTAAACACACTGATTCACTTTATTTCGCTCCGAAGCTTCGCTTGTCTCGCCGAATTCAATATTGCCCCGACAGCGTCTTGCAGCGCTTTTAAATACACATTTTTCACTGAAACGTCCAGAATATTCAAGTAAACACCAACCGACTAGACGCAGAAAGTTCGAGTGCGGGGCTTCCAGAAAGCTTAATTCTTCTGTTCGATACTAGATGCGCTGTTGGTCAAAAGATTCGTATCGTCATTTTCTGGAAAGCTCTCCTCTCTTTGTTTCCCGTCACTAGATGGCGCTGGTGCCAGACGTCAACTTAGGCGCTCAACACTATATTATGTGACCATAATAGTTTTCTTGCAATCCTGTACATCTAAAAGTTGTCTGGAGGAGATCGCTCTTAGCGATAAGACTGTATTATACCAATTTCCTTTTTTCTCCTTTTTGTTTATATTTATATTTTTTAGACATTAAAGACATGTTTTTAAATTAGACAAAGAGATTCTACATTAAATAAAAGAAAACACTAAACTTTAGTTCCACATTTTAAATATATGAACTGATTCGCATAATGAATCTATAAATCTGTATATAAATTATATATAAATATTTCCGTACAAGAACGGCAAGCAGGTGTTCCCCCAAATAGAAATGTGAATTGTTTTCTCTTTTCATATAATTAGGAGGCTTACACCTTGTCATTGTTTAAAGTATACACACATTAATTAAGTTCCTAAGATACGTACAGTAATTTTGGTATACTTTATTATCTTTATTGATAAAATATATCACATTTAGATAAATATCATACCAAATGAAATGGCAGAAAATAATTTGATAGAAACCGTCAAAACCTGTCTGTTCAGCCATTAGCTACAAAGTTTGATGAAAATTATAATTACCGAAAGAATACTGAAATGATTTTCATGAGCTTAAATAGACAATCATAGTAGGTAGCTATAAAAAGAGTGGCCGTGCCTTTAATTAAAAGATTATATGAAATTACATTATTATTGCACGTTAAAAAAATTCTAGTGTTGTTTTAGTTATGATCTTATTAACTATGTGGTATAGTTTATTTTCTGCCTAGGTGACAATCTAAAAAATCAGGTTTATTAAATCACACATTTCATACGTTGAATATGGAAAAATACAGATACGAAACAATTCTTGTAGGCAATACAAACATATTTTGTATAGTAAAATGTTCACGGATTAAACTTGTTTTTTCACTTGTTTACTTATAAAAAATTCAAAATAATATATAAAAAATTGTAGAATATAAGAACATAAAACATAAAAAATGATGCTAGCACAATTTTGCGTGTTATTAAAATAAATTAAAAGAATGCAGTAACTATCCAAATAGAACGAACTTTTAAATTATAATACGGAAACGCGAACATTGTTCTTTTTGTGTTTTAGCTACAGCTATTTATCAAATGTACAAAGAGCTATGTAGTTCTAGGAAATGAGAAAACAGAATGTAATGAGTGAGTAACCTTTAACTGCAAACGTGGGGAACTGACGTTTCTCCGTACACCGAGCTATCGTTATGTTCATAAACTGCAATTTTATTCGCAAAAGTACCTGTACGTCAAATGTTGCAAGGTGATTACAAAGTAAGTAAATTATTGTTAACACATTTATACACAAAATGTAATTGTAAGATTGTCTTCGAATTCTTGAATATTTAAAAAAATATCCAAGAAAAAGCACGACGTTTTCTTATTATAAGCTACTAGACTTATTATAGGCTATTGGTTGACCACAATTCCAACTGGTGGTATGTGGTGATGAAAGCTTAGATGGCAAATCGCACTGTCATCCCATTGCTGGGCAGAGGCCTCCTTTCATTTCTGAGAGGGTTTTAGGCCAAGAAAGTGTCCGCCGCGTTGCTTCAATGCATGATCGCGAAATTTACATGTTTTCGATTTTTTTTATTATCAAACATGCAGGTTTCCTCACTATGTTTTCTTTCATCACCGAAAAATTCAGCACTTTAATTCCAATTAACAATTTCAATTGTGCCGGCGTGGATCGAATCCGGGTTGCCGTGTTACTGTGAAATATACAGCGAACGTTAACCATTTGAGCTACCACGTACTTAGCCTAACAAAAGCTTATACATTCTTATCTTGAAGTCAAGAAAGACAGATGTTGTTTGCATTCAAATGCATGCAATATGAAGACACGGCGACCGCCTGGTTGTCCGATGGTGAAAAGGAGAGAGAGAGGAGTTAAAGCCAGTGATTCCTGAGTACACTCTCCAAAATGCATCCTATAGAATATCGAAATGCTGACTACTTTTCGCCCGTGCTCGAGGCGAACAAGATTGGTTTCAACTAAATCTAGGTAATAAATAAGCCTCATAGCACGTGTCTGTACTGAATGCTTTAGGATTAACGCTGCTAGGATTAGTGTCTAACATAAAGACTTATTTGTTGTTGTGCTACTAAAAATAAAAAAATAATCATTCATGCAGCATTCATTACATCCCTTCAAAAGTCCACTACATACTACATTTTATGTCTTTCTCATAGATTGCTTTATAAGGAGGGAAATGGTAATATTTAGTAGGCACGTTTGACAAGCGTGTTGACACCGCAATTTTTCAGAAACAATTAAGAGTTTTTTCAGTGTGTATACGACAGGTACGGGCCATGAAATATTTAAAAAAATTCAACGAAACAGATAAAAAGTTTCACTTACTGCATTTGATTTAAAAGATATTCGTCTTATTACACCTAGATATTTAATGGAATCAGCGTGAAATAGCATTTTAATGGTGTTGTGGTCATTTGGTGATTATAGAGAAACGAAAACTCTCTTTATTGGAAAAGATGCGTTCCATCTCAGTCATCAGGAGTGACGACGCATCTGCATTTTGATTCTTAATTAAATTAAAAAAGGAGTCTTTGGGCCACAGCATAAACTTACTATCAGATGGATTATGTGGTTGTTTGTCTCACTTATTCTATAAAAAAAAGTCTCATGTGTAAAGCGCACATATGGAGTCAGGATACAACAACCAAAATTTTGCTGGAATATTTGGAGGTCGTCATACAGAGCTCAATATTATCAAGAATTTGATAAAGACTATTTCAAATGAGCGTACAATTTAAATTTTCGCGCTCATTTCAAGTAGTATAGCCACATGAGTAAATAAATGTAAAAGAGATAAATCTTCATACAACCACGCGAATCGGTTGCACTCCTACAAGCTTGAGGGGCATGTGTGCGTGACCACTGGCCGCTTGTTACGTACGCGTAACTGGAATAAACCGATTAAGCTGCCACAGCCTGTGGATAACCTCAGGGTCAGTGGACGCACGTTGTTTGTTTTGTTACTTGCAAGCTTCAATATCCTAATATGAAAACATGGTGTTATTAATAATAGTTGTTTATTTGTACTGTGTCTATGAATAATACTAGTAAAAATAAAATTGTATCATACTTTAACTATCCAAAGTAGTCCAATAGGTAAGTAAATATTTGATTGATACTTTTCTAAGTAAGAAGGTATTTTTACTTTATTGTATTATCTTTTTAAATAAGAAGAGGGTACTACACTGTGTGTTTTAACTTTTTAATGTTATTACAAACTTTTACTAAACACTTGTAAGTATGTGGGTGGGTTGGTATGTTGTAGATATTTGTATAAGTTTACATATTGCAGTGAGTAGAGCATTTGACTTGAATTTGACTTTTGATTCGACCACTTTCCTATGTCTGATTGAATTGAAATTTTGTATACCGTAACTCAGTGACAATGCAATAATATGACAGAGATATAACCTAGTGCTGCAGCGAGGATTGTCTCCTCACTAGGAAAGTCTTCAACGTTTAGTACCATAGACTCGAAACTATTTATTTAAATTTAATTTTGTTTGCTAAACAAGATCTTTACCATAAACTGCTGCTGAAGACATTATAGTCTTCTCACGAGGGAAACACACAATTTAAAGAAACAATAAATTTTTAAAAAACAAAAAATTATTAAAATAAAACTACAAAGGTAAGTAATTTGTAAAGTGTTATACTGAATAATAAAACTATTTATCTAAGAAATATTTTGTTTAATTTGTCTTCACGTATTATGACAACCCTATCAAAATATGTAACAAACAACAATTTTATATAATATGGAATTTGGATACAGATGATAAACCGGGGTCACATTGGATAGCTTTATATATCGATACGAATGACGTCGGTCAATATTTTGATTAATATGGACGATCACCTGTACGATATCATCTAGAGTTTTTAAAAAGGAATTGTAAAAGATGGAACTGGAATGTTGATAGGATTCGGAATTAGTGGACTTCAGTTTGTGGAAAATATTGCTTAATGTATTTGCTATATTAGTTTCAGGGATGTTCAATGCATAGTTTTACGAGTATATTTACAGGGAACAACACATTGTACAACGATATTTTAGTGGATGAGATGTTTCGCTCCTATTATATAGATAATAAGTAATAAGATTTTGTAAATAAAAATTGTAAAAAAATTAAGTAATGTGTTTTATTGATGATTCAGATTAACGTTGTAGTTAGAAATAATGAAGTAATATAGCAATAGCACTGATAAGCCGACGCACACGCCGAGAAGAATAGACAATGACGGTATTTTTTTTTAGGGTTGTGAGTCGACGAACGTTGTACTACTTTTTACGTTGTACACTCAGTGAGCCAGAACCACTATTTTGATGACAATGCAATAATACAGTATCATGAAGTTGATCTGGTGATGGGCCCGGATTTTGGCTTTAGCAAGTCTGTAAAGATGGTTTTTAAACAGATTTATCATTTAATTTGTATTTTTTTCTACTGCTGAATTTAGGCCTCCCAAAGGAATGCCATAAAGCATGGTCCTGAGCCACCTGCATCCATTGATTTCCTGCGTCACTCCAGTTAGTGGGAGGCAGCCCTAAATTTAAAAATTTAAGCGCGTGGTAAAACAGCATTTAAAGATTTCGTTGTTTTGTTTGGGTTTGAACACGCCCCTGAAATACCACGGCTTAATTAATGGTTCGTTAGCAGAGTATGCTTTTTGCAGAGTCTTCTTATCTATATTTTTCTTTTCAACCTTTAAAACTCCACCGCTGAACATAGGCCTCCCTCACAAATCCTCATGCAGGGATTTTGCCATAGTTATTATTTTAAGATGTTATTAGGAATATACCGCTGCCAATCTCCTATTTCCGTTTCCCGCTGTCACCTCTAACGATAATCTCGACTTTTTTATATAGTAGGCCAGGGCTAACTCTTCGATTTTAAAGATAGGAATTTGTAAAATATGTTTTCAATATGATCTAAAATATAATAAGCGTAATTGAAATTTAAGTTTTACATGGTATTCAATAAAACCTCTTTAGAGTATATCCTAAATAGCTATTTGATGTAATTTTAATGTTTTTTTTTTATTATTACCGATTCTTTCATTATACAACCATTGTCCATTTGTTCAATTTTTATAAAATGATTTTGTTTTTGTGATTTACAAAGATTCAAAAACTTAGAAAAGAACTGCAACGTCACCTTAAATCTTATTTTATGTACTATATCGAGCATTGACGTGTATGTAAATAAATAAACATACGCAATAGTAGTTTACGAAATTAAGCAATCATAAGCACTCTCCGACGGCCTGATAGTAGTTTTGACTTGCGTCATAAATCATTCCTCTTGAGAAGGTATCTCTCGCTGCTACCCAGTTTCGGACTTAGCGTCGTGAGTGATTAATCTTAATTTCAAGTGGAATTAATCTTGTCGTACTCGTGTTGATTAGGGAATATAGAGAAAATGTCTAGCGAATTTAAAATATCAAGCCGTATTTAAGGCGAGATTGATAACGGGATATGCTCGGAAAAATATGCGCCTGCATGAAATACTCGGTTAAATTTTTAATCGAATGGATTTTTAAAATACTTTATATTAACCGGGATAAAAAAATAGTTTGATTGCCGTGAAAAATCTTTGACGTTTGAGGTTCAGTTTTTATATGCGACTAGTGGCCTATCCCGGCCTTGCCCGAATTGGACAACTATCTATATTAAATATTATTAAGATATTTATTTTTGATCAAATATTATTCTTTCAAGTTTGTTTATTGCCATACCCTTCGAATACCGGAGTCCCTCAAGATGGCGATTTGCGCTCATACGGCCATACTGACTCTAGCGAGTCGAGAGAGTTTGTTGAAAGATGGCGCTCCAAGCAACATTTGAAAGAAATTAAGCAAGACTTATTGCATAAAATATTAAATTTATTACATGAAATAATTAAATTTGATACGGAATAATAATGTTAATTCCAACATATATTAATTTGAATATTTAGATACTTAAGTAAGTATTTAAACAACAAATGAAATATCAAACGTCTTCTAATTTTTCAAACAATCAAACAGTGTTTAGTAAAATATCATACCTTAACAATTAATGGTTTTATGTTTACTAATAACTATTTGCATTTAAATATTATATATTTCAGATATTTTAATACATAACAATAATTATAATAAATTTACTTAAACGATTGACTAAAATATAAATATAAATATTTGTCAATTATTACTGATAGATGGCCACATAAAATTTGTTACGAGCTTAGGGTTCGTGACAATAAAAACTGCCAATTGAATTACCAAAATTTATACTTTTATTACCGAACACCAAATAAAACTTAAAACAGTAATAATTAATCACACTTTATTTCGTTCCGAAGCTTGGCTTGTCTCGCCAAATTCAAAACTTCCTCGATCGCATCTTGTAGCGCATTTAAATACATATTATCAACAGAATATTCAAGTAAATACGCGCGCCAATCGACTAGAAGCTTAGTTCTTCGTTTTTATACTAGATGGCGCTATCGGTTGAAAGATAGTGATGTCATTTTCTGGAAAGCTCACCTCGCTCTCGTCCCGACACTAGATGGCGTTAGTGCCGGGTACATGACGTCAACTTAGGCGCGCAACACTGCCCCCTCCTAAGACATGCTCTTCCCGAGCATTATCGGCCCCATAATAACGCGCCAAGCGAGCTACATGGACGATCTTAGGAGTCCCTCTTGCGCCTTTCTGTATCCGGTAGGTTACATCGTTGATCCTGGTTACAATCCGGTACGGGCCATCCCATTTAGCTTGAAGCTTAGGAGATTTCCCTTTGCTGCGGACTGGATTGTGCAACCACACTAGTGAACCTTCGTCGAACCCTTGGTTGTTCATTTTGCGGTCATACCGGGTTTTCATCTTTTCAGATATTTGCTGGGCCGATTGTCTGACGTGCTTATAAATGTCATTCATTTTGTTCCGCAAGTCATTTGCATAATCGGTTGCACTGCGTGGGGCATCAGGTGGTATTCCGGTGATCAGGTCTGCAGGCAGCCGTAATTCTCTTCCAAAGTTAGCGAAAGATGGTGTCACTGCCGTACTTTCGTGAACAGCGCTTCGATATGACAACAAAAACGGTTGTATGTGCTTGTCCCAATCTCGTTGCCGATTGTCTACAACTTTTGCTAGGTACCTCTTCAATGTCTGATTAAATCGTTCTACAATTCAATTGGATTGCGGGTGATAAGAAGTCGTTCTTGTTTTATGAGTACCCATAACTCGGCAAGTTTCCTGGAATATTTGAGACTCAAAATTCCTTTCTTGATCGCTGTCAATCTCTAAAGGTACTCCAAAACGACAGAAGACTTCATGAACTAATTTATCTGCAACTGTTGAAGTTTCTTGATTTGGAATGGCGAAGACTTCCGGCCACTTAGTGAAGTAACCCATCACAGCCATAAAATATTTGTTACCGCTTTCACTCTCCGAAAACGGCCCCGCCACGTCAATGGCTATTCTCTCCTATGGTGCACCAACATTATAAAATTTCAATGCACCTCTACTACGAGTCTGAGGTCCCTTTACAGCCGCACAACTTGTACATTTGCGACATCAGTCCTCGACATAGTTTCGACAGTGGACCCAGTAAAACCGTTCTCGGATCTTCAGTAGGGTTCGCTTAAATCCCAGATGGCCTGCTGAACAATCATTATGGTACATCTGTAGAACATCCGGTACTTTAGTTTTAGGGACAACCATTTGTAAATGACAGCTGTCTTCCCGAACATTTTCCCATTTACGGCAAAGAACTCCATCCTGAAGCAGCAAGCTGTCCCACTGGGCCCAATAGCTTTTAGTGGTCGAACTCATCGCTGAGACGTCGCTCCACTTGGGTTTGGGAGCACTGGCCTTCATCCATTGTAGAATCGGCTTGATATCCGGATCTTCCTGCTGTGCACGTTGTAAGCTGTCCTTCCACTCGTTGCTCAGATGGTCTGTCCTGATCATCCTCACGGATACCACTTCCTTACTCTTTTGCTTAGTACAATGTTTGCAATCTTCAGAACAAGGCCTTCTTGACAATGCATCTGCGTTGCCATGAGATTTCCCGCTGCGATGTTCGATCTCAAAGTCGTATTCCTGCAGTAGTTCAATCCACCGCGCAACTTGTCCTTCTGGATTTTTAAACAGCAATAGCCAATTTAGAGCAGCATGGTCAGTACGTAAGTGAAATTTTCGTCCCAGAAGATATTTGCTAAAATGCTGCAACGACTTTACCACAGCTAGAAATTCGCGTCTTGTGACACAATAGTTCTTTTCCGGTTTTGACAACGACTTGCTGAAGTACGCAATCACGACCTCTTGGTCACCATTACGTTGAGACAACACACCGCCAAGTCCCATATCACTTGCGTCTGTGTCAACAATAAATTCTTTACTTGCATCAGGTTATCCCAAAATAGGTGTTTTGCACAGACGGTCCTTGAGCTCCTGGAATGCGATATTGCAACTTTCATCCCAGCAGAAATGTCGCTTCTCCTCAGTAAGCTTATGCAGATGTTTGGCTATATCTGCAAAGTTCTTCACAAATCGCCGGTAATAGGAGCACAAACCCAAAAATGCTCTAACCTGCGTCTTGTCTTTTGGAACCGGCCAATCCTTGACAGCGGCGATTTTCTCTGGATTCGTGCGGATACCTTCTTCCGACACTACATACAACAAACAGTTGACTTGCCGTTTAAATAGTGAACATTTCTTCAGACTCAACTTGAAGTTGCCACTCTGAATCTTCATAAGCACGCGTTCCAGGTTTTGAAGGCATTCCTCAAACGTATGGCCCACGATGATGATGTCATCCAAGTAGACCAGACTGGCATCGCCAATTAGCCCGGTAAGTACAAGCTCCGTCAGCGTTTCAAACGTTGCTGGAGCATTGCACAATCCAAACGACAATACTTTAAATTGCCACAGACCCTTTCCCGTCGCGAACGCAGTTTTCTCCTTGTCGTTGGGGTCAATTTCAACTTGCCAGTAGCCACTTTTTAGATCCAGCGTGCTAAACCACTTTACTCCTGTAAATATGTCCAGCGTGTCATCAATTCTTAGCAAGGGATATCTGTCCTTCTTAGTAACGTTGTTCAGACGGCGGTAGTCAACACAAAACCGCATGCTGCCATCCTTCTTCTTTACCAGCACCACGGGTGTACACCATGGACTATATGAAGGTTCAATAACACAATCCCTCACCATTCCCTCAATCATGGTTTCCACTTCCTTTTCACGTGCTACCGGCAATCTTCTTGGCCGCTGACGGATAGGCAATTCTTCACCTGTGTTTATTTTGTGTTGAACTAAGCCAGTCTTTCCTATGTCAGCTTCAATTTATGAGAATACATTGGCATACTTGAGAAACAACTTCTTCGCTTTGACCATTTCATTCGGCGAGAGAACGCTGCGACAGTCTTCTAAAAGTGTGCTCACTCTCGTTTGTATATCCTTGCTGTGGGTCCCATTCGATAGATATTGGCACCGACGTAACCAATCCACTTTCTCACAAGTACCAACCAGCATGCCTTTTCTATAATCTGTTCCCGGTCACAAAGGTTCAGCGCACGTACTCAGTGGTTCTGACCAAGGTTTGGGCTACTTTCCATGAAAGGTCATTGTTTACCCTTTCCACAAGTACACAACGATGAGCTTGCCCAGCGTTTCAAGAAAGACTAACCGGCACAATTGTTTCCGATCTCGGCGGAAGAACAATCTTCTTAAGGCTGTACACGTTCCCTGGTAACGCCCCTTCCACAAAATGTTCCTCTTGTCCACACTTCAAAACACCTTGCTTAACTTCAATCGCACAACAATTCTTCCTCATGAAGTCTAGGCCCAGGATGCAGTTGTCCATTATATCAGCCATGATGACATTATGCAGGTAGATCATGTTGCCTAGCTTCAACTCCATCTCTTTCTCTCCACGGACGGGTATACGCTGACCGGTGGCTATTACCAAATTAATGCGTTCTCGCTTGTATGCGGAGTCCCCAAGGAGCTGACTTATAAGTTGGGAACTAACAACCGTACGAGAGGCTCCAGTGTCTATGGTCAGTTTACACGGCATTCCGTTGACCTCGCCCTTGATGATAAGACTATTCCCATCATGGGTTTGTGAGATCGAGATCCTTGGGGCTCTTTTAATATCAGCCAGCACCCGCCCCGCAGTTCTGGCTTTTACTCGTTTCCCTGCTGCTGGGTGGGGCTGTTAGCCGCACCACCCTCCTGATATCGTTCACCTTCCCTTTCTACGGTTCGCTTAGGGCAGCTGGATCGAAGATGGCCCCTTTCCTCACAGCCATAGCATCTAGGGCTGTATCCTTTATTGCGGTCGCGAACCGTGGCTGCTGTAACCTCCCTTACGCGATGGGAGCGAATATCCTGCCGCACGGCTTCCACCTCCAGTGCATAGGCCAGTGCATAGGCCAGTGCATAGGCGTCCTTAAGCATCTCGTGGTGGCTGAGCCTCACAGCAGCTCTGACTTCAAGGTCGCGGATGCCGTCGATGAATGTCTGAACCAGGTTCCCTTCAATGAGCGCAGGTACAGACTGGTATGCTTTTCGAACCATATTCTCCACCTCAAGGGCCAACTGCTGCAGATTTTCGTTGCTGCGTTGCACGCGATCTTCAAGCTGCGCGCGAAAGACGTGTTCCAGGTGAGCGTCGCCATATCTCGCCTCCAACGCCTCAAGGAGCTGCTCGTAGGTCACTTTCTTACCGAGAGCTTCCAACACAGTTAAGGTTTGGTCGCGCAGACCTAGGTTGAGTGCAGTCATGGCTTGGCTTTTATTCCAGCCGTTCGCCTCCATGACGGGTTCGAACTGGATTTTGTAGGCCGACCAGGAAGAAGTCCCGTCGAACGGCGGCACTTTGAATCCACGTAGCGAATGTGTTGTAGCTAATACGGGAGCTGTTGTTCAATTCCCAAGTTTGAGGTCGCCCAGCGTTTTCTTCACGTCAGCCATCACTTTGTCAACCCGATTGTTCACACGGTTGATTCGGGTTTCATGTTCCTCGATTCGGGTTTCAGATTCCGACAGGCGGTCGTCATGTTGAGCAACCCTATCCTTCACCTCCCTTATCTCTTTCCCAAAGGTAGCGTGAAGGTCCTTCATTAGGAGCATCTGCTCTTCCGACCGACGAGCCTGTTCCGCCTGCTGATCTTCTAACCGACGGGCCTGTTCCTCCTGTCGGCGGGCCTGTTCCTCCTGTCGGCGAGCCTGTTCCTCTTGTCGACGGGCCTGTTCCTACTGTCCTCCCCGCAGCTGCTGCAGCATCATCATCAGAGCAACTAAGTTAGATGCTACAGACGTACGAGCTGCTGATGGGCCGGCCTCCGTAGCCGGTGGCTGGCCCTCAGACGTCTGCGACGTTACACCACCAAATCGTCTCTGGTCCGTCTCCTGCTGGCGTTGACTTCGGGTACGGACACCCTCCGATTCCTCCTTCGGTAAAATCGGCATGATTTGATCCCACTTCTGACACCAATTGTTACGAGCTTAGGGTACGTGACAATAAAAAATGCCGATTGAATTACCAAAATTTACACTTTTATTACCGAACACCAATTAAAACTTAAAACACTAATAATTAATCACACTTTATATCGTTCCAAAGCTTCGTTTGTCTCGCAAAATTCAATACTTCCTCGATCGCATCTTGCAGCGCCTTTAAATACACATTATCACCAGAATATTCAAGTAAATACGCGCGCTAATCGACCACGCGTCGAAAGTTCGAGTGTCGGACTTCTAGAAGCTTACTTCTTTGTTTCTATACTAGAAGGCGCTGTCGGTTAAAAGATTAGTGATATCATTTTCTGGAAAGCTCCCCTCGCTCTCGTCCCCGACACTAGATGGTGCTAGTGCCGAGTACATTACGTCAACTTAGGCGCGCAACTATATCAATATTTGCCCATTATTGCCGATAGATGGCGATATGTGCTCATACGGCGTAACTGACTTTAGCGAGTCCAGAAAGTCTGTTTAAGGATGGCGCTGCAAGAAACATTCGAATGAAAGTAAACAAAAATTATTGCATAAAATAATAAACTTATTATCACATGAAATATATAAAATAATTAAAATTGATACGGAATAATAATGTTCATTCGAATAGATATTCATTTGAGTATTTAAATACTGAAATTAATTTTTCATCAATAAATATAACATCAAATGTCTTCAGAATTTTTAAACAATCAAACAGTGTTTACTAAATATCATACCTTAAGGAATAATGGTTTTATGTTTACAAATAACTATGTGTATTTACATATTATATGTTTCAGATATTTCAATACTATAATTAAAATAAATTCACGTAAACAATAAACTAAAACATAAATATCAATACTTGCCTATTATTGCCGAAAGATGGCGATTTGCGCACATACGGCCATACTGACTCCAGCGAGTCCAGAGAGTCTGTTGAAAGATGTCGCTGCAAGCAAAATTCGAGTTAAAGTAAGCAAAACTTATTGCATAAAATATTAAACTTATTACATGAAATAATAAAATTTCATACGAAATAATAATTTCAGTTCCAACAGATATTAATTTAAATTTTTGGATACTTAAATTACTATTTTAACAATAAATGAAACATCAAACTCTTCAAAATTTCAAACAATCAAAACAGTGTTTACTAAATAACAGACCTTAAGAAATAATGGTTTTCTATTTACAAATAAATATTTGTATTTAAATATTATATATTTCAGATATTTCAATACTTTATAGTAATTATAATAAATTCATGTAAACGATAAACTAAAACAGGAATATAAAAATATATCAATTGTTGCCGATAGATGGCGGTTTTCTCCCATATATTTATCAATATTTTCCTATTATTGCCGATAGATAGCGATTTGGGCTCATACGGCCATACTGAATCTAGCGAGTCAATAGAGTCTATTGAAAGATGGTGCTGCAAGCAACATTATAATGAAAGTAAGCAAAACTTATTGCATAAAATATTAAACTAATTACATGAAATAATAAAATTTGATACGAAATAATAATGTCACTTTCAACAGATATTAATTTAAGTATTTGGATACTTAAATTACTATTTAAACAATAAATGAAACATCAAAATCTTCAAAATTTCAAACAATCAAAATAGTGTTTACTAAATAACAGACCTTAAGAAATAATGGTTTTCTATTTACAAATAAATATTTGTATTCAAATATTATATATTTCAGATATTTCAATACTTAATAATAATTATAATAAA
The DNA here is from genome assembly GCA_907164705.1 of Parnassius apollo. NCBI lineage: Eukaryota > Metazoa > Arthropoda > Insecta > Lepidoptera > Papilionidae > Parnassius > Parnassius apollo. The sequence continues at coordinate 1,006,259 of CAJQZP010001514.1, forward strand.
TTCACGTAAACGATAAACTAAACCATAAATAAATATATTTGTCAATTATTACCGATAGATGACGATATGACCCAACATAATTATCAATACTTGCCTATTATTGCCAATAGACGGCGATCTGCGCTCATACGGTCATACTGACTCCAGTGAGTCCAGGGAGTATGGTGAAAGATGTTGCTGTAAGCAACATTCGAATTAAAGTAAGCAAGACTTGTTGCTAAAACAATAAACTTATTACACGAAATAACAAAATTTGATACGGAATTATAATGTTAATTCCAATAGATATTTGTTTGAATATTTACATACTAAAATAAGTATAACAATAAATGAAACATCAAACGTCTTCAAAGTTTTCAAACAATTAAAACAGTGTTTACTAAATATCAGACCTTAAGAAATAATATTTTTATGTTTTACATATAACTATTTGTATTAAAATATTATATATTTCAGATATTTCAATACCTAATAACAATTTTAGTAAATCCACGTAAACGATAAATTAAACCATAAATAAAAATATTTGTCAATTATAACCTATAGATGGCGATATGTCCCAACATAAATATCAATACTTGCCTATTATTGCCGATAGATGGCGAAATGCGCTCATACGGTCATACTGACTCCAGCGAGTCCAGAGAGTCTGTTGAAAGATGTCGCTGCAAGCAACATTCGAATTAAAGGAAGCAAGACTTATTGCTAAAACAATAAACTTATTACATGAAATAATAAAATTTGATACGGAATTATAATGTTAATTCCAATAGATATTTGTTTGAATATTTACGTACTAAAATTAGTATTGTAACAATAAATGAAATATTAGACGTCTGTAAAATTTTCAAACACTCAAAATAGTGTTTACTAAGTATCAGACCTCAAGAAATAATGTTTTTATGTTTTACATATAACGATTTGTATTAAAATATTATATATTTCAGATATTTGAATACTTTATAATAATTATAATAAATTCGAGTAAACGATAAACTAGAACATAAATATAAATATTTGTCAATTATCGCCGAGAGATGGCGGTTTTCACCCATATAAATATCAATATTTGCCTATTATTGCCGATAGATAGCGATTCGCGCTCCTACGGTAAAGGTTTACTGCTGCTGGATTTGAAGATGTCTTCATTTACAACTGTGATGTTTCCGGAAGATTTATTATTGGTAAGGGAGTAAACGGGTAATCCTCTATATTTTCATGATGCCTTTTTAGACTGAATCCCTTAATTTTAGCTTTAGAGTTGTCGTCGGCTGAGATTATATATGTCCCAATTAAAAAATAGTGTGATATTTCATTTCCACATTGTTTGGTAAGTAATACTGTAGTTTCTGAATAGAAAATTCATCGATCGGTTACTATTTTAATTATCAAACTCCACTAATAGGTGCCGGCCTGAGGTGGTGTTAGTTGCAAAACTTATTAGTCTGGTTACACAAGTATCTTTAATTAACATAGATGAATAATCCTCTTCACACAGCAACGGTGAAACATCAATTTCTTTACATGGGTGAAGAAGTGACACCACTTTCAACCCTTTCATCAGAATGTAGGGTAATAGTATTTGGGTACAATAACGGATGTTTGGTTCTCGGAATTAGTGGTAGGTAAAGGAAGAATTTTGCAATATATGTATGTATTCGAATCAACTAGGGGTATATCTAGAATAAAGGTTATTTGATTTTCCTTTGCATATACTTTTGAATCTATACTTTGCTCGAATTTTAAAATGTTTTCTACTTTTACAGGAAATACAAGATTATTTTTTCGTTCAGTAGTATTTTACAATGACAAGAGTTCATCGGTGTCAATTATAGACTGATGCAATGTTCCTAATTTACTAAAAGCTACCGCTATTTCAATTTCATCCAGTTTGATATATAGTTTGAAAGTTATGTAGAAATAGGTTATATACGTTAGATATTTTAAGTTCCGTTTGAGAGTTGTTAGTTATATTAATTTGAATGAAATTGAATTTTGTACTATTTGTAACATTAATAAAGGTTTTCATCATTTCGGCGACCACTGTGATTTTTCTATTTAGCTGACCTTGATTTTACATTTATTAAAGCATCGTACCTTATGGCATTATCATTGTCCAAATTACCTGTCACAATTTTAATAAGAGACCCGAGAGGATTTAGAATACCGTGTTTAGCCCTTTTCGATGGTAGTAGTTGCTTTAATTTTTCAATTGTTATATTTGGAATATAATCTATTCGAATTTTTAAATTATTTATTTCAGCGTTAATTATTCTTTTACCAAAATAACGTGACATATGTGTATTCAGGTTATCGTATCGATTCTTATTCAATTCTAGATCCTCACGTATTAAGCTTAAGTGTAATATCTTAACTAAAGACCACTTATCGTTACTAATGAGAGCTTGTCCCTCTGAGAGCTAAAGACCTGCAGCAGGAACAGGGTGAACCTGTGGAGGACGTTTTGAATCCTTAATTGGGGCCCTTGTATTTTGACCGTGATACTTAATTGGTACTGTGTTTCTAACTATATCTCCTATGACCTCTGCTTTTTCATAGCACGCTTTATCTTTACTTCTCCTAACATTTGTGCCCTTTATAAATATTGTGTCCCCTGTTTTAATGTTAAATTCCTTCTCACCTCCTCTTTTTTCTTTAATACGTTGTTTCTTATCAATGGCCTTATTAGTTAAAAATTCATATATGTATTGAGTTCGTCGTTTATGTTCTTGTAATAATTTTTTTGTGTAATTTTTGTTAAATTCAATGTCAAAAGTACTTGAGGAGTCAGTATGACCGTACACTACTTCGAAAGGCGTAAGGCCTGTTGTTGAGTGTATCGTTTGGTTATACGACATGATGGCATATGTCATTACAGATGCGGCATCTGTAATTTTTCTTTCACATTTCGCTAAGCGATATATTTCTAATAGGGTGGAGTGGAAACGTTCGACATATGCCATGGAATTCGGATTATGAGGAGTGCCTATATGCAAATCTATTTTGTAAAACTAAGGGTTTCTTTCATTAGTACGTTATTAAATTCGGTTCCGGAATCCGCACTTCCTCTATGTGGTAAGCCATACATAGAGAAGTATTTAATAAGAGCTCTAATTATTTCTGGAGTTGACCTATTGTTTATTTCGATTGCTTGTCCAAGCTTACTAAAGGTATCGATGATTGTTAAATAGGATTTTCCTTCTACAGTAAAAACATCGATAAAGATTTCCTGAAATGGTTTGTTTTTAGTTTGGGTTAACTGAAGTTCAGGTTTTAAAGGTTTGCGGTCATATTTCGTGCGCTTACACACCTCATAAGAGTTTATGAATGTGGCTACTGTTAGGTTCATATTGTTCCAGAAGTAAGTACGTTTTAAGTGTATTATTGTCTCTTTTATACCGCTATGACATGTTTTACCAATATGATATTTTTTTATTATTTCACGCTGCTCATTCTCATCCTCTACATAGACTACCCTTCGCTTGCATTCAAAGATCTTAACTGTACCCTTTTTAAATAACTCAATTACAGCCTCTGCAAATTGTTTTCGATGTGCGTCGTTCACAAAGTAAATGAATTGTTTTATTTTAGGTGTAATGTACTCCTTTAAAAATTGTTTTACTAGGTTGGGTCTATTTAGGGGAATATGAACTTCGAGTATCTTTTGTTTTTGCCTCGATAAATTCTTAACGGATATTTCGTCCCTATACCACGTAAAAATAAATATTTGATGAGGTTTAGTATCTATGGCTTTCTCTAGAATTGAAATACCATCGGTATCTATTTCATGTGCTGAATGTTTTGTAAAAGTGTGTGAGTTCTCAAACGTTTCAGGTGCTGAAATGGTACTACTTGTAGGTGATGGTATTGATTACGGTGATTTATTGCTCTTAGCGGATGAGATAGTCCTCTCCGTATCTGATGATATTTCCATCGGGCTTGTGTCCTTATTTCATAATCTTTTGATTTCTTCGATTAAGCTGTCTATGTGTTTTTGCAGTTGTTCATGCTTATCCATGTTAACCTTCATTGATTTTTGGTCTTTTCCCAGTGCGTTTACCTTGACACGGTATAAGGCGTCGGCAACGAAATTTCGTTTCCCATTTTTATAAACGATGTCATAATCGAACTCAGCAAGCCGCAACTTCCATTCCAAATTCAATTCAATTCAAATTCCAAAGGTCTATGATCTGTGAAAATGGTAAATTTTCGGTCATATAGGTAAGGTCTAAATGTTTTTACGGCCCACACACTCGACTCGTTGGAGTCAGTATGGCCGTATGAGCGCAAATCGTTATCTATCGGTAATAATAGGCAAATAGTTATATTTAATTGGTATCCATATTGTCATCTATCGGTAATAATTGACAAATATTTATATTTATGTTTTAGTTTGTCGTTTACGTGAATTTATTATAATTTGGGGTATCTATATAATTTACTCACCTGGTTGGGTTCTATAAATATATAATTATAAATTAAAATGAAAAGATAAATGTACATAAATATCAATAAAATAAAATAAATACAAAAACTACATAAATAAATAAGATCCAACCAGATGGGAGCCCTCGGCAGTGGAGAACAAACGCCCGAGGGTTAGGGGGAAAGGGAAAGAAACCGGCGGACGATGCGGGCGGTATCGAGGAGCACCTCCTTCTGCATTTGAGCCCGGAGCGCTCCGTCACGGAGTCCCAGTCGCCTCAGATGAGCCGAGAGAATGACTGGGATTAGCCCATTCGCAGAGACGACTACAGGAATAATTTCGGTCGGCATACCACCCCACATGTCGGTCACCTCGTGAGCCAGGTCCAGATATTTTGTTCGTTTATCTGTTTCGGCTTTCACGAGGTTCTCGTCATACGGAATGGTAATGTCGATCAAAAATATCCTTGACTGTGTCCGGTCCATCAGCACAATATCAGGCTTATTCGCAAGAATAGTCCTGTCTGTGACGATGGCCCGGTCCCAGTAGAGCCTGGCGGCGCGGTCATTTTCGAGCACGGCTTCCGACAAGTACTTGTAATACGGCAATTTTCGGTCCACGAGACCGTATTTCAGAGCGAGCTCCTGGTGTAGAATTCTGGCTACTAGGTTGTGCCTGTGCAAGTACTCAGAGTTAGAAAGCGCCGAACAACCGGAGATGATATGCCTAAGTGACTCCCCGGGATGGCGACAAGCTCGACAGACGTCGACAGTGCCATCCTTTAGGATGTATCTCCGATAGTTGTTGGTCTTAATAACCTGATCCTGTATTGCACAGACAAAACCCTCGGTTACCCCGAAAAGGTCACAGAAACGTAGCCAGTTGAGGGAGGCGGCTATATCTACGTGAGACTCATGTAGAGCCCTGTAGTAGTACCTCCCATGGAGCTCCTTCTCCTTTCATACGGTCTCCCGGTCGGAAATGCTCTGTACTGCCGGGTCTTGCCATTGCTCGTTGGCTAAGGATAAAGGGGTAAGTCCTTTATCACTAGAAATAACGTCATTATAGAATGGATCATCCGATCTCACCAGGAAGTAATGACGGAGGCTGCACACTTCGCGATTATGCATGGTGAGCGCGCTCAGGAAGCCACGCCCACCATGCTTTCGCGGCAAGTACAGCCTCATTACCGACGATCTCGGATGATGCATCCTATGGGACGTCATTGTAGTGCGGACTTTTCTATCCAGGGCGTTAAGTTCAGTCTGACTCCACCTGAGTATGCCAAAGGTATACATGAGGACATGCATGACCCAACTGTTATATGCATGTGTCTTATTCACACCGGACAAAAGGCTGTTAAGCACTTTGGTCAATCGTGCATAAAATACGTCACAAACTGTTTCATACCAGCCTCATCGATACCGATGTTCTGTGACATACCCATGTATCGGTATGTTTCAGCCTCGGAAAGGGCCCTTAAGTTGACGGGCATAGATAAGTCTATGCCCTCAGAGTTAGCGACCCCTTCCCCTTTCAACATGGAGGACCGCACACTTATCCGTCCCCAGCTCCATTCTAATAGAAGTGATGTTTAGCAATTCCATAAGATGGGAGCGACTGGAGGCGAATAATTTGAGATCATCCATAGAGAAAAGGTGGCTCACTTTTGTACCTCCTTTCCGAAGCTGAAATCCCGGAGCCCTCCAGTAAGGTACTGAGAGGGTTCAAAGAGAGGCAGAACCAGATTGGACTCAGACAGTCGCCCTGGAATATACCCCTTCTTATCCTTATGCGGCTTTCCGCAGCCGTCATCCGCTCGCCTAGATGACAGAGGATCGTACTCCACTGCCCCATACACTGCTCGAGGAAGTCTCGAACTGTACAGTCAATCTTGTACAGCTCGAGGACCCTCTTTGGCCTGATAGGGAGAACCGAGTCAAATGCCTTTCTGTAATCTATCCAAGCAGCGGAGAATTTCCGACGGTTGCGTTTCACCACTTTGCCAATGACCGCGTCAATGAGGAGTGGTTCCTTGGTTCCACGACCGCCGCCCCGACATCCATTTTGAGCGCGCGACATCACCTGATTTGAGTCCAGGTGACGAGCGATTCTCGCGCTCAAAATGGATGTTAGTGTCTTGTATATGGTCGGTAGACACGTGATGAGGTGGTATTTGCTCGGGTCTGTGGTATCCTGATCTTTAGGAACCAAATGAGTGATTCCAGTAGTGAAGAGGCTTGGGAGCGACTTCTGGTTGAGAGCCTCTTGAAACTGTCGAGCGAGCACAGCGTGACACACCATGAACCCCTTCAGCCAGTATTGATGCTGCCCGTCATGCCCCGGACTTTTCCAGTTCGGGGCCCTACGGACCGCCTCAGCTACGTCATCCGGCGTTATGATGACGGGGTCCATGGGCGTAATAGCCGCACACTGACTCGCCACAACTTCCGTCCAAGGGCCCTCGTTGTGGTTTACGGGCTCTGACCACAGGCTGCGCCAGAATGCGACCGTGTCGGCCTGATTTGGTGCAGGGCCCGTTCCACTTACTATTGGTCGCTCCAATGATTTATAGAGCCTCTTCTGATCACTCTGGAAGAGACGATTCTGGTTGAACCATGTCGACCTCTCTGCATATCGCCGAATCCGCTTTCCTCAAGCAGCTATTCTTTGCTTCAGGTCGTCTATAAGCTCCGTCAGTTTTTATATTATATCCGGCTGGGACAAACTAACATTTGTCCCAGCAAACGCCATCCTGACGGTGCGCACAATCCTTGGCCTGGTATTGCCTGACCTGAAGCATATCAGTCTGCCGATGAGGGCCCTTGCCTTTGCGATACGTTCTTCAATTCTTATTCTCCAGGCTGGGATAGCACTACTTTGTCCAGTAGCGCGTCCAGCCATGGAAAGTTTGGCGTCTATAATAGGGCAGACTGCCAGTGCGGCGCCAAAAAGAATTGAGTCCGTCTCGCAAAGGTCCCGGCTGGCTTCCAAATAGGTAACCAGCATTGGGTTCACAGCCCTCACGACAGCCCGATTCCGCTTGCTTAGGGCTAAGCGGGGGAAGTCGCGGTCGATTTTCGAGAGGTTACTGAGCGTTTCCACAATCGCCTCCTCCAATGTACTCCTCATTTGCTCTAGTTCCAGTTCCTGGGCGACTGTTCCATCATCGTTTGAATCAACCACAACTGGCATATTCACGGCGGCATCCACATTTATTTTTATTATTATAATTATTATTAAGTACCTATTGAAATATCTGAAATATATTATATTTAAATACAAATAGTTATTTGTAAACATAAAACTATTATTTATGAAGGTCTGATATTCTTTAACACTGTTTTGATTGTTTAAAAATTTTGAAGACCTTTGATGTTTCATTTATAGTTTAAATACTAATTTTAGTATGTAAATATTTAAATTAATATCTATTGAAATTAACATTATTATTCCATATAAAATTTTAATAATTCATGTAATTAGTTTAATATTTTATGCAGTAAGTTTTGCTTACTTTCATTCGAATGTTGCTTACAGCGCTATCCTTCGACAGACTCTCTGGACTTGCTGAAGTCAGTATGGCCATATGAGCGCAAATCACCATCTATCGGCAATAATAGGCAAATATTAATATTTCAATGTAGGCAAATTGCCATCTATCGATATTAATTGATAAATATATATATTTATGTTTTAGTTAATCGTTTACGTCAATTTATTATAATTATTATTAAGTATTGCAACATCTGAAATATATAATATTTAAATACAAATAGTTACCTATTTGTAAACATAAAACCATTATTTCTTAAGGTCTGATATTTAGTAAAAACTGTTTGGATTGTTTGAAAATTTTGAAGACGTTTGATTTTTCATTTGTTGTTTTTATACTAATTTTAGTATGTAAATGTGCAAATTAATAACTATTAGAATTAACATTATTATTCCGTATCAAATTTTATTATATATTTATTAATTTATGCAATAAATTTTGTTTAATTTCATTCGAATATTGCTTGCAGCGCAATCCTTCAACAGACTCTGGACTCGCTGGAGTCAATATGGCCGTATGAGCGAAAATCGCCATCTTTCGGCAATAATAGGCAAATATTGATATTTATATGGCGGCATATCATCATTTATCGGTAGTAATTATATCTATGTATAAAACTTTTTTCACCACCCGCGTACTTATTAATTTACACTGATAGCATAAGCTAGTGTTGTCGAGTGTACCGATTTTTGTGGGACGTCTCGATTTTTAGAGCTATGTCCCGATTCGCTATTGATCGGGAGACCAAATGTCGCGAATTTTTACTAACCTCTCTAGTCTATATTTCGATCGATCATTTGATATAAGAATTGAGCTTATATGTAAGCTGCTACTACATTAAAATACTTTTGCTTTACATTTTTTCAAACCAAACTCGGACTAAATATGCAACATCAAAGTTTCCTTTGCGCGTAATGTAATACGTGATTTATATAAATAAATAATTTAATTTAAACAAGCATTAGTTTTACATAGTCTGTTGAATGGTGGCGTTGCAAGCAACATTCGAAAGAAAGTAAGCAAGACTTATTGCATTAAATAATTAACTTATAACACGAAATAATAAAATTTGATACGGAATAATAATGTTAATTCAAATAGATATTTATTTGAATATTTACGTACTAAAATTAGTATTTAAATATAACAAACGTCTTTTCATCAATAAATATAACATCAAACGTCTTCAGAATTTTCAAACAATCAAACAGTGTTTACTAAATATCAGACCTTAAGAAATAATGGTTTTTATATTTACAAATATCTATTTGTATTAAAATATTATATATTTCAGATATTTCAATACTTAATAATTATTATAATAAATTCGCGTAAACGATAAACTAAAACATAAATATCAATACTTGCCTATTATTTGCCGATAGATGGCGATCTGCGCTCATACGGTCAAACTGACTCCAGCGAGTCCAGAGAGTCTGTTGAAAGATGTCGCTGCAAGCAAGAGACCAGGCCTTAACTGTTCTGGAAGCTCTTGGTAAGGAAGTGACTTATGAGCAGCTCCTTGAGGCATTGGAGGCGAGATATGGCGACGCTCACCTGGAACACGTCTTTCGTGCGCAGCTTAAAGATCACGTGCAGAGCATCAACGAACACCCGTAGCAATGGGCTCTAGAGGTGGTGCTATGGGTGCTGATGTTGCTGCTAATAACTACTTCTAATCAGTACAGTAGCCTACCGATTGCATATCTAAAAAATAAAGAAAAATATATAATGACGGCGCATCTGTAAAATACTGGTTGAATCGAGAGAGCGGGATATTGAGTAAATCTAGCGGAGCACCATTACAATGTGGCGGAACAGAATTGAGAGTTCTACCCCCAATTTTGCCCCGTCACCCGTGGGGGTGTCGTTAGTGCTGTATAAAGTTCAGTCGTGCAGTTTCTACGAGTGCTACTCATAGAATGAGTATAGTGATTGTTTCCGTCGAAGTAACTTTTAGTGCACTTAACGAAGATTGTATTACTAAGAGAATGATCTGTGATCGAATGAGATGCGTAGTGTTGCTGTTGATTTGCACACTTTGGTGTTATCATATAACTACGTCCCTCCTGTAATAACTTTAGTGTACTACTGTGTGATTGTAATGGGGAATCAAAATGCAGATGCGTTGTCACCCTTGAGGACTAAGATGGAATGCCTCGTTTCCAGTAAAAAGGGTCTCCGGTTCTTTACACTCACCATACGAAACACAGCAGCATTAAGCTACTTTTTACTGCAAATGAGGCATTTTATCTCATATACGTGGTAGAGCCATGCTGCAGTTATATTAGTAGTATAGTTGTAGCATGAATGGGTCGGCTCGACCGGGGAAGGACCACGCTCTCACAGAATACCAGTGTGAAATAGTAGCTTAACGCTGCTCTGTTTCTTATGGTGAGTGTAGAGAACCGGAAACCCTTTTTACTGGAAACGAGGCATTCCATTTTAGTTCTCACGGGTGATAACGCTTACTATCAGGTGGACTGCGTGCTCGTTTGTCACCCTATATTATAAAAAAAACCTCAGGGGTCACGTCGCAACTGCATTTTGATTCTTAATCGATAATATATGTAGATGTTTAAGGGCCACAGCATCCACTTACGACCAAGTAGACAAGGTGTTTCCTGACCACGGGGTACTACTACTGGGAACTTCTTGATCGAAAAACTCATAAAGTTATTTCTTTTAGCCTAAACCAGGATTCAAACTCGGGATCTCACGATACACCAACGAGAAGCCATATGCGTAAGAGAATATGGAGTGGCACTGTGTGCGCATACATTCGTGCACTTCTTACCACCCGTCAAGTGTAATATCCCTCTAAAAGACGCAGAAAAGTAGAAGCTCGATTGTGAATGTGGTCTTGATGATCCTGTACTGCGCAGATGCCTATTCTTCATTGAGGCTGGCCACCGTTACTAAGATTCAGTCTGGAGGACGATTTTTATATATATATATATATATATATATATATATATATATATATATATATATATATATATATATTATTCTTATATTTCAATATTCTAAAGAAGTCAGTCAGTGAGAGCTAGCGCTCTCACTACCTTTTGACTACTATGGCAGTTCCTGCTCTTCTGTATTGCGATCTGGAGCGTATAGAGAACCAGAACCTATCCAGATGAAATCCTAAGCAGGAAAGGACATCTGTCACTTAGAAACATCACGTCCAGGTCTTTTCCCTTAATATGAATAATTGCGTTGTACACCACATGTGCACGAAGATTTATTAAGTCACATTAATAACTAATTTTGAGAAGTTCATTTGTTACTCACATAAATTGTATAATCTATTTATACAATATTATACAATCCAAGTTTCGAGACTATCTCTCAATATTTACTTTACCTTACTAACGATGTTTGCCAACCTGTTAATTCAACCTTTGAGACTGTTAAGGGTAATTGATAGAGAGGTTGTCTATGCTACCTACGCGAAGCAATAGAAGGATTTAACAACTTTTATCGACATTTATGACTATATATTTAAGAAAAATTATATAAATATAAAATTGACGTCCAGAGTAGGCCTCTTAGCACGCGTTTTTTGAACTACTGAGCTACAATATGTATATAGACATAAAATTCCTCCGGTAATTTACTAGTTTAAATGACTAGTCCTTGGCTGTTCTTCGTGGAAAATATTGTTCACAGCGTGATCCTACCGCAGGTCAGCTCACTATAAGTGCTGCGGCCATATTTCAGTTTCATTGAGGCTTTACAATACAAATATATCCTTACTATTATGGGATTCGGTAGTCACGCTTGCTTCTATTATCTTAAATAGAGATGTGTCTATAAGTATTTTAAGTCTTGAAAATATTATCCCGCTTGAAATAATAAAACAAGCAAGTTTAAGACGGGAAAGCAAAAAGATCCATATAACCAAAATACACAATTTAGCAGTTCGGGCAACATCAAAACTCACTTTGGTCAGAAATGTTTTATAGGCCCGGTGTGTTAATGTTTTCAGCTAAAACCATTATTTATGTTTTAAATTAATCCATATTATATTTTTATAAAGAATAAATAACTAAATCAGATAAAATAGTTATTATCTTAAAATTTTTAATGCTAATGATATCTATCATATTGGTTTCGACATCAGCAATATCTTTCTAAATTGCCCGAAATGAGGGGAAAGAAGGTAGTTGCCATATTTGCCACAATTGCCAACTGCAGTTCTTACTGTAATTTGGAAGTTGATTCTGTTCCTCTACTGTTTCTATTTCTCTCTGTCGAATCCTTACTAACGACACAACTAAGACGATAGTGGGTACGTTGTGTCTTAGTCGGCTGTGGTCTGTGAGTCAGGTACCTCGCCGCGTTCGGTCGCCTGCGACCCAACAGTGAAGTGCAGTAGTTCGTTTGAGCCCATGTGCTCCCAGTACGTTCAATCAAGAGAGAAGACAAAGACATTTTTACCTGCGTGCGCGAGTGCTTCAGTGTCGTTGTGCTCTTTTACGACCGCCAGGTACATCGGGCCGCCGGCCCATTGTTCTGTTTGTGTGTAGTGCTAGTTTAGTGCCCCACGTTCTCCGGATTTCCAGTAAAAACTGTAAGTAGTTTATTACACACCCGCTGCCTCAGAGGTAGCAATTCTATTTTTAAATTTCTGTGTTCGCTTGTCGCATTAGGCGACAGCTAGGTACACAGCCCTAGCGTACCAACGCGCTAGTTATATACGTGTTCGTTTAGGCACACACCTCCCCCTCCGAAAGGTGGGGGGGGCTTGATACACAAGTGTTCTAAACCACTGACAAGATGGCGGCTATTACTATAGCCCAACTCGCCGACTTCTTCGGACAAGTGTGACCCGATGCTTGGGCTAAATTCCTAGCACAACGTAACTCGTCCACCGCTGAACGCCCTGTTGTTCGTATCGACGATCCTATTTCACCGAGCAGCGGCCGCTCGACCCCTGTGTCCATCGACACAGTCTACGACGCCGCGTCCCCCGCGCCTTCTGCGCTCTCCACCCGCGGTCCATCACCGTTGTTTTCGGACGCCGAATCAGGCTCCGAGATGGATATAGAGATTCGCCGACCTGATAAACCCGATGACGAAGGCTTCACTTTAGTCTCGGGTAAAAAGCACAAGCGCCCCGCCGCGAAAAAGGGACACGAGCCTCACTCGGCCCCTACGTCGCCCAACGCCACTCCGGCTAAAAAAATCGCGCCTTCCGCGCGCAAAATTACCGCGATCAAAGCCGCGAACCCGACTCAGGCTTACCTAGGAAGGAGAAGCCGCCGCCACCTATAATCTTACAGGACAAGTCGCGCTGGAGCAACCTATCCAAGTGGATAGACTCCAAAAAGATATTCTGCCCCAAAGTCCACAATGGACCACAAGGCATCCGCATCCACGTCGCAACGACGGACGATTTCCGCGCTTTAACTGCGCATTTAAAAGCTCAAAACTTGAGCTCTCTTTCATACTTACTCTCTCGCGGATGACAGTAACCTCCGTGTTGTAGTTCGCGGACTCCCTAAGGAGCTAGAAACAGATTTCATACTAAGCGATCTTAAATCGCAAAACCTGCCTGTCAGAGAAGTGCACAGGATGCACCACCCAACTGATAAGAAACGCTATCTCGATCTTTGTCTTGTCATACTGGACCTGTCTCCAGAGGGCAAACAGATATACAATATCACTAGGATATGCAATCTCACGGAGATTTTTGTAGAATCCTCGCGTAATAGGGGCATCGTTCGCCAATGCCATCGATGCCAATTATACGGCCACTCGGCCAGGAACTATTTCGCCAGGCCTAGGTGCTTCAAGTGTCTAGGCGATCATGGCACTACTGAGTGCCCCCGAACGCCGAGAAGGAGGGCCCTCCGAGCTGTGTTCTGTGCGGTGAAGAGGGACACCCAGCGAGCTATCGCGGGTGTTACAAAGCGCCGCGTAGGAAGCAGAACGGAGGAGCAATCCGGCGCGGACGTGCGGGCAACCCCAGTATGTCGCGCCCACGGCATTCTGCCCCATCAGTCGCACCAATCTCGAGCCGCAACCCGCGTCCGCTCAGGCTACAGCCAAGCCCGCCCCCGTTAAATGGACTTCCGGGCAAGGCTCAAGCCTTCCGGTGCCTTCAGCACCTAAGCCCAACGCACGGGTTAAGCCCCTAGCGATAGTCAGTGCGGCCGCCTCACGGCCAGTGCCTCCTCGCCAAGCCCAGAAGCCCAAACCCGCCCCTCAGGCACCGTCAAACATCGACACTGACCTTCCGTTAGTGTTCAACTTCGCTAGCAGCTTTAATGTGGCCGAAGTCACAACCCTAGCCCGCAAACTTCGCGAAGCTAAATCAATTCAAGATAGGCTTAATGCTACCATTGAGCATCTTAGTCTTATCCAAGCGATAGGTTCGTTCCAGTGCGCCTAAGCGAAGAGTCGCTTTTATAACTAAAATGGAAATAAGACCTATAGGTAGAACTAAGCCTAGGTCTTTGACTGTCGCGTACTTTAATGCAAACGGTGTCAGAGATCAAAAGGAAGAGATCATATATTTTTTACGCAAACATGATATCGACATCATGCTAGTACAAGAGACCTTCTTGAAACCTAGTTTGAGCGATCCCAAAATAGCCAAATATACCCTAGTAAGAAATGATAGGCTGACCGGACCTAAAGGCGGCACCTTGATCTACTACAAAAGGTCCTTGCAATGTGTACCGATAGATACTCCGCCGCTTACTAACTTAGAAACGTCGGTCTGTAGGATAGCACTCACGGACCATCTGCCATTAATAATTGCATCAGCATACCTGTCTCCCTTAAAAAGTATATTAGATTCCGACATATCGGCTCTATTAAACCTAGGCCCTAGCGTTTTAATCGCAGGAGATCTAAATATTAAACACGTTAGCTGGAATTTTAACGTCAACAATTCCAACGGAATAATTCTAAGAGATGTTATCGCTCCCGAGAGTCCAACACGCTATCCTTTTGCAAACAACCAACATCCGGACGTCCTTGATATAGCATTGCTAAAAGACACCCGACTTAGTATTAATTCGATAGAGACTATAATCGAACTAGTCTCAGACCACAGGCCGGTCGTTTTACAACTGGGCCGGCCGGCAGGTGAGGTCCTTCAGACCAAAACTATTATCGACTGGCGTAAACTTGAGGTCAAACTTAAGTCTACGAACTCCCAGCATTTGGAAACCATACCTGACAAGATAGACTCGCTGGAGGAAGCCGATAGGGCGATTAGCGCCCTTTCGACTCACCTCACATCAGCGGTCGAAGATTGCTCCCGTAAGGTTCGTGTTGTCGTTCGATCAATACACGAAACTTCCGGCGGATGTTCGACTGCTGATTAGAGAGAAGAATTCCGCACTTAAAACTTACGACCGCTACCGCACGGAAACCAACAAACTACGGGTACGTTCTCCACAAAACGAGATTAAACAACGAGTAGCCGAGTTTAGAAACCATAACTGGGATAACCTCTTAGAAGGTATTGAACCATCCCAAGACGCCTTCTGGAGACTAACGAGAGCTCTTAAAGTCGACAAATCCGCACCGATGCCGCCTCTCGTGAGGCTGAACCGCCCCGATCTCGCCCTTGACGATCTCGAAAAAGCCAAATGCCTAGCAGACAGTCTAGAGTACCAGTGCACGCCATCCACTGCACCAATAGATCCCGCTCACCTATTAGAGGTAGAAACGGAAGTAGAACGTAGGTCTGCGCTGCCACCAGCGGGTGAACCACTCGATCCTGTGACAGTAGACGAAGTCACCGAAACCATAAAAAGTCTTAAAAATAGATCAGCCCCTGGGCCAAACGGCATCAGCAACAAGGTGATCAAATCCCTTTCGGCGCCACTTATTTGCCTCCTTGTTGGAATATTTAACACCTTTCTCACGAACTGCTCCTTCCCGGAAATCTGGAAAGAAGCAGACGTAATAGCGATCCCAAAACCGGGTAAACCGCGTAATCGTCCCTCTAGCTACAGACCCATTAGCCTGCTCAACACATTGGGCAAACTATACGAGCGCATTATTCATAAGCGTCTCCGTCATTTCACTGAAGCTAACGGACTCCTCCCAGACGAACAGTTCAGCTTTAGAGCCAATCACTCATGCACTCAACAGATTCATCGCCTAACAGAATATATTCTGTCTGGCTTCAGCCAAACCCCGTTAAGGAAAAAGTCTCGAAACACGGGAGCCCTCTTCTTCGATGTCGCGAAGGCGTTTGACAAGGTCTGGCACGACGGCGTGATTTACAAACTGTACAAACTAAACGTGCCCGATAGTCTCGTGCACATCATACGAGCTTTCCTTTCGAACCGCTCTTTTAGATATCGAGTGGAGGGAACTAAGTCCACAGGGCTCCGTACTATCTCCACTCCTTTTCACCCTCTTCACGAGTGATATCCCAAAAGACCCCGTAGTGAACACCGCTCTCTTTGCCGACGATACGGCACTCTTTGTGTCAGACCCCAACAAAAATAGACTCGCTATAAAACTCCAAAAAGCGACCAACCGCCTTGGTGAATGGTTCCGCCTATGGAGAATTGACGTGAATCTCGAAAAAAGTGTAGCAGTATACTTTGAACGGAATTCTACAGGAGGTTTTAAACCCAAAACAATCTCTTTATACGACCGCCCAATCCCTTGGGAAAAATCGGCCAAATATCTAGGCGTCACTTTCGACTCCCGCATGAGTTTCAAGACGCACATAAGTGTAGTACGCAACAGAGCCAAGTCAATAATTGGCCGTCTACACCCCCTCGTTAACAGCAAGAGTAAACTGTCGCTAAGACACAAACTCCGGCTGTACAAAACCTGCATAAGATCAGTTATGTCCTATGCAAGTGCAGCTTTCGCCCATACATATAAGACCCATATTTTAAAACTCCAAAGAGTACAAAACTTTTTCATCTGAAAAGCCACCGGTGCACGGTGGTATCAACGGAACTCTGATTTACACAATGATTGTGAACTACCATCCATCTCCGAATATTTTAAGGAGATGTCCCAACGCTACTTTGATAGAGTAGAAACCAACCCTAACCCGCTAGTGAGAAACGCATCTAACTACGTTCCGATAACAAACGTCGCGCCCTATCTCCGTAGACCGCGAAATGTTTTAATAGCACCACCTCTATCGTTCGATCCAGTCGACCCAAGCGTCGCAGGCACATCACACAACGGCACTACACCCACACTAAATGGGACAAGCACAAATAGGACAACGAATGGGACGTGTCGCACCCGCAGACGGGCACGACGCGTTACGCTCACACCACGTACACACCGTTCACCCGCGTTCCTGGACGGTTTTCACCGCCCAGACCATCGACCGACACAAGCTGAGCAGTCAGAGACAGGGATCCGCACACCCCCCCCCCCTCGGACTGCGGTTAGATAGCTCAAAGAAAAACACCTAAAAGGCGACATGATGATTGGTAACAATATCAAATCATAAACCATCTCATCATCATTTTCACCTCATTGCCTTTCCCTTTTAATTAGCTCGCGGCCTTGCAGGCCGCGAGCCCTGAAACATGATGAAGCTGTAAGAGTCGCATAGACTAACAGCACTAACATCAAGATAATAGATAGTGGGTAGTGATTAGTAATTTCACTTCTCCCTTAGTAAAAAATAAATTCTTTTGCACTAAACGACAACTTCCAGCAGTTCTTACGAATTGTTACAACGTAGCGCATTAAGCCGAACATACGAAGAACTTAGCAATGAGGAAATAAGGTAATGAGCATTTTCTTCTTCTTCGTGACCGTTAACTACACTGCTGCAAATGAGTCTCTTGCGTTGTCGGGATGTCTAGGTAGGTATTCTACGTCTGGCTAAGGTCTGATGGTTATAGCGGTATATATCTTATGGGCACTATAACATTGTTTTGACACATCCCACAGTATTTTTACATAAAATTTAAAATTACTAACAAACTTACAGCTCGCCTGATGGTAAGTGCCACATGCATTCCACTTTAGAACAAAATAAGTTTACAGATGCGTTATCACCTCTGAGGACTAATACGGTATGCCTCACAACCTTTAATTATATTGGATACCTATACCCTACATACTGGAACACAGAAGTGCACGCACTGCTGCAGTTTGGCGACAGAAGTAAGTAAGAGGATGGAACCTACCCAGCAGGACAACCTCATAGAAAATTATAATTTAGTTCAATCAATCAATCAAATCATTTATTTCGCTAAAACATTAAGTTTATAGTTAATGGATACCTTTGATCTGATGATTGGAAAATGAGACATTAAATAATCAGCCCACGCAAACGTCCTTCAAATCTCTTGTTTTCTCACAAAATAAAAAAATAAATATTATAATATTTAATTTTATCTAAGCATAGATTTTGCGATGCGATAACATATGGTTGTTAAAGTATAGCCGCGCTGGGGTCCATTAGGGTAACACCAAATTTGTGGTCGAAGCACTATATACTTGCGGTTTTCTCGATATCGTAACAAGTAATTTTGTTGATACATTAAAAGATAAAACACATTTATGTGGTAAATTAAAAGCAAAAAACACACGAGCACCATTCCACAGAATAGTAAGTGGATGTTGTGGTCTATAGAGATCTGCTTATAAAATGCAGATGTATTGTCATCTCTGAGAAATAAGATGGAATTCTTCAATTCAGTTAAAAGTGTCTAAGATTCCCTACGAACACATACATTTCACAACATACGAAGCAGCAACAGCATTTACATTTCATTTCATTCATTACAGCCACAAGTCCACTGTTATTTTTAGTCAACGGATTAGTAAGCTGAAGTTTTAATGGGCCGGCCATATAGCTCGAAGAACCGATAACCAATAGGGAGAAAAGGTTCTCGAGCGGTAGCCTCGTACTGGTAGGTGTAGTGTAGGGCGATCCATAACTAGATGAAGTGACAACCTGATAAGATATGTAGGAAGTGGATAGATGTAGGTGGCACAGGATTGTGCTTTGTAGCATTCCTTGGGGGAAGCTTGTGTTAAGCAGTGGACTTGTCAACACTACACATTTAAATGAAACTAGTTTTTACGGATTTTGTTGCGTGTATTAACTTATTTTATATTGCAGACGTTTCGAACACTTGACAGCATCCTTCATGGTCCTTTCCATGATCATGGGTGCTGTAAAGTGTTCGAAATGTCGGGAATATAAAATAAGTTTATATACGCGACAAAATCCGTAAAAACTAGTTTTATTTAAACATCGCACTACAATTATTATGCTATATAAGTTCCAACATAGCTGTACCGCGTATAATAAAATTGTACGTGTAATTGTATACACACGTACCTACGAAGTAAGGACAAAAACTACTCCATATAATCCCGTGGGTGTCGTAAGAGAAAAACAACAGAGGAAAACAAATCAGGAGATGGGCAGCAACTTCTTTGTAATAATGACTAAGAATAAAAGAACTGCGGTTGCTAACCCGCTTGCCTAGCGTGGCAACTATGGCAAATATCCCCCTATGAGGCAATCTGTGGGGGAGGCCTATGTTCAGCAGTGGAATTTAATAAGCTGTAACAGCGTACGAAGTGAAATATCCTTAAGACGTATCACTTTTTTATTTTATATTTTACATAAGTTGGTTAAAAATACTCATGCAGCAACGGCGGTGAAATGTTTAAAAAAAAACGTGACTTAAAAGCATATTAAATTTTTTCACTACGTTTTACTTCAATAAAATTTTACATACAAGCTATAAATATAAATATGTTCAGTAATACTGATACTGAGTCAGCTCTAATTATTTTTTACAAATGTACAACTTTAAGCATTAAAGTTGTTACGGGTAAAATAAAACTTTTTGTTAAAATACCCGTTTCATTACCAATTTAAACGTTACAAATTTCACTTCGCTCTGTGATTCACGAAATGACAGCATAATTATTTATCATTATATTCAGGTGGCACCAAACATGGATGCGATGTTGGCCATCAGTCAACAGTAACAAAGGATAACGTACCGCAATTATACAAACGAGAATTATTTCACTGTCGCCTGAGCACTATAAACATCTGCATTAAGCTTAACATCGCCAGGTAACAAATGATTCTAATAAATATAATGTAACTTATCATTATTGCTGATTACAATAAAGAGATTTGAGAATAGAAAATAAATAGTTTGGAATATCCAAAAGTGGATACTTCATGAGCGTTTCTGTTTCTGACTTTTAAAATCTATTATCTACGTTCTACGTGTTTCAAATTTAGAGCTGTATTGATGAAAAACTAATAATGTTTACCAAAATCAATCGATTACACAAAATATAAAATCAATATAGGCTGTATAGCGCATTTGTCCATTTTCTATCTTGAGCTAAAATAAAAATGAAAATACCTTTAAATTTTTAATAGCAATAAAACTTATAATTTTTAAACAATTTTATTGACAAACTACGCGTACTAGGCTATTGATATGAAATTGGGAACCAGTTGATATAATTCTGAAGCTTATAAAAAAAACACCCGGTCTCGATATATCAATATTTAGGGAGTTACCGTGACCACATCACAAAATCAACATACGGACGTCCAGTTAACATTTTTTCAAACCATTTTTTTAAAGTAACAGTATAAAATGTTTTTTTTTTTAGAAAATATAAGATGAATTAATTAGAGTGTTTTCTTGATAAAGGGCTATTCATGCAGTATGGCTATGATAGAGGCATTTTAGAACCACAAAATAGCTTGACCTTGACGTGTCGAGAGTAGAGCACTACCTAATAACGATGTGCAGTTTGAGGCGTGCAATAAAATAAGAAAAACATATTTAATGCTGTATAACGTAGTAAGCTAATACTATTGACCGTGTGGTGGAGGTGTGTGAATATCTTCATCCGTCCCTTCCCCATATCGTCCCGTGGGTGTCTCTATGGGGATTTTCTTATGGTGCCTATACCCGGTATATATATGACATTTACCCATGAAAGAAATTCAACACTAAGACAACCAGACTCTTTCAGAATACTGGTGTAAAATAATGCAATTATATTTGGTTTGGAAAGTGAAGAGTATTTTGTATCTTTTTAACTGATAACGTGATATCTTGTTCCGGTTTTGGGTACTAGTACCAAACTACTGGGAAGTAAATTCCTAGTAGTCTTGTAGGTAATACCTAAGAATGAGAAAGGCGTATTCCTAATAGTTAGACACCCTTCTCCTCACCTATGCCTCAAAACTCATGATACAGTCCATTAATAGTTTTTTGCTGAATATATGTGACCTACAACCATCTACTACCTACAACTCATACCAAGTCGTAACATCACTACCCGGTGGGCATCCCTATATGGTTGATGGTGATGATTATGGTGATGATGTGCACAGTTTTGTAATTAAATGCTGAATAGTTTAGAGGTATTGTTAAGGTCAAAAAATAATATATTTTATAAAATCAATTGAATAGGTTAAAACTGAATACCTATTTTCTCTTTTATGGAAGTCTTAAGAAAATGTCAACAGTATTACGAATGATAAGATAAGGGCCAATTTACTCTTATTTGTAATGTCGTTCTAATTACTCCTCTACGATATAATATGATTCTCAAAAGAGATTGTCTTTAATTAAGTTCATATTCACAATACAAGTAATATTTGATATATTAAATTATTGATACATAAAGTTAGTCTTTCAAAAAGTTACGATTGCATTATTTGTCTTATTCGTTAGCAAATTGGTCCTAGGTAGATATACTCGTTAAGAATCTTGAGCGTATTGTCCCCAACAACTATATGACTTTTGCCTTAGTGCCACAATGACCACAATATCGTCGGCTAATCGAAGGTCAGTGAAATATTTATTAATATTGATACTGAATCCATTTTTCAGTAACTGAAAAATGTCTTCCAATTTATAGAGGAAGAGTTTCGTGGGTATAACTTCACCCCATTTTTTTTTGGTTAACCCTCGGGAGCGCGCCTTTCTGTGTGTAAATGGACGACGTATCTGACAGATAAAACAGGGGTTCAAGTGTAATAAACTCATCGACTAAAATAGTTTGTATTGAACAAATATAATATTTTTTTTTTATTTATGTAATTATGACATTCATCGCATTGGGAGAGTTATAAATATTTAATTGAGCTAAATTTTTAAAACTTTACCAGTCAGTCAGTAATAACAGTCTCTTCTTCTGTTCTATATTTTATAACCAATATAAAAAATAAAAAGGTACTAGTACTTTAGTACCTTTGTTATTTTAGTACTTTTTTAAGATAGTTTAGTACGTAAGGGCTTTTTTAATTAAATGAAATACAATAAATAATAATCAATCATTTTAAATAAATTAAACTATTAAATAAAATATACAGCAGTAGCTGTATATAAAAAAGTTTGAAAAAAAAATGTATCTGTTATCTTCTTTGTCTCTTTTCTTTGTATCTTGTTACCTTCTCTTGAATAAAATGAACAAATAAGTACAAGATAAAAAGACAAAAAAAAATAATAAATCAAAAGAATAATATAACATTCACAAACATTAGAAGTTCAAATGAAGAACAAAGAAAGTAAATATAGGAGTAACTTTAGTATTCGAGAAAGCTCGTAAAAATTATTCTCCTCCTTTTTAATTGATGAATGTCTTAGCAGTTAGGTAACAGTCATCAAATAAAAAAAATTCTTCCATTTACTAACCCACAAAGGACAAAGTAGAACGCTACTAATTAGGACTCGCGATGTATCCATGTAGTAAAATTAGGGTATGCACAGAATTAACCCTACATGAAGAGCACCAGGCAAAAACTCAGGTGACTGTGACGGTCAAGAACCGAACTTCGATGGGAGGAAACTGCAGCGCTCAATTAATCAGGGTAAGCAATGATGGTGTTTTCTTCCCAAATGCTTCAATTTCTATTAGAGAATCAGTCTCCCTATTTCATTCATCCAGTAAGTGTCATAAGCAGTGATTAAGAGATAGCCAAAAAAATGTTCTATTATATAATTAATCATCGTTTACGCCAGACATAAAATTCTTAGATAAGTTACGGGCAGCGACGCAAATGATGCGGCACGTCTGTTACTGTGATTATCAATCCACTCAACAAGCGTGATGATTAAGACAAAAACTCACTGCAAAGGTTGATGATGAAGAATAAGAAATTGAGTAATGTCGTAGAGTATTATGTGAGCGGAACATATGATAGTGGTACAAGTATGTGGTTGTACATAGTCGTAACGTGATAAGATCGTAGGTCTTTAAATATGAAATTTCCGTTTAAATCAAATATGACAACGCAAGCTTTTTTGGTATATTTTTTATTTCTATTAATCAAAGTAGTCACCCATGCTATCGATGCATCTTTGCCAACGCAGTAACAGCTTATCGATGAAATCATCTGGAAGGCAGGCAACAAATTTTTAAAAAGCATTTTGTACTGCCTCTCTTATTATATCAATTCCCGCTAAAAAGTTATCTAAATCATGTCAGAAGTAGAAACCTGTAGATGCACGGTCTCATGAGTACGGCGGATAACGGATAGCTTCCAACCGCAGTTTTTGTAACTTAGAGACCATCTGTTGTGCAGTATGAAGTCACGCGATGTCGTGCAGGTACAACCGGAAGGAGCGATTGATCAAAGCTGGTTGGAGATACTGATGGAGAAGCTCGCAGCTTCTCCATCAGTGTGTTCAGTTCTTCACAGTACACATCTGCGGTAATGCTTATCTCGTTTGTTAAGAAGCTATGATGAAACACATCGGCGCTAGACCAACAACCAGTGATCATCACTTTTAAGGGATTAGTTTTCGTTTTGGGCATTGTTTATGTGCTAAGTCGGGATCCATCCTACTTGCTGAACGCTTGAGATTGTCAATACAAATCCACTTTACATTGCAGGTTACAATGAAGTTCAAAAGTCCTTTGTTTGTGTGCATGTACCGACGCGTACTTCGCGCTGACAATTATTGAGTTCGTGGCGCACTCATTTGTCAAATTTTTACCTTGCCAATATGACGCAAATGGAAAAATATTGTTTTGGTGCTATCGTCGAAAGCTGCTTTTAATTCAGTCATAGATTATCACCAGCTTCCACAATTACCTTTATTCGTAATTGTCGACTAAAGTTTTCTGATGACAACGGGGTTAATTATAGGTCGAAGTTTCCAGAACGAATGTGGGCAAACCAATAACAGGTGTTGCGTTTTTTTGTTGTATTCGCTCTACAAACGCTTATAGTTTTGCGTGCCGCTTGTGCAGCCTTACTGCTACGAAAATACTCACATTCATATTCCACAATTACTGGATGTTTAACGTATCCATGATGACAAAAATAATAAAATTAGATGAAAACATAACGCTAGTATATAAAAAATTATTTGAAGAAAGAATTCCATGTCTTCAAAATAAAATTAATTTGAAATTAGAATTGTTAGCCAAAGATAAATTATTTTAATTTGAAATGCACAGTTTTTTTTTTACAGAAGAGGGGGCAAACGAGCATATGCTCTACCTGATGTATTCGACGACTTCGTGGTGCCGTGGCTTAGCAATGAATGGCTGCGCTGGGGGTCGCGGGTTCGAATCCCGCACGGAACAAGTATTTGTATGGCCTACAAGTAGTTGTTCCGGGTCTGGATGTTCGTCCTTGTGCAATTTATGTTTGTAAACTACACACAACAAAAAAAACACACACAATACAAGAAAAAATCTTAGTGTAGGGGTAACGTTTTTTTATAAAAAAAAAGATGTTAAGTGACTACCGCCACTCATGAACAACTGCAACATCAGGGGAATTGCAGGTGCGTTGCTGGCCCTTTAGAAAAGAGTAAGCTCTTTTCTTGCAGGTCCCTAGGTGATATTGGTCCGGAAAAATTGCCGGTAGCAAACTATTCGACAGAGGGTTCGTACGCGGAAGAAAACTCTTAGTAAAACGTACAGTGGTGAACCGCCAAGCATCCAGATTGTGTGTATCGGGAGGTTTGCCGCGTAGTCTGTTCATGAAATTTGGCGGCTGGGATTAATCCTAACAATTCTTAAGAGCACTTCTCGAGCTTTATGCGAAAGAAAACGCAAAGAGATGCAACATTTCTTCGCAGCGCAAGTGAATCGAGCCGATGGGAAAGCACTCGGTCGTCGACGATTCGAGCCGCTCCGCGCTGCTTGCGGTTAAGTGGAAGGAGCTTGTACTGGGGAGCCCTAGCCCAGAGATGAAAACAGTATTCCATGTGGGTGGTGTACCGTCATGAAATACTGTAAGGTTTTTAGAAGCAAATTTGGCGTTCTCTTCCAAGTGACCATGAAACTGCACGTCATTCGATATATCGATGCCGAAGATTTCGATACTGGCTGAGGCAACAAGGGGAGTGCCTTGAAACTGAGGAGATACAACTAAGGGTTTTTTTTAGCGGTTAACGCGGAAACTTGTGTCTTCTGAGGGTTAAACTAGACTAGATTTAGTCGCTCCCAATCCGAGACTTTATTCAGCAAAAACTCAGTTCAGAGTTCAGACAAAAGTTTGTTCCGGCACTCGTAGACGTTTTCCCGAGAAATATTGCCATGGCCGGTGTACAGAGCATTACAAGTGCTGTCATCTGCATAGCAACGAATGTTGCCAGCTGGCAATATATTATTGATATGCAGAAGAAACGGCGTTGGTGATAGCATGCAGCCTTGTGGAACGGTAGCATTATTAGGCTTCTAATCAGAACTTGCAACGTCTACAATGACCTTGATGCTCCAACCTGCAAGAAAGCTGGTTATCCAATTGCACAATTTCTCGGGAAGCCCATAGAAAGGGAACTTCGAAAGAAACGCTTTGGGCCAAATCCGATCGAAGGCCTTTGCTATTTCCAAACTAACGACCAACGCTTCCCCTGCGACTCTATTCCTCTATTGCCTCGGCCCATTTATGGTTAGGTAACCCAGAACATCACCAGTCGAGCGACCGCGACGGAAACCGTACTAGCGGTCACTAATTAGCTGATGATCCTCAAGGTACCGCATGAGCTGGCTATTAAAAACGGACTCTATTATTTTAGAGAAAAAGGAGGTGATGGCGATAGGCCTGTAGTTGGACGGATCGAAGCTGTCGCCTTTTTTAGGGATCGGGTGGAAAAAAGTCGTCTTTCATGATTTTGGGACTACGCCTAGGGAGTAGGAGTACAGAAAACGACACGTTAAGATCGGTGCCAACTCTGAAGCTTACGTGTTTCTCACAGTTGGAATTCCGTTAGCACCTTGATCTCCGCATTTTTTTAAGAAGCCTATCATTGGCTTTCTCCTTTGCGGCTTGGACTATTGAGTCGTCCTCCCTGTACAGAGATGGAAGAGATGGCTGACAGAAATTCCCCTAGACAGCCTTAGCGAGAGACCAGAATGCACGGGTTCCAGAAGAAAGGCGAACTAGTTTCTCGCCAATTCTGCATATGTGCTCAGACTTTGCCT
This sequence comes from Parnassius apollo, assembly GCA_907164705.1. Classification (NCBI taxonomy): domain Eukaryota; kingdom Metazoa; phylum Arthropoda; class Insecta; order Lepidoptera; family Papilionidae; genus Parnassius; species Parnassius apollo. The sequence goes on from CAJQZP010001514.1 coordinate 1,032,646, forward strand.
TGGTAATAATTCTTTAGAAGGACCTGGAGGCAGAATAATACTTATTTTTTAGAGCGCTGGTGTTTACATCCCGGGACGTTGATGCGTCAGCCCAGGCTTGGTAGCACTCCTGCTTATAGCATGATGCAATTTTACAGAAGCGACCAAACCATGGCTGAGATTTGACTCCGATGTGCACCACATACGAAGGAATAAAAAGCTCTATACCCTGAAGTACCACATCAACAACAACGTTGGGATCGTCTGGAGAGAAGCAAACCCGACCCCAAGTGTAGGATGCAAAGAAAGACCGCATCCTATCCCAATCAGCTTACCTGTAGTGCCAAACACGGCGACAGCCTGCAGAATGCAACCGCGATTTTAGCGTGAGTGGCACCACACTCCGGACAAGACAATGGTCCGCCTAAAGGGGCGTCAACGGAAATATGATAACCGCCCAAATGAGAGGTCGACAGAACGTTCAACAGGGAAGATGCATGATCCTCCACATCTGATATCCGCGTAGGGGAAGTAAGCAGTTATTCCTGACCATATGCTAAGGCAGAATCATTAACAGATTTCGCCATATGATCGGTTAAACGTGAACCAAGCCATTCGGCGTAGTGGGCATTAAAATTGCCGAGGATCATAATTCCTGCGGAGGGGATCTGCTGTAGAAAAGAATCTGTAGCCATTTGGACGTGGTCGAAGAGTCGGTCTGTTACAGAACTACCGCTATGGGACCTATAGATGCGCCTGTAGACACGCGGATGGTCGTCAATGTCTACGCGTAGCCAAAGGTTGGACAGGTCCGAGTCTTCAAGACTGCCGAGGCGTCGAGAACAGATGTACTCTCTGACATATACGCAAACTCCTTGCACGAGGCACAAAGGAGTGTTCTAGTTTGTACCCCGCGCAGGAGAGATCCCCCCCCTCAAGAATACACGGGGCAGCCTGAGCACCCACGCTCAGGAGTGAAGTAACTTTGTCGTGGATGATCAGCGAGGGATTCTCCAGGGGTGCTTGGTCCACCTACACTCACCAGATGAAACGCGGAAGCTGAACTTCCACTTCACGCCGGTATTCTGTGAAGTTGTGGTACCACCCCAGTTTGAGCCGGTCCATACGTGCAACAGCAAACCTGCCGATTGGCTCTACAGTGCTGCTTAGGGGCAATTTCATAGGTAAAGACTTATTATTAGTCAGATTAATACCCACTATTTACTTATTTTTTTTACTAATATCGAATGCGAATGGAACTAATGACGAAAAGTCATAGATTAATTCAGCCTATATATGTTCCAGTCCTGAGCACAGGAGACTGCTTATATTACTGAAAACCCTTTGAATAGGGCAAGAGTAGGTCAATATATCGCAAGGTATGTTAGTGAATATTAAACCATGTTTGTAAAGGATGTGCAAATTTCCTAGGCATGTTTATGAAACACGTGCTAAAAGTTGCAACTTCATTGGTACCGGTGGAATTAGATCTCGATTGACCCCGATTTACTAGCTACAATTATCACTATAACTGAACTCTTACAAAAATTACGTTTTATAAATCATTAAAAATAAACTTAAACGTTTATTAGTAACTTCCTCATAATATGATAGCTTGTGAACTTGGCGTTATCCGTGGATCTAAGAATAAATTCTCCAACTTTAGGAGTTATTTAATTGAACGATAATTGTTTAATTATTTAGTTACTTGGACAAAGAAATATTACAATATCATGGTAACTAATAAAATAGTTGTCTTAATATTTCCATTAAAAACTTCATTCCTTAACCGTTCACGATTATGTATAAGATATTGGGAAACATAAAAATATGAAAAGAAACATTCGGAGTGAATTGAGAATCTCCTTCTTCTTTGAAGTGAGCTCAAAGTAAAGTAGCGTTTACGGAACAAATAACGTAGCATCAACAATTCTATGAAATATTACGCGCTTCCTGTGCGTGCCTTTCACTTTGTTATCTTTAAAATTTTGACCAACGAGTGTGCACAAACATCAACAGCTTTGTAAGTGTCCTTATTGAAAAGTGCTCTAAAACGTTTTACAGATGGAGCTTCGTTTAATTGAGAAACTACTGGAAATAATTGAATAAGCGCTTATTTTGTCTGTACTGTCGCTTATTTTAAATGCTGACTGATTGTTTTAGCAACTTTTGAGAACGAGGCTTAATACATTTTCTTTACAACATAATATTAGCTTTCTGGTCTGAAAGGTAAAGACAACGAGTATAGTTACAGACTAAGAGGTATTCTAACTCAGTCCTCAGCAGAGACAGCGCATCTGTAACCTTCTTTGTTGGAAGTTGGCTGCAGGTGTCTGCGGAGACTGCAATAGCCACTTACCGACAGCTAGCCTGAAACTTCGTTTGTCACTTCAGTTTTGTAAAAAAAGACGATGAAATCTTTCGAACACCGATGAAAATTTCATAATACTTTATAAATAAAATGATGAAAATGCTGTGAAATTTTATGATATTATGTAAATTGTTTTCCTTATATTATTTTTGTTTTTTTTTTTAAATAGAACATTTTCGGGTTAAGAATGTTTTACAAATCTATCGCTGATCAAGCCTACACACATTCGATACAATGACTTCGTTCAACTCTTACTTTACTGGCAACGATATTTCAACATAACAAATTGGAATCCATATCCTTGCTTTTCGGTATACGGCGAGCTGGGAAGCAATTATGAATCAATTTATTTGATTGTTCGTCCGTGAACTGCCTTTATTGATGGATGTCGTGTGTGCTTACTCTGCGAACAATATCTTGCTTAGTTATTTTGCCCCTATCAACTATGTAAAAATGAAAAAACATATTAATAAAATAAATATATTTTTCTTTTTTTTTTGTTATAAATAATAATCATATCTCGAGGTTTTCAGGACTCATGGATGATTATCTGTATACAATTTAAGTCTGTAAACCGCCTTTAAATTAAAGATTGTTTTACAGTGTTAACATTTATAAACAAAAGGGTTTCATCCCTTTCGGTAAATTTATAATAATTTTAGACTTTTTTACTTCATAAAAAATAAGTTTTTCAAAGTAATAATAAAATTCAAAAGAATACAGAATGAAATAAGATGACACTTAATACCAGAATTTATGATTAAAATGACTGTGCGGTGATATTACCTACGATAAGAAAATTTACACTTATTCATGAAATTATGAAACTTCGATTCCCCTGGTGTTACAGATGTTCATGGTCGGCGGTAGTCACTGACTATCAGGTGAGTCGCACGCCCGTTTGACCGTTGTTATATAAAAGGAGCAAATTTTAAGCTTAAATGATGTAATGAAAAGACACCAAAACAAGTCGAAAACACAGACGACTTTAAAATACTATAAATTAATAAAGTCAAATCATGTCAAAACCAATAACATATAGTTGGAATATAAACGGATCCCTTATTTAAAATTAATGATAATATACATGGAGTCACCTAAATGGATTATAGAAATATAGAAAAGCTCACAAGGTTTATATAAATATCGAGTAAGCCGCTTTCTGAAATTCATTCATAATAAAAATTTCGGGTCGAATTATCAAACGGATTTTAAATTCAATTTCTGGTTTAGCTTGAGCCTCTTTGAATTGCAAAATAAGGGAAGAAGTAAAGAAAACCCAAAAATATTAAATATATTTTGAAGCATTATAATGCAGGTATCGAGTTAAAAAGAAAAATAATTTACATACCTATTTCTTATGGCCACCGATGTTTTATTATGATAGTATGCACATCAAAGTTCTTGGAAATCCGTCCAGTAGTTTTGGCAGAATTGAGAATAAACAGTTTGAAAAAAATTCTTGAAATCCCTTCTTATATTTCAAGATTATTTTAACAGCATATAATCGCCTGGCTTTTTTTGCTGTAAACTATTTATATAGAGAATTATTATAAGTATAAATATACATAAATATTATATTAATCGATTTAATACATAAACCTAACAATTGTTCATTGAAAAAACCTGGTTTAAATTGTATATCAGACTGCGTAAGAGGACGCTTATATTTTTGGCTGTTATACTTGTAGGAGTGAGAAAGTTTTAATATATAATATTTTATTTTATATATTATACATTACGATCGTTGAATTTGGGGTCTGCCTAAACATATAAAATGTCTTTGAATAATGTATTTGACAAATGACATTTGTAGTAACGACTGCTCAGGAAGACACTGGCAGATTTCTATCAAGAGAAGCCATAATTTAAAAGAAGAAGAAGAAACCTTCAGGCTTGCACACCCCGTATTTCTTCATCGCTGAGCACGTGGTTATGGTGGTGGTGGTATAATTAGGTGGTAAATTAGCTACAAAGAAAAGGCGCCTAAATAAATACCATCAGATTTTTTTTGTGTGATGTCATTCTATGCTTTTAAACTTCTAAATATTACAAATTATGCGAATAAATACTAATAAATATTAAAGTAATACTCGTGTGAGTACGGATGAAGCCTTTAGAATGGAGCTTGACCAAACTTTGATAAGGAGCGATCACACTGGGGACATAAATTATACTTTGGGCAGAACATTTAAGCTTTCGTTTAATAAATACTACCTATGTGATTTTATCATAACTAAAATATTATGCTATTTTAGTATTTGATAATTAGCACCAATATTATTTTTTTTTTACTATCTTGCGATCTTCTGTCGCATTCCATGTGATTTTATAGATGTAAGGATGACAGAATAAAGAGATAAAAGAAACGTTCCCGAGCGTCAGCCTCACACCAGTAAGCGAAGTGTAGGGTCCTCCTCTAGATGTATGTGATAATGATATATAGTGAATGATAATGACAAATAAAAACAAAGTACAGCCGATGGTAAAATGCCTGTGACCTATAAACACAATTTAGAACGTACAAAATGCGTCTTCCTTCTCAACTAAGATAGAATGCCTCGATACCGGTTAAAAATATTTCATTCCTCCTGTTTATGAGAGTTTACGTTGTAATATGTGTAAGCCTGCGCCCTCTTTTCCCAAAAGAGGGTCGCTTCCGATACGGCATAAGAAGCTTAAACAGCTGGTTGCCAGTCCCCAAAGGCGGTTTTTAGAGGGTATCACTTAGGTTCCCCCGGTAGGCAGTGAGTCCCTCATAACCACGAAAGACCGGCTGTCGTGGTATGCGTAATGAATTTTCCGCCTCCCTACATAAAGGGTAGCCCTTTCCAATAGCTTCGGGTGCAAAAAAAATTAAAAAGAAAATGTGTAAGCGTGCTTGGTTTCCGATCAAGCCGACCCATTCTTACAGCCACATTACACAATACCATAACATTCTCTTCACAGCGGATATTTTTTATCAAACTGAAACTTTATCTAATTGCTAATTAGGTTTTTAATTTCCTACTGCTAACTTTTTTGGCATTATTTCCTTATACAGTAGAACGCAGTAATCCCTTCACTAGAGGGTGTAGAAATTCTCCCAAATTTCCTCCCTGATGTCTCAGATATGAATTAACGATAAAGAAAATCTAACAAAGATATTTCGTCTAATGGCTTAATGCCCCTTCACAAATACGAAAAAATTGGACAAAAAATGGTTGTTCAATTGTTCGCTGTCTGCCATTTCCTTTTCCTTTTGTTTTAAAAACTAGAAACGGATACCTTTATTAAAAAAGCACCTAGAAACGAATACCTTTATTAAAAATCTACCGTATAGCTATTTTTTACTTCTTCAGCTTGGGAAAAGTTAATTCTACATATGATCCTATCCCGTAGTTACATCATTATCCGTCCCACAGCTGGGCACAGGACACTTTTCATTTTTGAAAGTGTCATTATATAGACTTGTCATTATATAGACTTGTCCACCACGCTGCTCCATTGCATGTATCATACTTCACTTCTCTTTGAAATATTTTATTCATTAGAGTAGTAGGTTTTCTTGCCAGTTTTTTACCACAGAGTTTATGGTTAATCAGCGTTTAAAACTGTTATCCACATTGCCGGCGGGAATCAAACCTAAGTTGCCCACGTACGGTGAATGTTACTGCCCCATGGGAATCATGGTAGCTCCTGAGCCGCTACAGTTCTCATGACAGTGTAATATTACAGAGAAGATGGGCTCCATTGCTAAGCCCTGAAGGTGAACTAGCGATGGCTGTACTAGACGTGTCATATTGATTACATTCTATTTGAATTTGACGTTCTCAATTTTTCTAGGTGATAGGACTTTTACAATTTCCTGTCGCCAAACAGTGAAAAAGACAACGCGTCTATAGCCTCTATTGGCTGCATGTGTCTATGCACTGCAGTTGCCAATTACCATCAGGTGTACTGCATGTTCGATTGTCACTTTATCTGTTTCAAAATTAGTTTCACTTATTCCAAAAAAAAAAAAAACATCAGTCTACGTATTTTAAGTTTGTAAAATAACATAATTATCCCCATTGTTATCATCGTTCCATCAAATTACTTTACCTAATATATGCTTACCACACAAATTGTCTCACAGGACCATAGTTGCACCCTGCCTTGGGTTGATAAAGTACTTTTTATGTTATGTGAAAAACGCTGCTGCCTATATCCTGTTTTAATTTCATTCTATCGTCTGTTACGACTCCCATAGGATAGAATGGATTCTCTTATGCAGCCATTACCTTACTCCCAATAGCTATACTTATCCTCAATTTCATTAAATTTTTACATTTATATAACCTATAACCAAGGCAAGCTTGCTTGATACTTGGTTTTACCATCTTATCACGTATTCACGTATTCCTTTTTATCTAAAAGCAATTGTTCTTTATTTAAAATTGGGAAAGAGTTATATAAACAGATGCATTCTAGTAAATACATTTGAATGTAGTATTTCAATATCCGTCGATTAAATAAATATTTTTCAGAGTCAACAGATGTTGTTCAACCTTTTACAATATATGGCGCGATGAATTTCACTGCGAATTCCCTTCACAATTTAAAGTGTAAGAACATTTTTAATAACTTATTGGTCGTGGCACCTTATAACTTATTCAGTTCAGATTTTGTAATTTTTTTTTCGTTTTTGAATACATATTATGTCGTAGACTATAAATAAATATGTTAATAATTATATATAACTATATATATCGTATTCACAAAACAAACAACCGATATTTTGAATTACCGTTACAGCCTATTAAAGTTCACTGCTGAATATGGGCCTCTCCATAGATTGCGTCATAGGTGGAATATTTGCCATAGCTGCCACGCTAGGTAAGTGGGTTGGTAACCGCAGTTTTTTTAGCCCTGTACGTGGTTTAGCAGTTACACAATCACTAAAAGACGAAACAAATATTATAATCTTTAAAAAAAAAACTTCTTTTAGTATAAAAATAATTTAGTTCTAAAATCTATTCAACTACAATTCCATTCTAATAAAGCGGAGTGCACAATTTCAAGCTTCTGAAATCTAGCAACAATAAACTAAGTGCATTGTAGCACTAAAGTTTCAGACAATAGGTTGATTCACAAGTTTATTTTTAATCAGATTAATTCTCTTTAAAGATAGTTTTCCAACTCAGATCTATAAAAAATAGACAAAACGTTGCAGACGTTGCAAGTGAAACAAAGCAAAGCTCAACAATGCTCAACTAAGCTCTACACATCCATGTTCTCTGCCTATGAACTCACTTTACTGTTTAGGTGCATCTAATATTATTTGCAACCAACAACGTAAGTGGGTCCAGGACTGGACTTTTATGGGCTGCTAAAAAAAAAAAGCGGGAATGATGTGTAAACGTTTTAAGAAGATGATAATTATTTTAGAGTCGCTAAAAGTGCGCTCTGTCTATTTATCTTTGTTGGTCTGTGTTTTCAAGCTAGATTTATTTAAGTTTGATTTTACTTAAATATGTTCTGAAAGGTATTAAAACTTTAAATTATAACATCTTTGTTAATTCAAAATATGATGAAAAACATAGAATAAAATTAATGAAAATAAATACTAGTGTAACTGTATCGGTGTCGCTGGGGTTACGTTTGGCAGAGTTATGGGCGAAACCACGGGTTCGTATACCGCTCCGAACAATTTTTCTTCCATATAAAATATTATGATATTACGATGCAACTGCAGTCCATAGACTTCTTTTTTTTCGCCTTGAGAGGCAAGGATGGGTGTCGTCGAAATTATATCGAAAAAAAACCCATGATGTACCTTTGCCCCATATTGGCAACGCCAAGGGAATGCTTTTGCATACATCGGCGGCCCCGCCAGCGCCGGCCGCCCCATTCTCGGTAGAGGACAACTCCTTCCCCTTCTCCTTTGAAAGTAAGTCACATCAGAATACTTGGCGTACCTACCTCCTCGGCCTCTTAATCTGCCTGAGCATCGAACCCCCCCGAATCCATTCCGCGGAAGCTACGGGGCCAGGAAAGTCAACCAATCGTAAGCACCAGCCTTCCCGTCCCCAGAGGCGGATCTATATTATGGCTCCGCTGCCAACCAAGTTTCGGCTGCCGAGAGTAGGGAGAGAGGTGCCTCGTAATGCCAACATTACTCTCACCTCGCAGCCCCACCACTATCACAGCCCCACCACTATCACAGCAACTCTGTGATTCTGCCAAAGTCGCGAGAAATAGGTGAGTGGCGCAACGCCATACCAACACTTCTCTGTCCCTGCGGCTGCCGCGGCTGCGGTGGAAAGGGGATGCCCACTCGGAGCGGCAATCTCGGGCCGGCTATACACCTTGGGCCAGCCAAATGGGTTCCTATTGTTCACTTTCACTTCACTTGTCTAATAGGTCTAGTAAGTGGGTATATTAAATCTTAATTTTTAACTCATTTTCATTGATTACTATGCTAGGGTATTTTCGTATTTTTTTACGTATTTTCTTACGTTTCAAACACTTGCGCTACAGCTGTCAGTTTAGATTTATTTCACTACATTGGTCAGCCATCTATGGGGGTTATTGACCTGGTATTCCCTAAAGCCAACGTATACAGTACATATGAGAAAGTATAGAGTGAAAGATTCTCATACACCAGCACCCCAAGCCGAATATTTTATTTAAAAGGGCACAGCATAAACGTAATTAAACTATATTAAATGCGTGTCAAAATTTTAATGAACCAAAATGCAACATTTTTCGTTTAACTCACAATCTTTTGCTCCTTTGTACGTGAGATAGTCCGGGCACGATGAATCGTTAGCCATACACATGCCGCCACGATGACGGCATCTCTTTTCTGATTTTGGCACTGCAATGGTCATGAGATATTAAAGTAAAAAAAAAGCAAAAAAAACCTAGACGTCATATTCTTGAAATTGTGTTTAAATTTCTTAGACATGCATATTTCATACGATATTCGTGTATGCTAGCATGTTAACATGTATGTGTCTGAGGCCGTTATAATATTGCTTAAATCATTCATAGTCATTAATTATTTTTAAATTTGTAACTTACATTGTATGATTTTTTTATTTTTATAAATAAATAAAAGATGAATTGAACTTACGGGAGTGACAACATTCGACGCTCATTCGTTGCTGTACAGGACATAATCCAGAGTATTGAGAGCGTTTACCTTCTGGACAGTCAGAAGTATTCATACATATTCCTCCAACGGACAAGCAGGGTATTTCATTGAATGCCTCTTTTGGATCTGGAGATTACAAAATATTTAAAGACCCTTTTAAAAATACTATTTCAACGTAATAAAAACTACTCTATACATACAAACTTTACTTTTTACTTATTACAAAAATTCTCGTCCTATTAGAAAAAAAGCATAATTTATATAAAAATAATAAAAATTTAGTAAAACAAATTCTGTTGCGTTTATCCCTTTTTTTAATTACAGACGTTAAGGCAATTTTCTGGTATTTCCTTTGATAACTTTAACATCAGTACTATAAACACCTCAGTCCCTCTTCAGTCCCCGTGACTAAGAATGTAGCAAAGCGACCAAAACGTCAGAAAAAAAACTAAGACCGAATTCGATAAAACTTTTTTTTTCAATTTAATAAATGAAGCATTAATTTATCGAATAATTAAAAAAATTCCAATTAAAAGTTTTAAAATTCACAAAAAAGGACGTTAAAATTTAGAGCTTATAAGTGGATAATAAGCACTTTTTATTCCCTAGTATGACGTATATGACATTTTCGACTAAAAGAAAAGGAATTGGACGACTTGTAAAACGACGAGGCCACAACCAGAGAAGTATGAAGAAGTAAGTGAGCATGACGTACTTATGTCCTTCAGACACTTTTTTTTTTTATAGAATAGGGTGACAAACGAGCACACAGTCCACCTGATGGTAAGTGGTTGCTGCGGCCCATAGACATCTACATCTATTCTCCATTAAAAATCAAAATGCAGATGCGTTGTCACCCGTGAGGACTGAGATAGAATGCCTCGTTTCCAGTAAAAAGGGTCTCCGGTTCTCTACACTCACCATACGAAATACAGCAGCATTAAGCTACTATTTCACGCTGGTATTCTGTGAGAGCGTGGTCCTTCCCCGGTCGAGCCGACCCATTCGTGCTACAACTATACTACTAATATAACTGCAGCATGGCTCTACCACGTATAAAACACTAAGATATATCTCCCAAAACATTCAGAAGTAAGACCGCTTATTAAATATACTTGTAATTTCCTGTAGGACCACTAACAATTATCTTCTAAAGAATTAAAATTTAGTTAAGTATAATATAAGAACAAACGTTAACTCATTTTACTAACCTTTGTCATTATTTTCGCTTGTGTATCTACTGGGAGGTAACGCTGCTGTACTAGTTACTATAATGATCACATAAATACCTGCAAACAACATTTTTTACACATCCGTCCGTCACACCTCATACTGAACCGACAAATGCAATTTATTTAAAAATACTAATACATTTATACGTAACGCCCGCATCAATGGTATGCAAATTAACTTTTCAATTCGATAACGTTTGTTTATTGCATGGGTTTCCTTTATAGATCAAGCTACGTAATGTTTTTAGTGTTCATCAACTCAAATTATGAAGCAATAAAGTCTAATTGAAAAGTCCACACTCCTAGACATTTTAAGTGGAAACTATCAACTGTTGGACCAATCTCCTCCAGAGATTACTTTATAGGGAGAGATACTTGACATAGTTGCCACGTTAATCACCGGCGGGTTGGCAGTTTTTTTTATAGTAGAGGGGCAAACGAGCACGCGGCTCACCTGATGTTAAATGACTACCGCCGCCCATGATCAACGGCAACACCAGGGGAATTGCATGTGAGTTGCCAGCCTTTTAGAAAGGAGTAAGTTCTTCTCTTAAAGGTCCCCAGGTCGTATTGGTCCGGAAAAATCGCCGGTGTTAAACTATTCAGACTATTCATAGCAGATGATGGAGAGCTTCCAACCCTATCTCTTATAACTTGGAGACCGTCCGTTGTGCAGTATAAGGTATCGCATTGTTATAGAGGAGCATTGGGGATAAACAGTTGACCAAAGCTCCGTCATTGTGTTCTTGCTCTTCAAGAAAGGTGATAATGCTCTCCTGAAGAACTAAAGACCGATTTTTCTTCTAATGCGCATCTACGTGCTGTTTTTGAGAACCGTTACAAATCGTCACGCTTCACGTTTAACGACTTCCAGCCTCCCGGAAAACATGGATTCCAATAGACCACATAAATATTCTAAAGTATAGAAGTACAATTTGCCGAAGAATACGTATGTGGTCTTCAGACAAAAGGGTACAATCTACTACATTTCCTTGCGTATTCAAACTATGAGAAAGTCTTTAATTCCGTCAAAATTAAGTAGTGCTACAGTCTCTTCAGAGGTGCCAAGTTGACTGTCGGCATATTGAAAAAATAATGAAAATCTTTATTGCAATAAAAACGAATTTATGCATATAAGTGTGATCCTAGCTCCTGTAAAAGGTTAACCTGTGTAACAGGAACTAGTTCCTTCCTAAATTTAACAAGTTTTTGTTGAATAAAATCACAAAAAAAAATACAAAAAATATATATAGATCTACTTGTTACTAAACCTACGTACATGCGCGTCGTGTGTGTGTGTGCGTGTGTGTGTGTGTGTGTGTGTGTGTGTGTGTGTGTGTGTGTGTGTGTGTGTGTGTGTGTGTGTGTGTGTGTGTGTGTGTGTGTGCGTGTGTGTTTGTGTGTGTGCGAGTGCGTGTGCGTACATGAGTGTATGTGTGGTGAGAGTGTGTTTTTACTATTTACTGTGAAGATTTTATATTTTGAAATTTGTATGATTGCCTGCATTATTAATGATTTATGCGTATCAAATAATATGAGAATAATAAAAAATTACAATTACATTTACATATTAGAGGTTTAATAGACATTCGGTAGCGTCATAGTCATAAGTTTGAAGCCAATTAATAATTTTATCTTTGATTTGATGGTTGTTGTAGGTTTTAGCAATACAAATTTTGTTAAATTTATTGTATAGTACTGGCGCAAGGTAAAAAAATTGTCTCTTAGCAAAAGCACTATTTGTTCCAGGGACTAAGTATCTATCTACTTTATTTCTTCTATTATGTTTTATACTGTCAAGTTGAGAGTGTGCAGAGTACCTATGGAATCGCCTAATACATTGGTATATAAATAATTTTCTCACACTAAGTACCTGCGTTTTATCATACAACAGTGTTGTGGGATGTCTATACGGGAGAAAAAGTAATACTTTGAGTACAACACGTTGAGCTCTTTCATCTATTAAGTACGTTTTGGCTGCCCCACCCCAGGAACAGATCCCATAAGTGATGACAGATTGACAGAGCGCATTAAAAGTTTGTATCAGTAACTTAGAATCTGCCACCTGAAGCAATGATTTAAAAACATATGAGTTTCCTTATCCTGTTTGATATGATTTTGATATGTGGAGCCCAATTCAGATTTTCATCGACAGTGATCCCTAAGTATTTCACAGTTTTGGACCTGTTCAGTTTTGGGCAATAGCAAGGGGTCTGTGATTGTCTATTGCATTTATTCAAGTGTATTTGTAATCCAAGACCGTTCAAAGGACTTGAATCACTAGTCTTACTAAAACAGAGGTTTAATTTATTTTCCTTATTTTCTTTATTAAATTTTTTGACAGCATGCAAAATCCGTTCCTTGAGAATGACAGATTTAAGATCGATTACTAGGGGTTTGTTTTTCTTAGCGTTAATGCGGAATATATCCTATATCCTTAACGTCGGCTTCGTGTCGACTATTTTAGAGAGTCCCTGCTTACTTTCATAATTTGCTTTTGGAAAATTTCTTATCTCTAAGCTGGTAGTACGGGCTTGCCTCTCTAGTTGGTCTATTTTATTTTAGTTGGTTTATTTTCTAATTGACGTATGTATTTCCGATCTTCAGCAATATCCTTTTTAATTTTTTGCAAATTTTCCAGTACCTCCTCATATTTTGCAGCTGTGAATTTAACTGATTCCTTAAGCTCTTCGTTTTGATCTTTTATCTCGTTCATTGTAGTCTTTATCTTTTGGAACATATTCATCATTAATGACTTAAAGTCGTCTAAATCACTCTTTTGTCCTAAATTTTCCCTCTTCCTTTTTGTGTTAAATTTACGCTGCGTCACATTAGATAATACATCCTCGATATCCACAGATATACTCAAGTTTGGATCTGAGTGTGTGTGTGAGAATGAACTACGACAACATTTAAATTTGTGGGCGTTAGCGGCGGGGTTCTCTATAGCGGCATATTGTACCCATACGTGGATGTACCAGGGCAACAGAAATTATTCGTAGATTGTTAATACAGCTACTATACAGCGTAAAACACACTAACTTAACCCTTATGAAAGTGATACAAGACGTGAGAGGTCAGATTAAATTGGTGGCAATCGATGATTTCTTACAAATTTCCTTTCCGTCTAGTATTAGTAGATCTCTAGACGGTAATTATTACTTAATTAATATATATTACAAATGCTGTCTCAATTCGCTTAGAAGTAGTGCTTATGCTTTAAAGGTGAGATAGTAGATTGCAAAAGTAACTCACATGCATAACAGTGTCTTTGTTTTTTGTATGATTGTATTGTTTCGTCGCACACGCATCCACACTGCGGTGACAATTTTAAGCTTGATGTTCTTCGTAACGTATGATCTCCTATTATTCCACTAATATTATTTTAAGAATATACACGTCTGATTTTCTCAAACGTCCGGGGGGAAGGATTATTGTAGTAGAAGGATATTGTAGTAGAGATAGGCCGCAGCTGTTTGAGAAGTATAGTTGTAACACGTACGGGTCGGCTCGACCGGGGAACGACCACGTTTTTACAGAACACCAGCGTAAAATAGCAGCTTATCACTGAGTGTAGTGAACTGTTGACAATTCTTATTGGAAACGAGGCATTCCACCTTAGTACTCACGGGTGGCAACGAATCTGCATCTTGGTTCGTAATCGAGGATAGATGAAGATGTCTATGGACTTCAGAAACCACTTAACATCCTTATCCTAAAAAAATATCGTCATGCTAATGTGTTTTACAGTAGAGCTACGATGGCTATCCGAGCACAGGGCTACAGTATGATGTATTATTATGATATTTCTCTGGAACTCTTTATTGTTTCATTAAAATACGTTTTACAGTTACTGGACTGGAAAGGATACAGTATTAACATCAATGACGAGACCAGCACTCACCATTGATTTGCCGATGATGTATTCTTTATCGCAGAATCGATGGAGGACCGATCACTATGCTCAATGACCTAGTGTCTTCCAACGGGTAGGATTTAAGATGAACGTGAACAAAGCAAAGATCCATCCAGGTAACGTACATGCCACACCCATGCCGGTAGTTTTTAGGAGCACTAAGCTCAAAGTAGTTTATGAGTATGTTTGTCTGGAACAAATATTCCGACTAGGTAAGTCCAACTTCGACCGAGAGCTCAAGGACTAATTAAACTCGGATGGGCAGAGTTCGGCAAATTAAGAAACATCTTCTTTTCGTCCTCAAAACTTGAAAACAAGATTGTAAAACCAGTACATGCTGCGCCAGTGATGACTTATAGTTCTCAGACGTGGATATTCACTGCTGGATGCATGAGGAATCTTAAGGTTGATAAACTAGTTACGAAGAAGGTTATGCTGGTGGCTTCTTTGCATGAATCAATTACAAATGAAGATATTCTCAGTATAACCAGAGTGATGAACACAGCCTAACGAATTAGGAAGCTGAAGTGGCAATAGGTTAGATATATGTAGCTGCAAGAACCGAAAAACGATGGGGAAGAAAATTTCTCGAATGGCAGGCGAACTTCACTAGATGGAGTAACGACATGGTAAGAGGGAGCAAGTTGATGAAATTGGCTTAGGACCGCGCTTTGTAGCATTCCTAGGGGGAGGCCTATGTTCAGCAGTGAACTTGTTAAAGGCTGTAATGATGATGGTGATGATTGTTGTTAATCAAATTAAAAGAATAAAAGCACTTTTTCATAATAGCTAAATATTTGCCAGGTCATGTCATTCAAACTGATTTATTATGTTGCAGGTTTTTGTGTTTATTATCATAAAATAGTTTTATTCGAAATCCGAGAATTTTCACTACGTTTGTCAATCACTACCATATGGGTTCTTTTTACAGCCAACATTTTTACAATCATATTCCGAGAATACATTTATAATAATACGCCCTCCTGTTACAACATACAATATGGTTTACATGGAGAATAATTTTCGCGTATATTTTTGTGATCTTACAATTGTATCATCATTACAGTTGTAACCCATTAATATTCCACTGTTGAACAAAGGCCTGCCCCAAAAAATTATACAGAGCACGATTCACGGACCCTTGAATTCAGCAACTATTTTGTATTTCTCAACAGATCATCACTTCATCTAGTGGCTGCCCTACACTTCGCCCACCGGCTGGAGATTGGCATTTGTGAAACTTTCCTATTGGTTGTCAGTTCTGCGAGTTAAATGGCCAGGTTATTACGACTTTGACTTATTAATCCGTTGGGCTATATCGTTTACTCAGGTTCTTCTGTGGATATCCTCATAATTATTATATCACGCAGAGAAATTTCCGGCACAGATTTCTCCGTAACCAGCAATCATTGAGCTTCTTTTTACAGCAAGCAGTGAAGTATCACATCTCAGACCTATATTTCATCACTGAAAACACGCACGTAGATACTGGTTGTACGCCTATATTCTTAAATTTTGATCTATTCATGACTGTGAGATATATCGCGTTCTTCCCAACGCTGCCCAGCTGAGACAAAACTGACAATTGAACTCTTGATCGAAGTTGGACTTACCAAGTTGTATAATGTGTCTTGCTCTCAATTTGTCTTGTCCATATTCATTTTAAAACCTATATTTTTTTGGAGATTTTATTTGGTATTTGGGAGATATATGAGATATTACGCATTTAAATCAATTGTTTTTTTAGATAATTGGTAGAGCAATACTGCATTGTGTTATGCAGCAACGCAAAAGATTCAGCTCGACCGGCGGAGGATCGCGCTCGCACAGAATACCAACATAAAATAGCAGCATAATATATATTTTTATTTTAGTTAGTGATGAGAACCGTTAAACTATTTGTATGGTATCTAGGCATTCTTTCTCATTCTTAATTGGGAACCACGCACCGATATTTTGACCCCTAATAAATATTATGCATGTGTATCAGTTTCCTTATATATAATCCCCCAGCTTCACTGTTCATCTATTAAGTTGACAATTTTGTTTTTAAAAAGAATAACAAGTACCGAAATAAACCTGGTATTGTCAGGACCAAGAAACAATGATTAGCAAAATTGATATAACCTATAATCCACATAAGGAGGGTCATGCTTTTATTAACATCCCGTGTCAAAAAGTGTTCGTTCCGAGTAGATTACCTACTCGTATATATCTCTGTAGGTACGTAACAAAATCGTTTGTAATTTTCACCAACATGTAGACAGCCGATTAATTTAAAAATTTGCAACCTTATCAAGGAACTATGAAAATACAATAATTTAATAACTTTATCCTAGTATCCTGATAAAAATAACCAGGATAAAATAAAATGATCATCAGGATCGTTACAGCTTCTGATCATATTATGTAATATTTTGTTTCTTTTTTAATTTCGATAGACGCCAGCGCACTATCTCGTTTACGCTAAATGTGAACGATCCTGAGCGATAAAGATCAGTGACAAAGGTCCGAGAAAGCTGGTACTGTTATCTTCAACTCTCTTCTCAAGTGCACTGAAACATAAGGATATAATTATTTTGCATTTTTGTGACAAAGTATTGCGACAAAGATATAAAATAAGAATGTAATTTTAATTGATAAAAAAAGAGGCAAATTCTTACTAAAATACTAAAAAGGAAAAGGGTTCATATCCAGCAGTGAAATTTTAAGGCTTATAAAGATAATAGGAAAAACCAGAAGGATCTTATTACTATCAGTGGATACCGTCTGGTTTGCGATAGAATGAAAACACTCAGATCGGCATCATACTCGGCAGCATTGTAGAACAGAGTTAAAGGTAAAATACTTCATTATATATAAGCGATACATCTATTATAGCAAATCCTCAAAAATACTGGACAGGTTCATACCCAGCAGTATACTATTACGGTTATAATAACCATATTAAGAAGATGTATATTATGGTTTAATTTTTAAACAGCAAGAAATATTGCGAAATAAAAAATACAGTTGCTTCAAGAGGAATGGAAGGATAAAAGTTTAAGTTCTTAGAAAAGAAAGAAATTTTTGTTTTAATTTCTTGAGGGTAATTTATAAACTTTTAAACATTAGTACTACTCACTAAGTACAGGAACATTAAAATAATATCGGGTTTACAACGTTGTTTGGCATACGGCCAAACGCCTCTGACTTTAACATTACACCGTTAACTAGTATTTTTAATTGTTATTTCAGTCATCTGTAATAATATTACATTTAAAACTGTCAGTTTATCAGATACATTAACTATTGTAATTAGGCTTTTGTGTTGTTATATAGGTCAATTCTTCGTATAAAAGCTTGTACTAATAGTAATAATTTATATAATTCATACATTCATTAATTTAAAATATTTTCAACTTAGTGTCAACTACGACTAACTGAAATTAACTATAAACAAAATAAAACTAACGAACAACTCAAGTTTACTGTAAGTTCTTTTGTCGATAATTTACTTTTTTAATACCATTACCGTTACACCATGTTAAAGTTCACTGCTGAACATAAGCCTCCCCAATAGATTGCCTCATAGTAGGTATCCTCACTATGAGGCAATCATCAAATCAAAATATATTGACATAAACGCTTGGCAAAGGGGTTGTTAATCGCATTTTTTTATTTTGGACGTTATTCGAAAGATGCTGCTAGCTATTTCCTGCTTTGGTTTTCTCTGTCGGCTGTTACGGGATGACATGGGGTAGCAGGTATCTTTATACCGCCACTACACACTATACTTTATTTTATAAACGAGTAAGAGACGACTATGAGAAATGCCAGCAAAATATATATTATGTCTTCTGATAGATGACCGTTTAAACTTCTCGTTTATACTAGACATAAAATACCCAAACCGACGAGCTTTAGCATCTAAGATACGTGACGACAAGTACTGCGATTATACTAGTTTGCAAGTTTTTCTTACCTACTAAATTTCTTAAAACAGATACCAATGTTATTCTTGGGAAAGGTTATGATTCAATTATTTTGGTTATGAACACGACAAATTTTCAACACTGTTAAGTTTATGTCATGTTCAACTAGTAAATCCGATTTTTTTTTTATAGAATAAGGTTGACAAACGAGCACATGGTCCACCTGATGGTAAGTGGATGCTGAGGCTCATAGACATCTACATTTATTCTCGATTAAGAATCAAAACGCTGGTGCGTTGTCACCCCTGAGGACTAAGAAGGAATGCCTAGTTTCCAGTAAAAAAGGGTCTCCGGATCTCTAACCATATTAACGTTAACAATACCGTTATTATACGTTAACGTTTAACCATACCAAACACAGAATTAAGCTGCTATTTTACACTGGCATTCTGTGAGATCATGGTCCTTCCCCGGTCGAGCCGGCCCATTTATGCTACAACTAAAATATGGCCGCAGCGTGGCTCTACCACGTAAAGAAACGAATTGTATTAAACCAACACTATAAATAGAAACTAGTTACAACGTAAATTCAAACTTAACTGAGTTTTTCTCGCAACACATAAATGGCTTTACTATATTAAACAATGACAAAAGCAAGGGTACAAATATAATCCTGACAGCTTTCTCGGTCTCCGAAGCACATTATCTTTACCACTAAATGAAATATATACGTATTACGCTTCTCGGTCGTTGTAAACATCAGCGATTTTTTTATATTTCTGTGTTATGTCTAGTATGATACTTTTTATAGAATGAAAATAATAATATTAAAATTAAAAAAGAAAAGTACTTAAACAAACCCCATAGATTATGTGCTGTTATGAGTCTTGTGACGATACTTGGCCAAAGTTATAAAAATTATACTAATATCGGTTATGAAAATCTGCAGAATTTTAGATTACGTGTTAGTAAAAACTGAAATATAGAATTCCATTGCATCCATATTTATATATTTATACAGGTCAAAATGTTTAAAAACATTCTCTTATATCATTAATGTCTGAATTACATGCCGTGTGATTGTAGCGTAAGAGAACCTATTACTCATTTCATAACAGAATCAAGAAAGATGAAAGAAATTAGGAAAATAATATTTATTTGTTTCTGATTCTCTTGATTAAATTAAGAAAAAAATTTATTTTTTAAGTTTTCACAATATTTTCTTAATTATAAACTAGATAATAAATGATGTACAGCGATTGTTCGCGAGTCGACTTATGCAATTACATAAAACATAAATAGCAACTCGCGAGTAATCGCTGGATATACTCGTAATATTATTGTATTAAACAATCACTATGAAAAATGCGCTTTATACATAGCTCACATTTAATCTATACTTTAGATTTGTACTGTAAATTATTTAGAAATTACATTGGTATTACATTGTATTATTTTCATAATTAGCGATGATTTATAACTTTGATTTAACATTGGTATAATAATTAAATGTAATGTTTCTGTGGTTGAAATAAAAATATCTAACTTTTAAAATTATTTTATAAAAATATATAAATCACATGTTTTCCTTTAATCGAGAGAATCAGAAAAAATCAATAGTATTTTCCTAATTTCTTTCTTCTTTCTAAACTAAAGTTTAATAATACGTTCAATAATGTAATTGTACATATTATATCAAAAAGGGAACTATAATATGAATTGAATATCCGTCAATATAATTAGAAATAGTTTTTATTCATAAACGATAAATAATAATTAGTTCATCGAAATCATAATTTATAACGCATATAAATTTCCTTTTAAATTGAATCGCAGTCAGACTGCAGGTACATGAGTGATCATAAAATTTCCCAGCAGACCTTAATGAATGGCATCAAAATGTTCCAAAATAGATTGCCGCCTATTTCAATGAGCGGCCACAAACAGAGGTCGTTAATTTGCGATACGTGACGAGTGACACAAACAGATTTCTGCTCATTAACCAGGCAATAAATAACTATCATACAAAATATAGTTAACATTATATTTGTGAAGCGATATTACATTCTATAATGTTAATAACTTCGATAGCATAGTTTTCACTGAATTGTAGGTTAGGGTCTTTTTTTTCATTTTCTTGACTCAGCCCCTAACAGGCCACTCCTGTGAAAAATGTGTCTTTTCTATTAGAGATATTATAGACACACACACACACAAACACACACACACACACACACACACACCCACACACACACACACACACACACACACACACAGAGAGAGAGAGAGAGAGAGAGAGAGAGAGACACACACACACACACACACATATACACGCACGCACGCACGCACGCACGCACCGTACGTGTGTGTGTGTGAGAGAGAGAGTAACAGAACAAAAAATAAGGGAGGCAAATTCAATATAGTCAAGGTATGAAAAAGGTTATGATATAGTTCTTTAAATAAATAATACATTATCTTGAAAATGAGCAATCATTATACAGATTTCCCCATAATTTTAAATATTATATTGTTTACCAGATTATTAAAATAGTAAATTTCAATTAAATTTCGTGACATTTCACTTCTACAGCAGTAATATTTTACAGGCCGTCTTTTGGGTATTTTAAAGGCTGAAAATAGTACGTACTTTCTGAAAAAAAAAAACTTTTGACTTGATTTTTTTCAAGTGCGAATTAAAACTTATAAAGAAGCGTTTAAATTACATGAAAAAATTATACGTGAATACGTCTTAAAACTAGTTATATCTTACACAAAAATATATATGAAATCATATTTTAAAGGGCTTCATTCAAGTATGTATTTCCCGTATTAATACGTTGTAGAGCCACGCTGCAGCTATATTGTGGTTGTAACACGAATAGGTCGGCTCGACCGGAGAAGTACCACGCTCTCACACGCGTACTTATTGTAAAAAAAGTTGTTAAACACGTTTAAGATGCGTAGCATCTTATTAGTCTTTGCATTTAAGCAAACTGTATATAATGGTATCACAGCTAGAGATGTAGTCTTGTTTAGTGACTTACCGGTGAACGGTAAGCACCGGTAAAACTAGAGTGTATTTATTTTCAAATATTTCAATAACATTTTTTGTTATTAGTTTTGTACAATTTTATACTAAAAGTTGAATACTTAAGTATTCACTATGTAAAAGTGCAATGAAAAAAATGTTTTGTATGTTCCAAATACATGATTATTTGTAAATTTTTCGATTGAAAAATCCAAAACTTTCCTTCAAGAAATATAAGACAAAAACGTTTTTGCTGTCAAAATATTAATATAAAGATAGATAAAAAGAGTTGTTCAGAATCAAGTGTATGAGAAATTCATACTTTACTATTATATTATTATATTGCGAATGTCTGTCTCAGACTTTTATGGCTAAACCGCTGAATCTATTTTGATAAAATTGAGATGGTTAGCCTGGTTTAGTCAAAAAGTGAAATCACAGCTAAGTAGGCTGTAAATCCTACTTTCGTTTAGTCGTTATTAGCCATTAAACCGCCAATTTGGATAAAAACGGTGAAATGGGTATAAAACTTTGAATAGGAATAGGAAAATTTAGAATAACCGATTTTGACGAGATTTAGTATTCAGATAGCTCGAAAGATTAAAAAGGCTAGGTTACCTTTTATCCTCAAAGAGATAACACGGTGTTACTGAATTCCACGCGGACGAAAACGTATTAGTGAACTACTCTAAATTAGTATTTCTTTATTATTTGTTATCTTTGAAACGTGTTGGCCTGTTTATGTACGTTAGTTAACATCTACAAATTGAAATAGGTTGCTATAAATACAAAACTAATTAAAATTAAATGTTGGTCTATTAAGAAGGTACTTACTTCCTTTAATAAATAAAACTATAATATATAATATATATAAATAGTGTGTATGTCTACTATATATTCTTTAAGTCCAGATCTCCAGGTGAACTGCAAAAATAGTTTATGTACATGAAATATATCAAAAAAGTAGCAATAGTATAGTACGGTATTGGTAAGGCAATAAAATTCAAGCGCCAAATCGGATGAAAGAGTATGAAATAACAAAATGAGTCTACCCAACCCTTTGTGGGTAGTGAGACGTGAGATCAATATATAGTATGTAGTAATGATATGTAACCAGAAGAACTGATCAGAAAAAATTATTGAATTTTTTTTATGCTATCTTATAGGGAATCCTTGAGGGAACACATTTACAATTTGATAAAAAATGTTAAAATGTAGTTTATTCGTAGATAATGACCTAAAAATTAATATTTTCCATCGTATTTTATCGTATCTATGTAGCTTTTCGTTAAGCCAAGTACTAATTTAAAAGCGACAATATTTTCCGGCTTATCGGTATCAGTAAAATTTCGAGACGAGACGAGAGACGAGAATGGATGTATTCTGAATGATGAAGTTTCAAATTTAAACAGATGGAAGGAATACTTTGAAAGCGTGTTTATGAGTGAAGAGTCGTCCTGAATTAAACGAACTAGAAATTCCGAAAGTAGTGGAAAGGGGTATGGAGATAAGTGTAGATGAAATAATGAAAGCAATGAAAAGTATGAACGCAGGTAAGGCAGCTGAATATGATAGAGTCGAGATTCTAAGGGCTGGAGAGGAAGTGGTGGCAGGCCTGCTGTACACCTTGTTTAATTTATGTTGGGAGTTAAAACAGGTACCGGATGACTGGTGCAAAGCAGTTATAGTACAAATATATAAAGGAAAAGGGTCACAGCAGGACTGCAAAAACTACCGTGGAATCAGCTTGCTTAGTATTGTGGGTAAACTGTATGCTAAGGTGTTAATTGAAAGAGTTATGAAAGAAACTGATGGAAAAATTTGGGATGTGCAAGCGGGTTTTAGAAAGGGAATGGGGTGTACAGATCAAGTCTTTTCCATGCGCATGATTGCGGAGAAGTTTTTGGCCAAAAACCAGAAAGATTTTTGTGCGTTCATTCCAGGACTTGCAAAAGGCTTATGACAGAATGGACAGGAATGTGTTATGGCAAACACTGAACTCATATGGGTTGAGCGCTGGTTTTTATACTGGCATTAAGGTCTCTTTATAGGAACTCTAGTGCATGTGTCAGGATCAATGGGGTCTACTCGGACTGGTTTGGCATCCAAAAAGGTGTCAGACAGGGCTGTGTAGCTTCCCCTTGGCTGTTCAACCTATTTATGGACAGGTGTTTGCAAACTTTGAAAGATGAAGAATGTGGGTTAAGAATGGGCGAGTTAACCGTCAAATGCCTTCTGTATGCTGATGATCAAGTCATATTTGCGTCATCGGCGGCTGAGTTGCAAATGATGGTTACATTAATGAACTGGGAATTAAAAGAAAGGGGAATGAAATTTACCGCAAGTAAGACGAAAGTGATGGTTTTTGAAAGAGAAGAATGGTAATTCATAATGCTGTGTTAGTCCCTACTTTAAAGTATTGTAGTGAAAGCTGGGTGTGGCAGAAGAAGCACGAAAGTAGAATAAATGCTGTAGAAATGCGGTCTTTAAGGAATATACTAGGGTTGAATTTGAATGATAGGGTGAGAAATTGCGTGATAAGAGATGAATGTGGTATGCAAGATGATGTTGTGACCAGGATTAAGAAAGGAATGCTTCGTGGTTTGGTCATGTAGAAAGAATGAATGAGGAAAGAGTGACAAAGCAAATTTATATGGCAGATGTGAACGGCCGAGTCGGGAAGGGACGCCCTAGAAAAAAGTTTATCGACCAAATTGGCGATATTTTGAAAATGGGCCACGTTAGAAGTACCCTTAACCGACGAGCATGTATGCGTAGATATATGGATGTAAAGGAGGCGAAAGAGGTATGTCAGGATCGTGCCAAATGGAAGTCCGTAGTCTCTGCCTACCCCTCTGGGTGACAGGCGTGAGTGTTTATATATTTATATAATATAACATTTTGTTATTTCTCTAGTGCTTCCAATATCTGTTGTTTTTGACACATCAATAATTCTTGATTGGTAATGGCAAACCAGGTGTGTTGACATTTATACGTGTGAATTGATATGTTAGTGACAAATTAGTGGCTACACGGGCTCCGCCCACTCATCCGTTCTATTATATATGTATTATAGTACTCTATGCTTAACCCTAACAAGCCTCATAGACTAAAAACATTATTAAAATCAAGTACCGGATGTCTATAGCTAACCCAGTAAATCCTGCCTACCACGACAGTGGCTCAAACACAAATGTGGAGTTTTATAGGCTCAGGTTGCTCGCAAACTATGCCGTTTAAAGCAAACTACTTCCCCGTACTACGTGTCTTAATGCACCTTTTAAAAACATATAAATATTTATCTTTGCATAAATTAAGTCAGAAGTTCAAATTGTTTGCACTTGCATAATTACATACATAATTATAATGAATTATTTATTAATTTCACAACATTTTTGGTGCCGTGCATTACGATTTCCCATTAAAATATCAAAAGACCGAAAAAAAAAACGACGGGTTACACTCCGGGAGTGCCGGCAGAAGTCAAAACTTGAATATTAACGTTGTGCATTTTTGATATTTTGGAATGATTAGGGAATAATTTTGCACGAATTGCTTTAATTACGAACGCACACGAACATTCGCGCAAGCGCCCTGCGCCGCCTAAAGGAAACAGCAGGCGCAGGCATACATTTTCGCCGCGCCGTATAAAGAGAAGGGGATACTTCCTCCGCCGCGCCGTGCCGGCTGTCTCTCTCTCTCTCCATCTGTCTTACGAATTTTCTATCAGGGTTACGTGTCCTGACGCGAGTTTAACATTTTTTACCCATTACAAAAAAGTGTACAACGCCGCTAAAGAAGTTTTCACTTCAAAAAGTTTCTTTAAGAATTTAGATTCGTTCTATTTACACAAATCACTGTAATTATACTCGAACAAAACACAGTACTTACAATTAAGCCTTGAAGTATAGAAATGCTTATTAAACGTTCAAATAGATTCTTTACTCCTAGGTATTTGTTGTATAAAAATGAAGTAACAAAAGAACTAACAGTTTATGCGATATAAGTGACTACTGAATTCCATGGAAACTTGCGGCCAACTTTAAACAGGCAAGGTTACAGACGCGCTGACACCGCTAAGACCTAAAATGGAATGACTTACAGTTTATGATGACATTAGCTTTCTAAACTTTTATGACCGGAACACAGCAGTGCAGGCACTGGGACTTGACGGCAGAAGTAGGTAAGAAGGTGGTACATAACCAGACAGATTTCGAACCAGAAAAGGAGTCCTACCGTTTAGTAAAATTAAAATTATTTTTGTAACACAACAATATAATATTATTCTTATGTACCTAAATAGAATTTCATAAATTATAATCATAAAATAAACAAAATAAAATGCATTTTTTTAAATGATGTTAATAAAAAAATGGTAAATTGACTGTAAATTTTAATCCGTACGAAACTTGTTCAGATTGCTTAAATGACTCGGAAGTAATTAAACAGTGTTCTGATAAAGTACAGACTAAGTGTAATGAGAGGCTGTATTAATATACTGTAAGTGGTAATTAGTGAATTGCATTATGCATATTTAGACGCGAGTACGCCTTTAAAATTGCTTCCATAGTGGGAGGCAATTCCGGATACTGATTAAAACAAAATCGGCGGATATAGTTTGGTGTTGCAGATACATATCTATCATGAACATTCAATATGTAATAACACCATTAGGTACCTAAAGGATTAAAGAGTTTGGGGCCTTGATTGAGGACTGTGAATAATTGCGCACGGCGGAGGAGGGAGCACTGCCGTTTCGAAGTCATTTGATTACGTACAGTGCATAGTATATACACGTATCGATTTTTTAAATAACGGAAATTTTTACATAGTTCTATTATACCTACTAGCATATGCAATAAATACACATATGAAATTCCTAATACCTTTAAATCTAAAATATGTTATATGTTATAGTCTACCAGAAGACCACTGCGTAGACCATCCGCAAAGATTATTCTATAGGGATTCCCATATGTCATTGTTGCCAATCTTGATAGATGGGTTGGCAACCACAGTTTTTTTTATTTTCTAGTGTTATAAGGAAGACGCTGCTGCCTATTTAATAATTTGTTTCCCTACTCTGTTGCCTCTTATGACACGTGACATGCCTGCCAAACGTGTCAACTATAGCAAATGTCGCCTCTGCATGCAATCTATGAGTGTAACCTAGCATTGTTTATGTGCTCCACAGGACATTGTAATTTGAGACATTAAGCAGACAATGAAAGAAGTAGCATTGTCTTACTTGTCTTACCGTCTGCTGATTCGTTATCACTTATGTCGTAATCATCAAGTAAAAAAAGATCAATAAATAAAAACTCTATTGGTTTGTTAATCTGCGAAGTAAATTATCTGTATTATATATATGGACCGATGCCCATACTATCCAACCTACTGATTAACGATATCTTTTGGTAGAGTTCAGTTCATTAGCTTAATTATTTAAATCGACATTTGTACTCATTGTGTTCGGATTAAAAAAAAATAATGAATATGATTGTACTTATTTGACTTAGAGTCGTGGTTTATTACAGAATTTAGGGAGGTCTATGTTTTTTATAGCATATCATGTGTCTAGCAGGGCATTGTGATGGATTGCATGATAATAATTATAATGATGGGACTTCGGTCACCTTCGACTTGCCGACGGAGCATTCTGCGGAGGTTCCTTAAACCAGAATCACATGAAGACCTTAGCACTGCGTTTATCTAAGTCATCTTAATAGTACTATCTGTACTATATCGTGGGTAGATTAATATTGTGATGTGGTGTGTGTCGAGACTGTACCTTCAAAAAATAATAAAAGTAGTGTTGAACCAGCTAGCGTTTATTTTATTATATGGTGACAGCGATGTCGAAAATAAATTAGACAGTCGATATAAAAGTACTTTGTTAATGAGGGAACTTAGTTTTAAAGTAAATTGTGTACTTTACGTAAAAATACCCTCCTCTCCTAGAATTGGCGAAAACAATTTGAAATGTTTCTCAAAGCCTAGGGAGTGGCTAAAGTGGCGAGTTCAGTGCAGGCGAGTTTACTGGTCAACCTCATTGAATCGGCGGGTTACGAAATCTATTCGACCTTTAGGTACCTCAAAGATGAAACTGAAGACGATATTAAGTTTTTATTGAAAAAGTTTGATAAGTATTTTGGGACCTAATATCACACTCTCCCGGTTTAAGTTTTTAACGCGAGGTCAAGAGAAAGGTAACAATATAGACCAATATGTTCATCATCATCATCATCATTACAGCCCTTCACAAGTCCAATGATGAACATAGGCCTCCCCTAAGGTATGCCACAAAGCACGGTCCTGAGCCACCTGCATCCATCGACTTCCTGCATGTCTTACCAGGTCGTCACTCCATCTAGTGAGGGGTCGTCCTACACTTCGCCTCCCGGTATGAGGCTGCCACTCGAGAACTTTTTTCCCTAACGGTTTTCGGTTCTTCGAGCAATATGGCCGGCCCATTGCCACTTCAGCTTACTAATCTGTTGGGCTATGTCGGTCGCACTGGTTCTACTGCGGCTATCCTCATTTCTAAGTTTATCACGCAGAGGAAACTCCGAGCATAGCCCTCTTAATAGCTCGCTTAGCGACTTTGAGCGTCCTCCTACGGCCAGCAGTGAAGGACCACGTCTCGGTTCCATATGTCATCACTGGCAACACTCACTGGTTGTACAGCTTAGTTTTCAGGTTTTTAGGTATACCTGACGAGAATATCTGTCGTAATTTCCCGAACGCTGCCCAACCGAGTTGAATCCGTCGATTGACTTCTTTTTTTTTAAAGAATTATAAGAATGCTATAAACCTTACTAATATTCCCCTTAACCACTCGTGGTAAGCTTAAATTGCTTGTGTTACGAGTGGTTCACGCCAGTAGTCGAATGGTGGATTCGAACCCACGACCTTTTTGAGTTCGCGGTCCGCGCCCTGCCATTAGTCTACTGTCGCTTATTAACCTCTCGGTCGAAGTTGGACTTATACCTAGTTGGACTATTTGTCCCACGTAAACGTACTCGTCAACAACTTCGAGCTTAGTGCTCCCAACAACGACCGGCATAGGTGTGACATGGACATTAAACATGATATTTGTTTTGTCCATGTTCATTTTAAGACCTATCCGTTGGGAGGCACTATTAGGATCATTGAACACATTGCTTAAGTCCTCCAGCGATTCTGCCATAAGGACTATATCGTCGGCAAATCGAAGTTGAGTGATGTACTCGCCATTGATATTAATACCGTATCCTTTCCAGTCCAGTAGCTTGAAAACGTCTTTCAATGCAGCGGTGAAGAGTTTCGGGAAAATAACATCACCCTGTCTTACACCTCTCTGCAGTTGGATAGATTTCGTACACTGGTTCTGTACACGGATAGCCACCGTAGCCTTACTGTACAAACATTTCAGCACTTCGATATATCGACAGTCAACTTGGCACCGCTGAAGAGACTGTAGCACCGCTCAAATTTCAACGGAATCAAAGGCTTTCTCATAGTCCATATATGCCAGGCAAAGTGGCAGATTGTACTCTTCGGTCTTCTGTACAATCTGCCGCAGGGTATGTATGTGGTCTATGGTACTGAAGCCTTTTCGGAAACCAGTTTGTTCGGGAGGCTGGAAGTCGAGTCTGCGTGCGAGACGATTCGTAATGACTCTCGAAAACAGCACGTAGACGCGGCTCAGAAGGGAAATCGGTCTGTAGTTCTTCAAGGGAGCGTTGTCACCTTTCTTACCGGTTTTCCACACGCTTTCAGAAACTCCGCTGTAATTCCATCCTCGCCCGGGGACTTTCCGTTTTTAAGGTGCTGGAGAGCTATTATAATCTCGCTCAGACTTACGTCCGGGATATCATCGGAATTGTGTCGTATAAGACCCGCTCTTGGATCGTTACTCACACTTGCGTATGGCTCCAACGATGATATGTACAGCTGCCCATAGAACCTCTCAATCTCACTCAGAATCTCGGGTGTCCCGGAAACGATGCTGCCACACTCAGTCTTCAGCTTTGACAGTTGGCTCTTACTGGCGGACAGATCTCTGGAAAAGATTTTAGAGCCCTGGTTCCACTCGATCGCTTCTTCAATACGAGCAGTATTAAAGTTGCGTAAGTCTCGCCGCATGCATTTGGAGATCTGTCTGTTCAGTTGCCTGTATGCTGTCAAATCGGTTGATGATTTCAGCCTCATCTCCCGTCTAACAGCCATGTGATTAAGAGTGTGATCGGAGAGTTTTTGTGTTCTTCTGCGGCGGGTCTTGCAGAACTTAGCTTCGACCGCATGGACAGTTTCTACGAGCTTGTCATTCATATCGTCCACTGCATTGCGATCTTCTAGGCACTGTATCTCGGTATGTAAATTGGTTACGCGACCCTCGTCGACACACTCTCAATATTTACAACGTTGTTGACGAGAGACTTGTGGACGATAAATCCGACACCTCCTTGGGACAGATGGTCGCCCTCCCGGTGTAAGAATAAGTTGCCGGACTCGCGAATTACCGTGTCCTCCCCCTCTCTTCGGATCTTGTATAATCCAGTAATATGCCAGCGCAACTTGTCTACCTCGCCTTCCAACTCCAGTATCTTCTCGTCAATCCTCAAGTTGCGTGCATTGTATGTTACCAGGTCGATTCGTCGTAGGTGGCAACCAAACCTCCACCGGAGATTATTAGCACCCCCTGACATGATCGCCACCGTAGCCAGGAATAGCGGGGCCGCCGGGGACTGGGGGCCATTTGTTCGCGTCGCTACTCATGGGGGGTAGGGTAGTACTTGCCATAGTTGCCACGCTTGGCGAGCGGGTTGGCAACCGCAGTTTTTTTATTATATTATTGTTGTTATTTGGAAGATGCTGCTGCCCATCTCCTGCCTGTCTCCCTCTGTCACCTCTTACGACTGCCACGGGAAGATATAGGGTAGTGGATATTCTCAACTGCCACTACACGGCATACGACCAATATATTACGGCACTAAAATTGCTAAGTCAATTTTGTGAGTTTGGTAATTTAAATGAAAGCTTTATACGAGACAGAATTGTCTGCGGTATTATAAGCAACATTGTACGTGATCGGCTACTTTTTACAGATGATTTAACATTAGAAAAGGTGGTCCAGATATGTCAAATGGCACAAATTTCGAAAGAGGAAAGTACATGCGTCGAGAATGGTCCGGCGGTAGTGAAATGCGAGTTGATGCTGTAAGGGATGAAAGGGGTCGCAGTTACGGCGGTGTACTACGCAGCGGTGGAGCAAGGTGGCGCTGAGAGCGGCGCGGCGCTCGTGATCGCAGAGGTTCGGGGCTGCGCCGGCGGCTTCGCGAATGCGCAGCTTGTCATGTGGCAATGGTTGGTGCTCCACCGATGACCGGTGTCCGGCGCGGAATACATTGTGTTTTAGCGAAATGCCCTTTTTTATTACACACAGTGTGTTAAATAGAGCATTTCGCTAAAGTGTGTGTGAATAAATATACATTACGTGATAAGGTTTTAAACTGGAATGTATGTGAGCCCGAAGACATGTCCGATGCCGAAATGTTCTATGTGGACATGATATTAAGCCAGAATACAAGATGAAGGTTACCTAAAGAATGGAATATTGTTTTTCGATGTATTGGTACACAAGTGCAATTTAAACTAGATACAGGTTCTATGTTGAAAGACTGGGTAAGTTACCTGGACAGTATTCTATTGTTGTGGATAAACATGTATAACTAGTTATTTTTCCTACTAGGGAAATATCACCGGGGGTGCGAGGCAAACTCTTAGCAGAGTTATGTTGAATGGAAAAATTAGGCTTTATCAGGAAATTGACTCATCCGACGGAATGGGTAAACGCTATTGTGCTAGTAGCAAAAAAGAATGATGATATTCGTGTGTGTTTGGACCCGAGACCACTTAACCGCGCGGTGTGGTGCGCGCTTTACTCGCTGCTCACGGTGAGTGAGCTGGCAGCACGGTGCTACGTACTTAAGCGTGCTGGACGTGCGCTCTGGTTTTTGTATGGTTTAAATTGATCCTGCCAGCGCAGATCTTTGTACATTTGGAACACCGTTTGGCTGATACCGGTTCCTAAGGCTACCATATGGAGTAAACTGTGATCCTGTAGCATTTCATACAAAGATAAGACAATATCTGGAAGATTTGGAGGGTGTTGACTCTTTTATTCATTATGTAATAGTATGGGGAAATACTAAAGAACAACATGACTTCAGGCTAAAGTGTTTACTGAATAGGGCTAGAGAAATTGGTATAAAATTTAATAACGAGAAGTGTAAGTTTGGAGTTCGCGAAATTGTTTATTTGGGTCATAAATTCGATAAAAGTGGGATGAAATCCACTAAAGTTAAGGCTATTATGGGTATGCCGTATCCCACAGATCGTAAAGCATTGAAAAGTTTTAAGGGTATGTTGAATTAGCTTTCCAAATTTACTCAAAATTGTTCGGATAGTGTGTCTGTGCTTCGATGTTTATTAAAAAAGAATTTTGAATGGCTGTGGGAGCCACATCACTCAGAAGCTATAGACAATCTTAAAAATAAAATTTCATCTACACCTGTGTTAGCGCTTTACTCGACGGAGCTACCGGCGGTGGTGTCGGTGAACGCGAGTGCCAGAGCGCTGGGAGCGGTGCTGCTGTAGGGCGGCCGCCCAGTAGAGTTTGCTTCGCGCTCACAGACACTCAGACCCGGTATGCACAAATCGAAAAAAAGATGCGTGCAATAGTGTTTGCGGCAGAAATGTTCAAACAGTACATTTATGGCAGGTCAGATGTTACCGTACAAACTGATCACAAGCCCTTGGAGGCATTGTTCAATAAAGCCTTTTCATCTGTACCGATACGATTACAACGTATGATGATGAGGATACAAGGATAAGATTTCAAGGTGATGTATATATACTCCGGGCAAGTATATGTATATTGCCGATACGTTATCGAGGGCTCGTCTGCCGGAGTTCATGCACGATCGGGTGTCTGAGAATGTTGAGACACGGACATGTTTTATGATTGAATGCATGCCGTTTAGTAGGTAAAAAATAGATAGTTCAAAAGGCGACAGAGGTTGATGAGGAATTGCAGTTATTAACTAAGTACATATTAAACGGCTGGCCAAAAAATGAGCATGATGTTCATAAGAACGTTAGAAAATTTTGGTCATATTGTGGAAAACTCCAATATGTGAATGGGTTAAAATTAAAAAAAAAATTGTTTATTTATTCCGCAAAGTTTAAGAGTTGAAATGATTGTAAAAGTGCACGAAGGTCACCTAGGCATAGAGAGAAGTAAACGATGCGCACATGACGTAATGTTCTGGCAAGGGGCTGTCAGCGAACGTGAAGCGCGCCGTGCGCCGCTACGAGTCGTGTGCCCTGTATGCACCCGCACGGGAACCACTACTTTAACATATCATACGCAATGCACCTTGGCAAAAACTTGCCTCAGATATTTTTGAGTATAAAAAGAAATACTACGTCATATTAGTAAACCCCCCCCCCCCAAAAACACAAAAAAACTTTTCATAGAACATTAAATTATCAGACTATTTTTCTAATTATGTTGAAGTTCAAGAAGTAAATAATATAAACAGTGGAACAATTGTCCACTTTATCAAAGAACAATTTCCAAGGCATGGCATCCCTAGCGAGCTTGTTACTTTTGGAACGGCGTATAGTTCACAAGAATTCAAAAAATATTAAAGGTATGGGAGTTTAAGCATGTGACTTCATCACCTCATTACCCTCAGTCAAATGGGAAAAGCGTATACACAGTAAAAAGTATAAAAAATCAACTCAAAAAATGCGTTGATTCTGGAGATGATTTCTTTATTAGTTTATTGAACTATAAAAGTACGCCCTGGTATGTACTGGATTCTCAAATTCAAATTCTGACGGGAAGACGTTTGTGTACATAACTACCGATTAGTGAATTTCGATTAAATGAAACGGTTGATAAAAATAGAAATTATAAAATGTTAATGCAACAGAGTAAATATAATAAACAACATTATGATAAGTCAGTCAAACCATTGCAGACTTTATTACCAAGAAATCAAGCAGTTTTAATTGATAACGGAAATAGAAAACCCGTTCCTATTATAAGACCGTCGGAGGAACCACGTTCGTTCATGGTAAGGGATTCGTGCGGACGGCGATTGAGGCGCAATTGCTGTCACCTGATAGCACGATATGCAGACAGCAATGCAACTCTGCCGCCTGCAATGCGAGTGCAAGTAACGCTAAGGGAACTGAGTTAACAGCCAAGACCATAGCTTCAAATATAGAACAGTTTGGAAATTTGTTTTCAACAAATAGTAAAACGAATACTGGCGGTCATAGCCAATATATTAATCCTCCTTTAACCAGGTCAAAAGCACGACTTATGGCTAAGGTGAAAAATCCGATGAAGGAAAAAATATAATAGATATTTTGTATTAAAGTTATTTATAAACAAGTTTCTGCAGTCTGTATTCTGTAGATATTGACTTAATTTCGTTTATTTTTATGTTTACTATTATTTTGTAACTTCAATTAAACAGCGTGTTCGTTATTTTGTGAAGCAAAATAAATGATAAAACAAAGAAGTGTTACAAAAAACATAATATAAAATGTGTTCATGTTACGGCTAGGTGGTTTCGTTATTATGACAGATATCATATTAATGTTGTATGAGTTTGTATTTGGTATACGGTCCATTTCTACAGTTACAGTTTTTTATAAAACACTTTTGTACTTGTGTTCATTATAAAGGGGATGTAGTATATTGTGGGTAGATTCCTTCAAAAAATAATAAAAGTAGTGTTGAACTAGCTAGCGTTTATTTTATTACAGTTTCTACGGACGGTTAGGTCTAAATGATGACAAAGGTCATGTGTGACGTCCATGTCACACTTGTGCCTATTTATGGTAGTTTTTGGGAATACTACGCTCGAAATTGTGAACAAGTAGGTAACTTTAACTTGAACCTTGCTAGTGAGGATATACGTATCCGAAACGTGTTCATATGATACTCACGATTGTTCAGCGAAGTATGAAGAGGGCTATTCTTGAAGTAGAAACAAGCAAAAAATTGCGTAATTGACTTCAGAACGGATCCACAGTAGAACTAGAGCAGCCAAGATAACTTAATAAATTAATAAGTTGATGTGGCAATGGGCCGGCCGGCCTGTCGAAGAACCGGTAACCGATGGGAAAGAAAGGTTCACAAGTTGCAGCCACGTACTTGTAGACAAAGTGTAGGGTATCCGCTCACTAGATGGAGTGACGGCCTGTTAAGGTTTGCTGTAATTCCATCCTTTACCGGGCCCATGCCACCTTTAAGGTACTGGAGTGCTAATCCCGCTTAGACTGACATCCGGAATGTCATCGTAATAACGTCGGATAAGAATTGCCCTTGGAACGTTACTCAAATATGCGTCTGGATCCAACGTTGCCGTTTACAGCTGCCCGTGTATCCTATCAATCTCACTCAAAATCTCAGGTGTCTCGGCCAGAAAGAGCTAACTAGCTTCGACAGTTACCTCTTTTTGGCCGAGAACTCTCTGGCAAATAATTTGAAGCCTTAGTTCCACTCGATCGCTTCTGGAATATGAGCTGTATTGAAGTAGCATAAGTCCCACTATATGTATATAGAGATCTATTTCTTCAGTTAACTGTATGCTGTCACATTTACTGAAGTTTGCAGCTTCATTTCTCGTCTAACAGCCATGAGAGTAAAACTGACATCAGAGGGTTTTTGTGTTCTTCTGCGAGAGATCTCGCATAACTTAGCTCCGGCCGCATGTATGGTTTCTTAGATCTTGTCATTCATATCGTCAACTCTATAATAGTCTTCTAGGCACTCATTTCAAGCTTTAATGGTATATAATTTTAGGCTGTCCGACGTAAAGGAACTCAATACGTCCGTGATGCAGAGCAGCAGAAGCCATTTCGCTAGGTGGATGGACGTATTTTCTGCCTCCGAGTTCGCGAGTGTAGGAACCAAACTTTTACCTATGTCTGCCGACAATCAGAATTGTGTTCACTGTTAAACTTCAGTTTGAAGGGAATAGAGAACTAGTAAAATGCCAGGCTGTGACAACTTGTGTGAGTGTCAACTGGGAGCACTAAATAGAATATCTTAATGGTCCGAGTTGACAAAGCAACTGTAGCTTACTTTGTTTAAAGTTGGTTGCAGGTGTCCACTGATTGCAGCAGCCACTTATTAACAAGACGTAAGTTTATTGGTAACTTCAGTTTTATGGAAAACACAAGTTCGAAGTGAAGTAACCTATTGTAGCTGTAAGTGTATAGTATGGCGTGTAGAGATCGTTTGTATTTGTTTGGATACTCTTTTAGAATTGGAACAAGTCTAGCCGTGTCATAGCAATGTAAGAGAATTTCCTACGTCATATCATCCCGTGGTTGTTCTAAGTGGCAACAAATGGAAATGATAGATGGACAGATTACAACATTACCAAGGGTGGAAACTTTGAGAAATATCCCCCATTAGGAAATCTGTTGGGGATACCTATTCTAAGCAGTGGCTTTTTGATAGACTGTCATTGGTTTTTAGTATTTGGTATTTTGATAGGCTGTACCAGGTTTGATTCGCACATGTCGAGAGAGTCCTCATCATAGACTATATATTTTGAGATATTAGATGTTTTGAAGGACAAACACATTAGTTGCTACTAGAAAAATAGGTGGTAACTGTTACTAAAGTCATGATAGACAGCTACCAGGAAGCATATAAGCATATACCGAAATCACTAAACCAAAGCTTGGAAGCGACAGTAGCCTAATGAGCGCGGACCGCGAACTCAAAAAGGTCGTGGATTTGAATCCGCCATTCGACTACTGGCGTGAACCACTCATAACACAAGCAATTTAAGCTTAGAACAAGTGGTTAAGGGGAATATTAGTAATGTTTGTAGCATTGCTAATACTCTTTTTAAAAAAAAGCTTTCTGAGGGCATACAACCGTGGAGGAGTAAAATTAGAAAAGGTGGGAAAAGCTCTAAATAGGGCCATGAATACCACAATGGATAAAGACTTGCTACTATACAAGAAAACGAAATCTGATTACAAAAATGTATCAGGTATCGACATTCATCACGATTGCGCTAATTTCTTGGAATCAAAGAAACCTATAAACAAGCGAATCGGATATCAAAAATCAAAGCCAAACAAAACACGCCAGGATCCATCTCTTTAAAAAACCCGAGGGCAGCTACTCATTATTGCCGACAAAAATCTAACGCATCCTAATTGAAACACATTTGCCAGGTTACTGTGAAAGTTAGGGGTAAACTAGCAAATAGATACATTGAAATCAACAGCAGAAGACTGAAATTTAGCACAGACCTGATGGATGGAAGACTTGTTGCCATAATGAGAGCATGTCTGGCCTTCAAATATGTTCCTATGTGTAGAGGGAAGTGAAAGTGATGTTTACACCCAAACAAGGTAAGATCTAATATACGGACGGATCTTAATCTTTATTATCCTATTAACCTCATATCCTTTCTCAATTCTTCATGGAGACGATGTGTGAACGGGGATTATGAGAGGTCAGTGCTAATAAGCATATTGCTACACGATAAGCAATACACCTACAGTTTAGGAAAATCGACAGAATCAGTACTTCACCAAGTAATAACTAAGATTGAAGGGACCATCCAAAACAATGAAATATGTCAAAGGTCTTTCATAGATATTAAAGGTGCCTTTGACAAAACGAACTTTTTCAGCATAAAAGTTGCATTAAGTAGATATAGGTTTGAACCGACACTGATTGACTGGGTGGTAAAAATGCTTAGTTCACGAACAATAAATATTGCTGATAAATCTTAAATAGTCCAAATAAAGAAAGTCTGCCCGCAGGGTGGGGTTTTTTCAACTCTTCTGTGGAATGTGGTCATAAATGAACTCAACAACAAAAGTCAATCACTTCTATACAAATGGTCATGCAGATGACCTGACAATACTAGTCTTGGAAAGAACAGCAATCATCAGCAACCATGTGTGCCTGGCACAAGCGGCTTTCCGTATAGTGGAGAGCTGGTGCAAGGAATGCGACTTTAAACGAATCTAGTAATGTTCACACAAAAATGAATGCTGAATACCTATCATCTGCCAAGACTTTTCAGCACAAAACTCCAGGTATCCTTTATGGAAAATACTTAGGTTTTACCTTGAAACAGGAAACTCAACTGGAATAAACACATGAAAAACAAAATCAACAAGGCAAGTATAAATTTCTGGCAATGCAGAAACATGATGGAAACGATGTGTACTGACCTCGAAAATTATATTGTGTCTGTAAAAACAATTATTCGGCCCATGATGACATACGACGCTTTGTTATGGTGGACCAAAACGAATGAAGCCACCACTATATGGAAGCTTCAGCGTTCCCAAAGACTGGCATGTATCTATCTTAAAAGACAAATACAATTAAATAACGAAGCAATTTGTATTTCATAAGAAATATAAGATACAATTAAACGAAACTAACCAGCCGGAGGGATTAATCCCAAAAGAGCTAAGAGTTTTCACGGATGTTTCTAAAACAAATTAATATGCAGGATCTGGAATTTTTAAGAAGACCCAAATATTGGCATATACACAGCGCTGGGTACGCACAACGTAGTCTTTCAGGCGAAATGTATATAATTCAAGCGGCCATAGCAATAGATGACGATGAGAAGGTAAAAGACTTCTCCATCAGAATATTGACCGAGAGTATGTCGGTACTACCAGCTCTGAGTTGCAATGTGGTGAACTCGGTACTAATATATGAATGTCATCAACGACTTAACAAGGTATTAATTAAACACAAAAATGTAACTTTTTTTTAATCATTTAAGCAGTCATTTATTGAGCAATAACATTTATTTACAATTAATACTAATTATACACAATATAAAAAAAGAAACTATAATATGGAAGAAATAACACTAAAAATTTAAATAGCCAAAAAGTCCTGCTCCCCGTGGTATAGTGCTAAGAACGCTGGCTGCGTTTTCTCGCTGAATAGCTATACTTAGCCTTTGAGCGAGGAAAGAACCAGCCCTCTTATCACCAGCAGCGACGACCAGCCGTGGATACAGTTCCTTTAGGGACTTCAATGCACGTGGACCCCACGGACCGATAATCTCTTCTCAGCAAATGGCACAAATATGTAGTCATTTCTCAAAAACTCATATTTGCGCCATTTACTAAATTCGACTGCTTCTAATGCCGCCCCGGCTCTAGAAGAGGTACCATTGAGATGAGAGGCCGCCAAAGTGTCAACGCAAGTAGCATCTCAAACTAGGGCTCTACCTCTCTCCCAAGGGACCAAAGTCATACCGTCAGGTCTCTTGTTATCGTCTCTAAATATCCCGCAAGGATTTAAAACCGAGGGGATATTTACGGAGACAAGAGCCCTTCGGATGAGTTCGTTCAAAGAACCGTGACGGGGAAACCTACCTGCATTTACACACTCTGTTAGAATCGTCGGTGACTGAGCTCTTTCTGATTGGCTTGATTCACTGGTACTGCAAAGAGATATTTCATCTCGGGGAGTGCTCTGAGGAATTGTTCAAATGTAACTCTGCAATGTATCAAGGGACACAATTAATACAGCAGACAAACTAACCAGGATAGGGTCGGCGTTGACAGTTAGAGGGCCAGAACCGATTATATCTATCCCTTTTGGTAGCTTTCGTTCACTGGCACGTAAATACTTTATTAATCAACACGCTCAGTTGGAAAAAAAGTTGACTGTAGGCAAGCTAGAGAGGCCCTGCCAGAGATAAACAGTCGCTTAACCAAGGTTTTAATGAGATTGAACAAGCCAAAGAAAAGGATAGCAACAAGAGCTATTACAAGACATGGCTCCTTTAACAAACATTTATTTACTATATATAAGTGTTACAAATAGTTCCCTGAGTAGGGCATGTACGCGTAGGAGGAAACGGCGGCTCACGACTTTAAATAGCAATTTAGGTATTTAATTTAATATCATGAAAAAGAAAAAAAAAAGAAATTGTTCAATGTTTGTTAGTGGCATGTCTGAAGGTCGCTATATACACGGCACACCGGTATCACTCTCTATAGTTGCTCGCAACATCAAAGGACTGTTGAACTTCTTCAGGGAAAACTTATGGCTCAAATAATTATAAAATTCCTTCCTACACGCAAATTACATCCATGTACGTGGAGTTGCGAACAATATCGTAAGCTTAACTAAACTATACTGGGCTTTCATTGAATGAATGTCATAAAAATACCTGCTATATTATGAGGAAAAAGACTTAGAAGATTTATTACAATTTTTGTCGAGTTGCTTAGATGCCTCACGGTCGAACCATTGGCACAGTAAAGACACTGAGTAGGAAGCTAGCGACTATGTAAGAGTTGACTTTAACTATGGCTGCACTTTGGAATATCCAGACTAGAAAAAAGATAAAGAAATGAAGAATATCTGACGATCAAAAAGCACAAGAACATTTGTTTAGCTTTTTTCATTGTCACGGAAATGATTTTGCATTCATCCGCAGACCCGACAAAACCAGTAATCTTAGTGGCGAACTTATCTTGAGGGGAGATATTTAATTCTCATATTCCCCCTCAGGCGAAGCGCGCTTTTATCCATGGCCACCATCTTCAACTGCACAGCGTGCCCCCGTTTTCGTTAGGTACGTGAAAGTCAGTGGTTTGACCACCTTCTCGTTACTTTTTACACTCCCTTTCCCCTACAACCCATTCACCACAAGATCAAAGTGGCGGCCTCGCTTTAGTCGCAACAAGAATGAGCGAGTGGTACATGAAATGAAAAAAATGAAATTCATTTTTTGGAGTGAGAAAATTAATTTAGTTTATTGAGTATCCTTTTTGGCCATAGCCATATCAACACTCCCACTCCTCTGTGACTTCAAGCAATAATTCAATGGAACCATCTTGATTAAGCTAGACGTAAAATATGCAGGCAGTTCAGCATCGTCAGTGTTGCGAAGTGTCTGATACTGCGATGATCAATTCACCATTTAAGCGTGAGAATTAAGGTAAATTATCCGAGGGACGAGAGATATTCAGCAGCCTATAGGCTCGTATATATAGAGCCGTGGTAGCTCAGATCGCTAGCGCTCGCTATAAATTTCATAGTATGCGAGCAACCCGGGCTCGATCCCCACCAGCACCAATGTAATTGTTGATTACAATTTTAAGTGCTGGTTTACCACGTACTTGGCGGTGAAGGAAAACATCGTGAGGAAACCCGCATGTCTGAATAAGACATGCGGGTAGAAGTAAAAGGAAAAATAAAAATAAAATATTTCGAAGACATCTGAAGTTTGAGAGCCGTGGTAGCTCAAATGGTTAACGCTAGCTGTAAATATAACAGAACGCAAGTAACCCGGGTTCGATTCCCGCCGACACTAATGAAATTATTTATTGCAATTTTAAGTGCTGATTTACAACGTGCTCGGCGGTGAAGGAAAACATCGTGAGGAAACCTGTATGTCCGAAGAATAAGAAAAAAAATATTTCGAAGTCATGTGAAGTTCGCCAACACACATTGGGACCGCGCGGCGGACACTTCCTTGCCCTAAAACCCTCTCAGAAATAAGAGGAGGCCTGTGCCCAGTAGTGTCTGATACTGCGATGATCAATTCACCATTTAAACGTGTAGGTAAATTATCCGGGGGACGAGAGATATTCAGCAGCCTATAGGCTCGTATATATAGAGCCGTGGTAGCTCAGATCGCTAGCGCTCGCTATAAAGCGCTCGATATAGCATCGTGAGGAAACCCGCATGTCTGAGAAATAAAAAGTTATATAGGCTGTAACTTTACTTTATTATAGGCTTTTACGAACTTTTATTGTATTGTTATAGTTGACGGAGAAGATGAAGAATGGGATTTACTATGAACGTTTCTTTTTGTATTTTATAATTAAATTCCTTAACGCCACTAATATTTCTTTAAGGAAAATTCAAAAATGATCGAATAATTTATGAAAATATGTAGGGAGACTAGACCATAAACTATTTTAATTCACGCAGTTTATTTCATAGCACTGCATAGTACAGATTTATGCGAAAGCACGTGGTAGTTTAAAGAGTTATGATCGGTATTTTGCGGTTAGTATAGATGGCTTCGGTCGGCTTTATGGAATAGTTTATCAAACGGGGCTTAAACGTTTTACCTTTCAATTTTATTGATGTTGGTTTATTGTTTTAAGATTTTCAATATAATTTTAAAAAGAAGTATAAATAGATAAAGAAACTTTGTTCAACCGCTTGAATTTTATACACGATTGCTCTGTGGCGCAGTGGCTTAGCAATAATTTGCGGCGTACAGGGCCAAAAGTTTGAATCTCGCATGGAACAAGTATTTTTATGACCTACAAATATTTTTGCGGGTATGGATATTTGTCCTTGTAAAATTGATGTATGAAAACTTCCTTCACGATACAGAATAAAATCTATACAAAAAACCTACCCACCTATCACAGATAAGCCCACACGAAGTACAGTTTACTAGGGCTTCTAGTTAAAATAACCACTCTGATCCGTCCAACTATAGGCCTATCGCCCATCACCTTCTTGTTCTCTAAAATAATAGAGTCCATTTTTAACAGCCAGCTCGTGCGGTACCTTGAAGATCACCAGCTGATTATTGACCGCTATT
The DNA here is from genome assembly GCA_907164705.1 of Parnassius apollo. NCBI lineage: Eukaryota > Metazoa > Arthropoda > Insecta > Lepidoptera > Papilionidae > Parnassius > Parnassius apollo. The sequence goes on from CAJQZP010001514.1 coordinate 1,074,860, forward strand.
AAAGTGTCCGTCGCGGTTGCTCGGCTGGTGATATTCTGGGTTACCTAACCATAAGTGAGCCGAGGCAATAGAGGCATATAGTCTAAGGGGAAGTGTTGGCCGTTAGTTTGGAAATAGCGAAGGCCTTCAATCGAGTTTGGCACAAATGGCTTCTTTCGAAACCTCCTTCTTATGGGCATCCCGAGAAATTGTGCAATTGGATCACCAGTTTTCTTGCTGATTGGAGCATCAATGTCGTAGTAGACGGTGCATGCTCCGATTACAAACCCATTAACGCTGGTGTTCCACAAGGCTGCGTGCTATCACCAACGCTGCTTGTTCTGTATATCAATGACATGTTATGCTTTATATGCACTAGTGATGCTTTAAACACCGGAAGTGCCAATATTTCTCGCAAAAATGTCGTTGAGTTCCTGGACATACTTTTGTCTGAAGTCAAGACTTTGTTGTACAAAGTCTCGGACTGAGGGCGACTAAATCTAGTCTAGTTTAATACCCAGAAGATACAAATTTGGGCCATTACCGCTAAAAAAACCCTTGATCGTATCTTCTCAATTTCAAGGCACACTCCTTTTTGCCTCAGCTAGTATCGGAATCCTCGGTGTCGTATCGAGTGACGTGTAGTTTCGTGGTCACTTGGAAGAGAAGCCAAATTGGTCTCTAAGAAGCTAAACGTGCTATGCAGAGTGGGACAGTATTTCATGCCGTCACACCGCTTGCAACTTTATAAGGCGCAGGTCAGCTGCACATGAAATACTGTCCTCATCTCTTGGCTGTGGCTCCCCAGTGCCAGCTAATCCATTTGATCGCATCAAGCGCAGAGCTTTTCGATCGCTTTTTTTACTGACCTCACAGGGTCCGCCGAGGACCACAAAAAAAGAGAAAGAGACAAGAGCCCCCGCAAACCTTTGGGAAGGAGTGGCCGACCACGAGGAAAATCGTCGGTGACTGAGCTCTTTCTAGTTGGCTTGATACACTGGCGCTGTGTCTTCTTCATCTCGGGGAGTGCTCTGAGGAATTGTTCGGACTAACTCCAGCCGCACGATTTAACCATTGCACATCGCGATAAAACTTCCGATACCATCCACCACTATGCGATTTAATATAAGTTTTCTTTCTCGCACAACTTCCTTATGGAATCGAATATCACCAGAGATTTTCCCGGACAGATACCACTTAGGAACCTTCCAAGAAAAGCTTACTCATTTTCAAAAGGCCGGCAACGCATCTGCAATTCCCCTGGTGTTGCGGTTGTTCATTGGCGGCGGTAATCACCTACCATTTGGTGAGCCATATGCTAGTTTACCCCTCTCCTATAAAAAAAGGTAAATATACCATCCTACATTTGAATACTTACCTTTGAATCTCTCCAGTGCTGAACTGCTTACGTGAAAGTCGCGATGCCCAAAATCTAAATAAAGGCTATCCTTTTCCTACGTCTTTGACCCCTTTGTGTATCGGACACGGCGTAGAGATGAGGATGTTGCTATTAAGTGATGAAATTCACGTAAGAAACCACGTCGTGTATACAGATGTTTATTTGTTTGGAAAAGAAAGGAATTTAATTGCTCTCTCCTGAAAAGGGAGAATTTATTACTTATATTTCCTTCCACCATCAGACAACCACACACTCGGCCAGTACCCTCCTTTGTTGCGGAAACTCCACCCATTCAAACCTAATTATTTGCTTTGTCTTCTGCGTAATAAGTATCGTAAAGGAGTGAAATAATTTTCCAGCATCCGTCTTTTCATCGGATTACGATATGGGTATCTTCAAGGCAAAAGTAAAAAGACATTTAATAAGAAAAAAAAATTGAGTGAATCCAAATGTGCATGCATTAAACGCTTATGTTATAAGTACGTAATTTTTTTAAAATATTTTAAATACACATAAGTTTTCACATGTAATCTCATTCCTATTACTTTTAATTGTCAATAAAAAAGTTTGGAAAATCCAAAAGTGCACAACTCGTAATATGATCATGAAAAAATGTAAAAAAAAATCGTCACGCAACAATAGAAAATATTTTTTTTAATTTCACTACGTTACGATTATTAAGATTCAAAAATATATTTTACTAAAGTTGATATAAAAACTTTTCGCAAAATTATCTTAGAACGATCAGAAATCAACTTTGATGTTACTTTAATTTTTAGGTATTTGTACTTAATAATTATTGTAAAAACCATTTTTTTAACCGCCTTTTTTTTCTCATCAACTTTATTTCGTTTTCATAAACTTTTTCATCTAGTCATAACCAATAATTTAATTTAGCATTCACCAAAGTACACCTTCGGGTCACCCCATAAAGTTCAAGACATATTCTGTACTTATACATACAGACATATATTTATGTATAAATCCTACAATATATTATACTGAAATTCAGTGACTATAAAATAATAATATTTTACCTTGATCAAGTATGTATCAAATTTGGTTTTTGGAATAATTTATGCGTTCGATATTTTTTCATCACGAGCTGTTGTAATATAACATGACGTATAAAACGATACAGTAACCCACTCACGACTACGGCCGAGGCCGTAGTGAGTTAAAAGTATCTGTATTTAGTAAAATATTATTTAACAAGGCAGCCCAAAAAATGAAAATTTTGGATTTTCTCAGCCGAAAAAGAAATTATAACTAAACAAAATAAAATTAAACAGCCATTTACATTCCATGTCTTCCCACGTAATAGAATAAATTAAAAATAGATTGAGTTGAACAATTGATATTTTCAAATGTTATCGTGTTTACCCCTCCATGCGGACGTGATAAATCTACACCATAAATCACTATAACCACTTTTTATTTTAAAAATACCAATTAATCGATTAAAAAAATTATTTCAACAATCATTTATCTGATTAAATGTGCTTTTTGTATAATTAAAACCAATAGTTTAATATGATTATTAGATACTATGTTATGCGACAAAACTTTGGATTCTTGACTTTTAGGCGAAAGTAGAACATACTTTAGCGCTTTGCGCTTAAGGTATACAAAAAGATCAATAATATTTCAAAAATAGGAGTACACCTATTAAATGTAGGTATCAACAAAATATCAGTGAATAAACTTTTAGTAATAAAACCATAAATTTAACTTAAGTAAATAAAATTATATAAACTGATAAGCTAAGTCTGTGCGCTTACGATCTTTGGTTGCATAATTATTTACCATTAGGTGGGACAGTAGTCAACCACTTGCTTACGATACTTAAGGGTCACCTGTGGGCGATTATCTCCTGCGAGGCAGTGGATGTCTCTTGAGCTTCCCATAACACTATTACGCCGATAAGATGGAACACCATGGGGCGTAGTTTATATAAACTCTATGCTGTCTTTAAGAAGCAAAGCATCATTTGCTTTTTTCTTCGATCCCCTAAAGAATGATATGAAAAAAACAGCTTTTTTTCCATGGTGCAAGCCTATATATACCCATCTCGCGGGGACAAGAATGAGTTATGTCGAATTAGCTAAGACTAAAACCATATTTTAATCTATATTTGTCACACGTAGGCAAGCCCAAGTAAACGATTTCGCATACATCCGCAGATCTGACAACTACGATTAAGCCACCTCAGGGGCTTTCTAAAGGAGAGGAAACTCATTTCCATATTTTTCCTTAGAAAAAGCACTGCCCAGGTTTCGTAAGGAACGCAAAATTCTGTGGCTCCACCACCTTCTTGCCACTTTCTACCTACGAGGGTAAGGATTGCAGCGCATCCTAACCCTAACACACCTTTTCCCCCGTAACCCACTCACAACACGATCAACGTGGCGGCCCCGCTAGAGTCGCGTAAGAAAGAGCGAGTGGTGTGTGAAATGAAACGAATGAAATGAAATATATTTATTACTTTGACGTAAGACAATAAATTCTGTTTGTGAAATGCCTTGTTGGCCATATCCATATCAACATTCCTCAGCTAGGCGGACAGGGTAGATGACACCCTCCCACCGTAGTCCAACAACTTTTATCCGCAGTGGGCTCACGAAGCCTACTCCCTTTCATCCACCGTATCCACAAATATTATCAATATAAATATGCAATGAGTTGGTGGCCAGGAAGTGGCGCTAATTATTGTTGAAGTATTCCCGGAGATTGCCAACCATGGCTTAAAATTGGATTAAGTTTTTATTTAATTTGTTTTATAAGATACGGGGTATAAGATTAAGTAATTAATCGTCATCCAATTCTGCTCTAATTATTACTAATTGTATAAAAATGTCAATGCCTTTGAGCAAATTGTTTTAGTACTATCAATTCTGCTATTGTGACTGTCGTGAGCAAATATAAAAGCTAAATCTACCTATTCTAATTACATACACAGCTAATGTATACATTATGCATAAACTAGGCTTTGGCGTATTTGAGTTTATTTTAAATATTATCAAATTTCATTCTCATTTATTTTTCAATACTATTATTTTTAATGTTATGCTTAGCTTTACGCAACTTATTAGAATAACTAACCAGAAGCAATAATTAAATGAATCTGTTTTATGTCCTTGCGCGAAAAGAAGCTGAATTTGGAAAGATCGTTATTTGTTATCCATTTCTACATTATATTTGAAATGATTCTTATGATATTATCTAAATGCACCAGGCACCATATACGTTATACATAAGGAACAAAGAAAAATAGACAACTTTAAAAAGGATTCATATATTCATAAACTATTATCGAACGACAAAACGGGAGACCGTCAGCAGCATATTCCAAAAACAACTAAAATATAAAAACGAAATGTCAACGCGCCTGCCAAGTGGCAAATATGACAAATATCTCCTATACGAGACAAGCTATGGAGAGGCCCATATTCAGCTGTAGACTTTTGATGGGCGGTAACGGTACCGGTGAGGTCATACGGACCATCTCACAACTTCAGTCGAGAGATGAATACGAGAGATGAGTACGAATCGTGAATTGATGTAGGTCAAGGTCATGACAATAATTCCATTAAAACTTCATTGTGACACGATCACATCAGTCGCACCGTGAGAGTGGATGTTAGTGACGGCCCCGACGACCAAGCTCAAGAATTGAGCTAATCGGTCTGACAAACAATGTCAAGAAAAGAAAGTGTCAGTGTGTAAAATAATCTTAAATTAAAAACATACAACTTTTTATAAGATTGGGTGACAAACAAGCTGACAGTCCGTCTGATGGTAAGTGGTTGCTGTGACCCATAGACATCCACATCTATCCTCGATTTGAAATCAAAATACAGATGCGTTGTTATCCGTGAGGACTAAGATGGAATACCTCGTTTCCAGTAAAAAGGGTATCCGGTTCACAACTTTCACCATACATACGAAACACATCAACATTAAGCTATTATTTTACGCTGGTATTCTGTGAGAGCGTGGTCCTTCCCCGGTCGAGCCAACATATTGCTGCTAAAACTATACTACTAATATAACTGCAGCATGGCTCTACCACTTACTATAATGTAATTATGTAATAAATACATGATTGTACTTCTATAATAAAAGAATAAAGATCGGGAAAAATGGAAACATGTTGGTGACGGAGTTTATATGGCTGTATGAAAGGACGAACCTATTTCACACAGCGATTTATATATCTTGATTCGATCGTTGAATCGGGTATGCTAACTTGCTTTGACTTCTGTAATCACGTAAATATTAGAATTAAAAAAAACCTATCTAGTAATATCAATGTCGGTAAATTAAGGTGCTGCTTCATAACGCAGAAACATGTATATATCTTCTCTCTAAATAAAAATCAAAAGCTTTCCTTTAGTCTCGCTAAAACTCAAAAGCGACTGGCCCTGTTTTGATGAAGATTTTTATGTGTTTGAATAAGTACCTAGATGGGTTAGATTTACATTTGGACCCGGTGAGTGGCGCTGTTGTCGAGATCCAGAAACTACATGTGCCAAGCCGAAAAGGATCGCTGGCGTAAATATATATATAAAAAAAAAATAAATATATATATATATTTACAAAAAGCACGAAGTTCTATGGCATGTAAATCATCGTATAGCGATTTGGCAGATGATAGAGATTGGCCGAATCCAATTTCAACGACTTACAGAATTCGGAAGACGACATATATACAAGTTTATATGGTCAGCATTGAGTCCAGCGTACAACTTAGAATTTAACTTTAAAATTTTTACTTAAAAATGCCTAATAGTATTTACCCGAGGCAAAAAAAAGTATACCGACAAAAAATAACTTTTAATAACATGTAAAAGCCGACTTCAGAGAGTGAAATTATTTTATTATTTTTTGTTCGGTGATTTCAGTTTTTACTTTTTATTAAAGCTATTGTTTACCCTTTTTAATGGACTAAGGAATCATCACAATCTCAACATTGCCTCAGTAGTAACAATAAAATTTTCATACCCAGTTTAACACCCTTAGAGGTGGAATTTTCTTTTATATATGTATAGATCCACCTCTGAACTATAATTTACTTAATAAAAAATAATTTTCAAAAACGATCCACGGCTGAACATAGAACCTACACCTTTTTGAAGTCGGCTTAAAATTGCAAATTTAAGATCTAATATAATATTGTAATAAATAATAATAATATTTTCTTCTCTTTTTTATTCATGATATAATTGCACATTCCTCAAGTAATGATAGATAACCGCGACTGCATCATTTTTTGTGGATGTTCCTTTCGACCATATCGCAACGCAAACAAGAAATCGAACTGTCGTACGTAGTAATTATAATTTTTACTCGTTAGTTACACAAATTTTGATTGACGGTACAACCTATTTTCATTATGCGATTGGAATAAGGTTGACAAATAAGCGCACAGTCCACCTGACTGTAAGTGAATGCTATGACTCAAACATTATATCTATATTTATTCTCAATGAGGAACCAAAATGCAGATACGTGTTCACCCCTGAGCTCTAAGATAAAATGCTTCGTGTTCATTGAAAAGGGTTCCTTGTTTTCCTGTACTCATCATACAAAATACAGCAGCATTAAGCTTTTTATTTACGCTGGTATTTTGTGAGAGTGTGGTACTACCCCGATCGAGCTGACCCATTTGTGCTACAACCATAATGTAGTTGCGTCGGGTTCTACTACGTATATTGGCTCCTGATAATTGAGACAGGCACGACTGTTTGACTTAATTCTACACTGTAAACAAAACTTCTTGAACTCAACTCTTAGATTAATAACATAATTTGCTCTAAGATACAACCTCTCAGTAAAGAGTAATTGTGTAACTATTTAAAAACTTTTTCATAACTTGTATATTTTGTCAGTGTCAAGTATTGACATATCCTTTATATAACTATTATTCTTTAACTATTTATGCAATTAGTTTTAGGTATATTATATTTCGTTTAATTTAAAGGTGAGGGTACGAAAATATACTAACTAATAACCATTAGAAGGCAATTTTATGGTATGTAATGATTGCAATATCTTCTTCTATAATAATCAATTTATCAGCTACCGTGTAGTGGCGTAAGATAATCCACTAATATGGATAACATGGGTCCACTCAATTGGTAAGCTAATGTGGAAACGCTGACCGGTCATATAGCTAAAAGACAACCAATGTCGAATGTCGAAATGTCGAAGAAAAGACAACCAATTGGGAAGAATGGTTCTCGAGTGGCAGCAGTGTGCAGCTCTACCAGATAGAGTGACGACATGGTACGATTAAAATAAGTCAATGTTTGCAGGTGCAGATGTCACTGCATGGCAATTGACTGCCTTGTTGGTCTGGTGGTCGTAAGCATGATCCACCACGAACCCAAGCTCGAAATAATGTTCGGAATAGAATCATTTACTGTGTGTTTTTCTGTCCAAAAATCTGGTGATTTTCAGGCTCCGAGCTCAAATTTCTGATTGGATAATGTGCCAAATTGTTTTACCCCCGGTCCCCGGAAAGCACGCTTAGTATTTGTTTCTGTGCTTGGTCTCTCTCCAGCCGTGTAGGATGGCCCTTCCATCGAATAATGGATGTGAGGAAATAGAGTGCACTTGTGTTTGCGCACAAACTTGTGCACTATAATACCCTACAGCACAGTCTCCAGTAGGACTGGCTGCCATGATCGAAATTCTATGTGCAGAAAATTATTGTTATTGTTGTCACATGATAATTACATTTCTTGATTTCCTTTTGTGGATAGTTTTATATTTTATATGCTTAATTAATTATTAATGAAAGATTTATTAAATGGTTATGTTTTTTTAATTGTTAATAAAAATGTGTAAATTTTACTGCGCATAGCAACATAAAATTGAGTATTATTTCAAATAATATTACTTATTACTAAATTAAATTATTGTACAACCAGATACGCAGTATGCATTACTATTTATTAATAAATAAGAGTGAATGAAAAACTGGTTGGGTCGCTGCATCCGTCCCTTCGTTTCGGGACGACAGATTGGCAGTTCGACCGCAACCGCGTTCACTGTCAAATGTGTCCTTACACAGTTCTATTCTATAATAATGTATTTCTATCTTCTCGCTTGTACTTTCTATATTTTGCTGTTGCTAGACTGTTTATAATAAAATGTAAGTGTATACTTATACTTATAGTTTTGTAACATTAAAATTAACATTTCTTAAACATAGAGTTTATTTTTGTTATTATTTTTCAGATATCATAATAAATCATGGACACAGACTATGCCGATAATATAAAAGCTGCATCTCTCCCGAACTGGGAAGCGACCATAACACAAAAAACGTCTCTCGACATTGATCGAACACCTTTTGAACAAACTTTAAACCACCTTCGTGTAATGCAGAAGGTAATACATAAAATAATTAAAATATATAATAATTTACTGTCATCACTGTCACGTACGCCATCCACTACATATAGTGAGAGTCTGGTAAAATATGCCGAGGTGGCTCAGCTTTGTGGCATTCCTTTGGAGGGAGGCTATGTTCAGTGAGAGACTTATTATAGACTGTGATACTGATGATGATGATGGTGGTGTTAATACATTAATTGCCTATTTAAAATATTGGCTTTAATTAAAAGAATAAATTAAATAAAATGAACTATTAGTAAAAAGTAAAAAAAATCGACTTATAAACGAAAGAGAATAAATAATTTCCACATTATAGCTTTTGAAGTCGGTGCTAAGACATAATGTTACGAACAATTGAAGACGCAAATTGAAAATTACTCTTTATAAATTGTAGATATATAAAATATCATCCCTTGAAATAATTTAAATATTTTGAATCGATTTCGTCAACATCATCATCATTCCTAAGGCAACGCTAATCAACAGCCATTCACAAGTCCGCAGCTGAACATATGCCTACCCCAAGGTATGCCACAAGGACAAATTCCCCCTATTAATCGATTTAACTTAAGTTATTTGAATGCATACTCGCATAAGTTTAAAAACTAAAATAAAATAGAATATTGATATTAAAATATTTAAACATTAATTTACGTTACTAGACACAAAATTGATACATTTTTTTCAGAGGAAAATACATACCGATCGCCCGACTATACCAGCTACTATATTTGAGAAATTGGCGTTTTATCGTGCACATGTGTCAGTCCCTATTAAAACTCAAATAGCACGCATGGAACGATACCAGTTTAACAAGTTAGAAATATATTTTTTTTCATCTAGTGCATTAGTTCAGCTTATCTTTAACTTAGATAATTTCTTGTATTTGTTGCCTTTCTAAATAGTTACGCTCATTGAACCACCCACCGTAAAGGGAATATCTCCCCGTCCTTATATGGGGCCAAAGGAAAGAAAAAAAAATTATACAGTTTCGACATTTGAAAGGGACAATTTTATCCTCGTTCATAGACGTGGGTTTAAGTTTATCTTCAAACCATTTTAATGCAAAACAATATATCTGGAGCATATTGCAACTAAATTTTATTATCAGAAATTGAAAAGCAAGAAAGAAAACTACATCGGCGATCGATACGTACGTAATTAGAGTACTTAATCGATTAGAGTTCCCAGACAACGAATTTCTACGCTAGTTTCCGATGCTCAAAGCTTATGTTTTGTATTTGTGTAAAGAACTCTGTGAGGCTTTAAAGCCTATTAATTTTGTGGATGGACTACCAGTGTATATTAAACTTCATAAGCATCTATTACAACCATTTTGTGCAAATAGATCGTATATTTGCAATCAATACATGTAGTTGGCTTATCTTAATATTTTTTCTAGGTATGTACTTTTTACATCTCTCAGTCTCTTGGCAGATGGTAGTTGCCAGAGAGGTACGAGTCAAGACCATGGAATGACTGTTGTTCAAACAACAAATAATCAGCAAATACTTGATCCAAGTTATTGGGGCCATCATTAGAATATGGGGAACAATATTCTCTAAATAGCCTCATGTGTTGGTAAATACAAGATTTACTGCATCTACTTCTTTCATTTTATTTTTGACTAATACTGAAGTGAATATTATTTCCGGGCGTATAACAAGCAAGGCAAAATGTAGCTAGAGGATACCTAGCAGAAAATGGTCTGCCAGATATTCTTATTGATTGCACCCATGTTGAGATATTTTGCCTAACATTCCCGACTGGGGCTTAGTACAAGAAAAGGGTGGTCTACAATAATTGTTCAAATGGTAATTGCATAAAAGATATAGAGTTTTCAAAAAACATAAAACTTAATAATCAATTTTTTTTTAAATAAGGAATAGTGGTATTATATTCATCAAAATTTTCCCCTATCGCCCAGAAATAACCGTAAAGCTTATGTGCCACAATAGTTTTGCTGGTGGTCCCATGAGACTATTGTCGTCCCGGTTAAAGATTTTACAACCTTTCAGATTTTAGTCACTCCTTAATCATTGAGCTGTTGAGTCTCAATAGCTCAGTGCCATGGTTTAACTAAATAGGTTGTGTCAACAATACCCAAGGCGAGTCCATGATCAAATTATATTTAATGATAATAGAATCGGTCTATACCATAGATAAGAGTGTATATGCGGAAATAGATAAGAATATCTAACGTAAAAACTAGCCGCAACAACAGCGCCGCCTGGAAGCTAGTTTATTAACTACTACTTCAACTATATATACGAGTAACTATAGATATTATAATATATACCTCTATACTACTCTTTTCATATTGTTAATTATATTATTAAGTATTTTGTCGATTTCTATATAACAATAAAACACTGTTTGTAACTTAGAAATCGGCATAAATACTCTCGATAAATTGTAAGACTTAGGCAAAAAGAAAGATTTTCAGTATTGTTAACATATTTATTTTACAATTTTAAACAAGATGATATTTTGAAAATAAAATAACACCAAAACGTAAGATGTTATAAAAAACCATGTTGTCTGCAAATAATGTAGAAAGTAACTTACTACAAACAATCATAAAAATTACAGGGTTGAAATTAACATATTATTTTATAACTCTTTTGTTATATTTGTCACTGCAGCGATTACAAAATCTACCTTATAGCACATTCTTTAGTCCTCTATTTTGTGCTATACACAAGCAATTACAATAAAACACTCAAAAGTACGAAATAACAAGAAATAAGCACATGTACAATCCAGTGGACATATTATTTCTTATATTTTTTTCTATTTAATTTAGTGTTGGTTACTAAAACAAATCTTAAGCTTCTATTTATTACTATTATTCCTTATAAAATAAACCTCACGTATGTAGCAAATATTAACTGACATGAATATAGAACTATGAAGGGATTTTTTATTATTTATTATTTTGGAAGACGAAATTAATTAATTTAGAAATACCGATATGTTTTATCTTCACCGCTGCATTGGACGACGTTTTCAAGCTACTGGACTGGAAAGCATACGGTATTAACATAAATGGCGAGTACATCACTCACTTTCAATTTGCCAACGATATAGTCCTTATGGCAGAATTGCTGGAGGACCTAAGCACCTTGCTCAATGACCTCAATAGTGTTTCCTAACGGATAGGTCTTAAGATGAACATGGACAAAACGAAGATCATATATAACATCCATGACACACCTATGCCGGTAGTTGTTTGGGAGCACTAAGCTCGAAGTTGTTGACGAGTATGTTTACCTGGGGCATATAGTCTCACTAGGTAAGTCCAAATTCGGCCGAGAGGTCACTCAACGGATTCAACTCGGTTGGGCAGTGTTTGGGAAATTACGACATGTCTTCTCATCAGGTATACTTCAAAACCTGAAAACAAGACTGTAAAACCAGTGCGTTTTGTTAGTGATGGCCTACGGAACTGAGACGTGGTTCTTCACTGCTGACCATATGAGGACGCTCAAAGTCACTCAGCGAGCCATGGAAAGGGCTATGCTTGGGGTTTCTCTGCGCGATAAACTAAGAAATGAGGATATCCGCAGTAGAACCAGAGTGAACGACATAGAAAAATGGATTAGTAAGCTGAAATGGCAATGTGCCGGTCATATATCTCGGTCTACAAGCGATGGGGGAAAAAGGTTCTCGAGTGGCAGCCATGTACCGGTAGGCAAAGTGTAGCGTTACCCCCCACTTGATGGAGAGTCGACTTATGCAGGTGGCTCAGGACCGTGTTGTTATTATATTTATAAGCTACATTAAAAAATAACATCATCATCATCATTATTACAGTCCTACACAAGTCTTCTGCTATACATAGGCCTCCCCAAGGTATGCCACTAAGCACACGCATTTGAACAATTATTGTAGACTGCCCTTTTCTTGTACTAAGCCTCAGTCTGCAATGTTAGGCAAAATATATCAACATGGGTGCAGTCAATAAGAATATCTGGCAGACCATTTTCTGCTAGGTATCCTCTCGCTACATTTTGCCTTGCTTGTTATACGCCCGAAACTAATATTCACTTCAGTATTAGTCAAAAATAAAATGAAAGAAGTAGATGCAGAAAATCTTGAAAAACCAACACATGAGGCTATTTAGAGAATATTGTTCCCCATATCTAATGATGGCCCAACAACTTGGATCAAGTATTTGCTGATTATTTGTTGTTTGAACAACAGTCATTCCATGGTCTTGACTCGTACCTCTCTGGCAACTACCATCTGCCAAGAGACTGAGAGTTGTAAAAAAGTACATACCTGGAAAAAATATTAAGATCATCCACCACGTGTATTAATTGCAAATATACGAAGTTTTTGCACAAAATGGTTGTAGTAGATGCTTATGAAGTTTATTATACACTGGTAGTCCATCCACAAAATTAATAGGCTTTAATTTATTTTTACTTACTTTAATTTAAAAATTAATAAGCCTCATAGAGTTCTTTACACAAATACAAAACATAATCTTTGAGCATCGGCCACTAGCGTAGAAATTCGTTGTCAGGGAACTCCAATCGATTAAGTACTCTAATTACGTACGTATCGATCGCCGATGTAGTTTTCTTTCTTGTTTCTTCAATTTCTGATAAGAAAATGTAGTTGCAGTATGCTTCAGACATATTTTTTGCATTAAAATGGTTTGAAGATAAACTTAAACCCACGTCCATGAACGAGGAAAAAAATTTCCCTTTCAAATGTCAAAACTGGATAATTTTTTTTCCTTCCTTTGGCCCCATGCATGGACGTGGAGATATATTATGTCTACTCGTTATGTCAAGCGGAGATTTACTATAGGGATAAGACAATTTTATCTCTTGTCGGTGGATATAATCGGGGGATATAATTTTTGTCAGATTTGACAGCATACAGGCAACTAACTGAACAGACAGATCTCCAAATGCATGCGGCGAGACTTACGCAAATTTAATACTGCTCGTATTGAAGAAGCGATTGAGTGGAACCAGGGCTCCAAAGTCTTTGCCAGAGATCTGTCTGCCAGTAAGAGCCAACTGTCAAAGCTGAAGACTGAGTGTGGCAGCATAGTTTCCAGGACACCTGAGATTCTGAGTGAGATTGAGAGGTTCTATGGGCAGCTGTACACATCATCGTTAGAGCCACACGCAAGTGTGAGTAACGATCCAAGAGCGGGTCTTATCCGACACTATTCCGACGATATCCCGGACGTCAGTCTGAGCGAGATTAGAACGGCGCTCCAGCACCTTAAAAATGGCAAGTCCCCGGGCGAGGATGGAATTACAGCGGAGCTTCTGAAAGCGGGTGGAAAACCGGTACTTGAAGTCCTTCAGAGGCTCTTTAATTCCGTCCTCCATGACGGCACTACTCCGGAGGCGTGGAGTAGAAGTGCGGTGGTCTTGTTCTTCAAGAAAAGTGGCAACGGTCACTTGAAGAACTACAGACCGATATCCCTTCTGAGCCGCGTCTACGTGCTGTTTTCGAGAGTCATTACGAATCGTCTCGCACGCAGACTCGACGACTTCCAGCCTCCCGAACATGCCGATTTTCGAAAAGGCTTTAGTACCATAGATCACATACATACATTCGGCAAATTGTACAGAAGTCCGAAGAGTACAATCTGCCACTTTGCCTGGCGTATGTGGACTATGAGAAAGCCTTTGATTCCGTCAAAATTTGGGCGGTGCTACAGTCTCTTCAGCGGTGCCAAGTTGACTGTCGGTATATCGAAGTGCTGAAGTGTTTGTACAGTAGGGCTACGATGGCTATCTGAGTACAGAACCAGAGTACGAAACCTATCCAACTGAAACAAGTATTAACATTTTTTCAGTTGGATAGGTTTTCCAATTCCAATGAAAAAAGTATTAACATCAATGGCGAGTACATCACTCACCTTCGATTTGCCGACGATATAGTCCTTATGGCAGAATCGCTGGACGACTTAAGCAGTATGCTCAATGACCTCAATAGTGCTCCCAACGGATAGGTCTTAAGATGAACATGGACAAAATAAAGATCATGTTTAATGTCCATGTCACACCTATGCCGGTAGTTGTCGGGAGCACTAAGCTCGAAGTTGTTGACGAGTACGTTTACCTGGGACAAATAGTCCGGCTAGGTAAGTCCAACTTCGACCGAGAGGTCAATCGACGGATTCAACTCGGCTGGGCAGCGTTCGGGAAATTACGACACATCTTCTCGTCAGGTATACCTCAAAACCTGAAAACTAAGTTGTACAACCAGTGCGTGTTTCCAGTGATGACATATGGAACTGAGACGTGGTCCTTCACTGCTGGCCGTATGCGGACGCTCAAAGTCGCTCAGAGAGCTATGGAGAGGGCTATGCTCAGAGTTCCTCTGCGTGATAAACTTAGAAATGAGGATATCCGCAGTAGAACCAGAGTGACTGACATAGCCCAACGGATTAGTGGGCTGAAATGGCAATGGGCCGGCCATATAGCTCGAAGAACCGACAACCGTTGGGGAAAAAGGTTCTCGGGTGGCAGCCTCGTACCGGTAGACGAAGTGTAGGGCGACCCCCCACTAGATGGAGTGACGACCCGGTAAGACATGCAGGAAGTCGATGGATGCAGGTGTCTCAGGACCGTGCTTTGTGGCATACCTTAGGGGAGGCCTATGTTCAGCAGTGGACTTGCACTGGGCTGTAATGATGATGATGATGAATTTTTGTCTCCTGTCGATATTCGCAGGGTGGACAATACTGAGCAAGGGATAAAAATTTTAGCTTCTCACCGTAGGTATATTGTCTTCTGCCCATGCTAGCCCAGCTGGGCGTCTCTATATCAACCGCCGGTCCTCATTTCGTGTACCACATGTATAGGGAATCAACTGAATAAAACTTGAAGCTTAAAGAAATACCGTATGTCTACCACTCACGATAAAAGTTATAATGATATTCTGTTTAAGTCATAGGGGAGTAGCGTCAAAAGTGAAACACGTTTATTTGTGCAGTGATCAATCCGCCTGCTAAGCGTGACTCTGAAAATCTTTACTACAATGACACAGGCTAAGAAATGTAAAGATGTACAATTCCTAAAATGGAAATATATGTATTGTGTTTGGATATTCTTGTTCTTAAGTTTAGCAACTTACCACAAATAGTAATGCGATTAAGTACCTACTCGGACGGACTACGTACAGTAAAGGATCCCTTATTCGAGTATCAAGCGTTTCTCGTCAAAAATAAATTCAAACTTCCAACCTTTTTTCTTAATAATCCGTTCCATTTTTGATCATGAAGATTACATAAAATTCTAGATCATCTTACGCCACTTCTATACGGCAGACATGTTAATAATACTTTTAATATTTAACAGATACATGTGGTTACACATACTCAACGTATTCTTAAAAAGTCTACCCAACACATATGTCTATATGTTCCTTAGTTCCTACGCACCTGATCAACATTTGTTTCTGTCAAAAATGGTACCAATCGCATACGGTAATAATTATTGATTGTAAATTACCATTTTTATTATCCAACTTCAAATACAACAAATAGTTTCTCAGACAGTATTTTTAACAATTCGTAAATCGGTTTTAATTTTTAAATATAGCTTCGTCAAGGGCTGTAAATAAGCGATGTAATTTTGAGGTTCTTCAATACATAATGACTTCACGTCAGAAGCTACATTATGGTTGTAGCCCGAATGCAGCGGCTCGACCAGGGAAGGATCACGCTCTCACAGAATATCAGAATAAAATAGTAACTTAATACCTCTGTGTTTCGTATGGTGAGTGTAGAAATCTGAAGACCTGTTTTTACGGGAAATAAGACATTCCATCTTTGTCCTCAGGGGTAACAACGCCTCTGCCTTTTGATCCTTAATCGAGGATAAATATAGGTGTCTATGGGCCACGTTTATCACCCCTAATCTTTAAAAATTATAGGGAAATTATATTTTTTTTAAGTCGGAATTTGATATTTTATATTTTGGTTTTTATCTTACAATTTTAATTTTTAAATAAAGCTGTTTTTTTACCATGATGTCTTGAAATATCTTTCATTTGGACAAGTTGTTATTTTTAGGATGTAACTGGGCTATTATCATCTCCGGGTTCTTTTACTTGTTAACGTACATGGACTTCGTTGTTCTGCTGTTTTATTACGTGATTTCTGGAATTATTTACAGAAATCCTTGGAACAGGTATGTTGCTTTTGTAAATAATCTTTATTTTTAAGAATATTACTCAAAATAATTCATGTTAAGAACCGCGAAAGTAAAAGTAGATAGTTTTGTAAATGTTTGCATAAAATTAATTAGTGTAAAAATAATTATCTTAAAAAAACTGTTTTTTGTTTTGGTTCACTGGCACGGTGACTAAGCGTTAAGTAGCGGTGCTGAGAGACACGTGTTCGAATCCCGCAGGAAATAAGTGTTTGTTGGCTCACAAATACTAATACTTACTAAACTAATAAATACTTGTTCCCGGAACAAGTAGTTTCATTTCAGTTTACATTTATTAAAATAAATTAAAAATACGTTCAAAAATAAAAATTATTCGTCGTTAAAACCAACGGATAAGCAAAACTTCAATTTATTATTATCATCTTAAAATTATGATAAAAATATTATCTTCACATCAACGTTGCATATATAAACGGTAGTTAGATCTTTGTCATTTATATTGTGTTAAATACCTAATCTACCATTACTAACCCACGTTCCAATTTTATACATGCAATGGCACATAAATAGAATCAATAAAAGCCTTAATATACGAAACTGATATAAAAAAGGAAATCGTGAACGTGTGACGTCTTCCATAGAGTTTCATAAAATATTACTACTGCCGCCGCAACGTACACGCCACGCGGACGTGCTCCGGCCTTTGAGAAAAAAATACTGTTGGACATTATTCGACTTAAACCTTATAATAACAATGAGACGTTTTAAGTGTATTAGGTTTGGATACTTAACTATGAATTTCGAATGGTAAGATAAATGAATATTGATGTACTTTTATGGTATTATATGACTAACTTCTTCGTTGGCTTAGTGGTAGTAAGTAGGGCTGCAATTGCAGTGTTTGGTTTAAAGATCTTTATTAACTAATTGAGACTAATGTCACTTACATGAGTACATTCATACAATTTAAAGGAAATCACTCATAACAATATAATAAAATAGTAAACATAAACTAGTGGAGGTAGATCAAAATTAAATAAATCACACAGAACAATATAATAAAATAGTAAACATAAATTAGAGTAGATCAAAATTAAATAGAAGTTGCAACTACGTAAGAGCAATGTTTCAAGTATTGATGATAGAGTTTGGTTCGGTTTTCGATTTGGGTCAAGATCAGAAATTGGGTTTTTATTTCAAGAAATTCGTATTAATTGGAAGAACGGAATCGGGAATTTGGCAACGTCCCACCCCCGTGCCTTAGAAAACATTTGAAGCTGTTGACTCAGCGTCTTATTTCTCTCTGATTGCATCGGATCGCCGTCCCATAGGACTATGAGAGTGAAAAAAAATACTCCTGTACTTTCGGTGTAAGAATGGCCTCCGCACCGTTGCCAATTAAAATTACGATAAGTAATAGTATTAAGCTTTTTTTAGGTTTTGGTATTAGGTAATTAACTTTGTACTTTCTATGATAACTCAAACTTGTTTTCCTATTATATTACCGAATTGACTTTACTATGTATAGTGTTCGCGTTAATATAAGAAATCATTATAGCATCGCATAAATTCATGGCTCACATAAAATAAATAGCATAGGTCTTAACTTTTAAAAAGGGCTTTGTAAATACTTATTCTTAATAAAAAGGTTTTGCTTTCGACTTTAAATTTTGATAGAAATTATTTTATTTTTGTGAAAAATTAATAATTGAGTGAGACAAAAACTAGTAATTAGAAATTAGTACAATTCTCTCATTTTTTGAATTGTCTGTCAGTCTGTTTGTTTATAAACGTATCACGTGTAATGTATAAATATTTTTCAAATTTAAATTTTTACAGATGCCCCTCAAAAATTATACACTTCGAAAACTACTCACTGTCCTGCTACAATTTGGATGAATTTTCTTCTTTGTTGCAAAATGAAACAGTTATCTTTGACTATACATTTTATTATATATCATCAAAAGAAGAAGTGTTTCAAATAGCTCCTACTGCATATTTTATGTGAGAAATGCTTTATTTTAATTCAACTTATAAGTAATTAAAAAAAAGTGGTAAGAGTGCAATAAATGTAAATGGATTGTTGAAACTATTAATAAAATATTACCTTTTTATATAAAACTGCAGTGACAAACGAATTATACGAGCCAGTCCACAGCAGACGGCAGATGGCTACTGCTGCCAATGTAGCAATCATTTTCCACTCTCCAGATGTCGCTAGTAGGGACTAAGGTGAAGTTATTTCTTACGCGGTGTCTACATAAGTGAAAAATTGCGTATCAGATGAAAGATTATCGGCGGCTAGTGTATTTACGTATGCAAACGAAACAATTCCTAAGTGGTTGCTCTTTAATATTATGCACGTAATAAGTCTCTGATTAATTACTTTTAGGAATAAGTATCGATTTTTAAACTAATTAATGTATAAAATATTATAAATATTTCAAATTGAAGTTTACCTCCACGAAATCTGTCCAATATTTCACCTCATTCTTAAGTGACAACGCACTGGGGCAGAATAAGTTGTCAATCATTCAAATGAGTCTATACACATAATCATCATCATCATTATAGCCCTTTTGAAGTCCACTGTTGAGAATAAGCCTCCCACAAGTAATGTCACAATGCATGATCCTGAGCCACCTGCATCCGTCGACTACTTGCATCTCTCATCAGGTCGTTACTCCCATCTATTGGGAACCACTAATCACTTCACTTGACCGTAACATACTGCACCTTGCAAACCGTTTTTCCCATTGTTGTCGGTTCATCAAAATATACGATCGGCCCATTATTATATTTTTCTTCAACTGGTTTTTTTTATTATTCCAGCAATTGTATTTTCAAAGACAAGGAAAAGTATTTGCATTTCATTTTTTTGTGGATATTAGCAGCTTTTCATTACAAACAGTTGTTTAAGAGACATGTTTGGAAAGTAAGCAAACACTGGAATATTTCTTAAAATATTAAGGTTTATGGTAAGGTAAGGTTTATGGTATAAAATAATTAAGGTATCAGTAAACAAGTGTAGTTTAGAGCTAAGTGCTCGCCGTAAAATACACAGTACGCTAGCAACCCAGGTTCAAAACCTACCGGCGCCATTGAAATTGTTAATTGCAAGTATTTTAAGAGTTGATTTGCCATGTGCTCGGCGTTGAAGTACAACATGATAAAGTCCGTCAAAACGCATTAGAACAGCGACTAACCGCATCATAAGCCACTCAGAAACGGGAGGAGGTATGTGCCCAGCTACTGTATGTATACAAGCTATAAATTTAACTTCTAACATTTATAAATCACATAAATGTATTCGCTTTTACCCATTGTCGCTGATATAACTTGATAATGTATCTTCGTATTTTTGAAAATTAAACAGAAGTAGAAATTATAATTATTATAATTATTTCAATGTGAGAAATAGACGTTTCGATTAACTCCGGGTCTCCTTTATGAAATAGCTACCAAGCGGTTTTGAAAAATTATGGTTCTATCTTGTTGAATCATAGTTGTATAAAGTAACGTCAAATACTGTATACTTATTGATACCTCAGGCATAGTTATAGAACAACCCTCCCATCGACGGATTGCGGTGAGTTTTCTTTCATAGCCGCGACTTGGTCGACCGTGTGAAATCAGTGAAACGTGAAATATTATGTTCGCAATATAAAACAATTCGATAGCCTGGCCTGGCAAGTTCGATTACTATTTTAGCACACAGAATGATAGACGATGAACTGCAGGAAAGAGGACTGAAGATTTTGCGCGTCTTTGCTTAACTGTTTAAAAAATTATTTTAGTTAAATATTAAGCTCTAAGCTAGTATTACTGAAAATATTTAATGAATATAGCTGTATTGGCTCAACTGATATGCATGCGATCACCTCCAGGTAAACCTGAGCAAATAGTGTAGCGGTGCGGTGCTGCGCTGCGAACACGTTATTAGTGGGCCTGCGCTGTGACACCGATGGTAGTAAAATCGTAGATCGCTTGACTGGAACCAACCTCTGACTAGTTTAAGGTCACACTGTACGGCGATACGAGCTTGGGATAGCTCAATGACTAACTGACCTCTGCAGTCAGGAATTTGGTGTTACTACCTATTTATCATAAATTGGCGGGGCACTTTTTATCTTTTTACACCGCCACTACATGGTTGAGACAGTACACGAGTGTAAATTATGAGGAAAAATACAGGTACTCTACATTTGGTTTTGTTTCAGGTATTAAACAACTTACAAATGTTATTAACTGTTATCTACGTTTTGAGCTTCAGTCATATGGTTTTTACATATTTGGAAACCAAAAACAACAATGTAACTGTTGCAAACGATGTTCCGAGTAGCTTTCTATTGGTCTATACTCATACTGATATTTTATTTTTATCCGCTACCTATGATCATATAATAAAATATTTTATTTTATAGGATGGTGACGTAGACGTTTTATCCGAGTCGATGACGGCGCCACCTATTGTACATGTGCTTACATCACGATCTACTACTAACGTAAGTATTTTTATAGAATAAGGGTGACAAACGAGGACACATTTTATACGTGGTAGAGCCATGCTGCAGCTATATAAGTAGCATAGCTGTAGCACAAATGAGTCAGCTCGACCGGAGACGGACCGCGATCTCACATAATAACAGCATAAAATAGCAACTTAACGCTACTGTGTTTTGTATGGTTAGTGTGGAGAACCGGAGACCCATTTTGCTGGAGACGAGGCATCCCATCTTAGTCCTCACGGGTGAGAACGCATCTGCATTTTGGTTCGTATTTGAGGGCAGATGTAGATGTACATGGGCCACAGCAATAACTTACCATCAGGTGGACTATATGCTCGTATGTCATCCTTTCTTATAAAACTAAAACAGAGCCCTAATAAGTGATTGCTTCATATATACATCTACATCTATGCTCGAAAAAGAATAAAAATACGAATGTGTTTTCACACATGAGGACTAAGATAAAATGCCTCATTTCCAGTAAAAAGGGTCTCCGCTTCTTTAAACTAATTATATGAATCACAACAGCATTAAGCTGCTATTTTATGCTTGTATTCTGTGAGAGTGTGTTCGTTTCATAACAACGTAACATTTGAAAAGTCTTCATTCATTCAAACATTACAGCCTATCAAACCCACGCTGATGAATTTAGGTGTTTTTATTAACTTTTCATAGGCTATGATGATGATGATGATTTATGATCTTATTTAAGCAAGTTTTATAACTATACGTATTTTCGATTTAGAACATATTATGTCGAGTCACTATTACGAGTTAAGGAGGTTCTGTTGAGGAATTTGTTAGACAAAAGCATTTTTGGATGACGTACATTTTTTTCAAGTATAAAATATTATTTCATCGTTGCAGATAGAACCTGTTCGTGATAGTACAATCATGATAATTTCAAATTCATTGTATTATATATTTAGGGGCTGGCTATCGTTCAAATTGAAAACGTATTGTGAAAGTATGGTAAAAGCTCCTTTATTTTATCCTGTACTGTTCAGTAAGTTGATATTGAAATTAACTAATTTGTTATTTTTAGCGTTTTAAGTGACGTTTTTCACAGCTCCGTGGTGTAGTGGCTTGAGTTTCAGCGCTTAGGGCTGTGGGTTCAAATCCCGCACGTAACAGGTATTTGTACTCGTATGAACTACAAATAATTGTTCCGGGTATGAATGTCTGTCCTCGTGCAATTTTTGTTTGTATATTACCTGATTTATATATAAATGCTTTTTAATTAATTCAGACTAAGTGTAATTTAGTACAGGTTGGTTTTAAAATATACGATAATAATAACTGTTAGGATAAAATACAAAATAAGTGCTCGTATTATCAATTAATTGCATAAAACATTTAAATATAATTATATAATTTCATAAATATATGAATATTAAAATTAAAGTTGTATGAGGAAATTCGGTCAGGTTATATTTTAATCGATGGATAACTTAAAATTTGTTGTGATGATTGTAAAATCTGACCTTTTAAATATAGTTCGTTTTGTTCGATTAGTTGAGTATTATTGTATAGTAAATATAAAAAAAAAACTGGAGATTACTGTAAGTGCAATGTCGCCTTTATTCCTTATTTCTTATAATTATGAAATGTCCACACGTTAATACTAGCACCTAATGAAAAGTGCATTTTTTAATTGCTCTAAAGTTATTGCAGGATTCACTGTTATAAATCAAGTGGTACAGTGATAAAAATTTGCGAAATGACGACTTGTCAGCGAAAAGCATTTTTGTGTTACATTACGAGAACTTTGAATGCGTTGCTAACATATGGCGTGTTATCAGAAGACAGTACAATTACCGACAATACAACCATCAATTACCGACTCATTACTACCCCAAACATTGGTATTAACAATTCAAGTGTGCCTCTGTAAAGAAAACCGTTGAGTATGAACTGTGTTGCCGCTGAAACAGTAGTGTCATATTTTATTATTTCTTTCACTGGGGATACGTGAAAGACCATATTTATGCCTAACTTTTGCGACAAGTTTGACTGAACTACAGGATTGCAGTAAAACTGCGCCAGTGAACATTTAAAGAGGTGTATTGGGCCCGTCTACGTTTATGGGTTAATATGTTTTTTGGCCTGTGGATATCGAACTTGATTACTGCTTGCATTTGTCGTGTAACACTTATAATGTTTATGAAACATGAAGTTGTGATATTTAATGCAATTTACCTTTTTATTTATGTAATACTTTGTGAAATACATTCATCCTAAGCACAAATCATTACGCTGCACGTCTGTAGCACGTACCGTGAACACGTTATTACCGCTGTGAAGCGCACACACTCTATTTATTTTAGTGTTAGGTATTGTGTAAGTCCTACAATATCTTTAAATTTATCAACGATTCACAGATTAAAAATTATTTGTTGTTTGACTTTGTTTATCAATAAGCCTTTCCATAAATATGAACAGGTTATGTAACTGGCAGCACAGTAAATTAATTAAAAATAAATCGATGCCCGCGGTAGGAATGTGACATTAGCTTACTGTTGTCCACAAATCGTAAATTTGATGCATCAGGAAATATTTAATACTGATTATTGTAAAAATAAAATCAAAGTTGTAAAGAATGTCAAATACGGAGTATATAGGAGATTTTCATCGTCTCTAAACAATAAACGGTGACTCTAACGTAATGATGAAACATTAATTTGTATTGTTGAGGCGTCACATTACGAAGTTTTGGGAGATTTTTATTACAGCTTAACCCAACTGAATGCTCATGATGTTATTTCAATGTTGACATAATGGACGAAATAGCTAGTAGTTTATTTCACCATCGCAGTACTTTTTTATCTTTTTCAATAATTATTCATATTATGTCAAGTTGATGAAATCCCAGTATAAAATTAAGCTAACATCATAAAGAAGGAATCGATTGGAATGTTTATTATTTTTTACATGTATGAAACGCGATATCTTCGTTAAATGTTAACCGTTTTTAATTAATGTATTTTGTTAAACTGATTCACACTTTAGGGGTAGTTATTTCATATAAATTTGAAGAAAATTTCCACACCATACATTGTCTGGTGGCGGTATAAATAACCATCTAGGGAAATCCACTACCACATCATCTCGTTTTATTAAACGATTATGATTACCTCTTTTAATATTATGTTTAATATAATTATTAAACTCTGCCTAAGGTTCATAAACATGACATTATCTTCATTAAATTTTTCTAAAATAATTTGTAACTTAAGATTTGTGATGTAACCACGGAAAAGTTCATGTAACTATTTGAAGACCTTATTTCAGATTCAAGCACGTTTTTCTTTTTATGGCCTATATATTTCTCAAATTTCAACTTTGGAGACTTTTATACTATTGTATTTTTCACGTTGACTTTTATGACTGAATTTCTAACGATGGTAAGTGATGATTTTGCTCTTTTTAATTATTATCAAGAAATGAATCGACAAACTCAAGACGAATAAATTTTAATATAAAAAAATATTTACAGTATAAATTGGAATATTATTGGATATACACAAAAACTTTATATGGAGATAGACTGGCCATCACTATAATTTCTTTACTTCTCAAATTTTTGCAAAATGACACAAAGCTATTATCTAATTTAGTTTGTGCCGAAGTCTCTGCATTCACCGATTGTGTTGTAAGAGGAACCAGCGAAAAAAAAATTAATTATATATTATATAAAAATACATGCTATCTAATTATGCAGGAGAAAGATTTTTTTAAACACATAGCGGTCACATGAGGGAAGTCTATGGATTTAGGTGGTCAAGGACCATGTTTTTTTGGCGAGTTCTGCCACTCGATACCAGATGGCGCTAGTGGGAAAAATTTTCATGGCATTTTCTAGAAAGCTCTCTTAATGCCTGCTACTCGATAATAGATGGCGCTAGTGGCATTTACCGACATCGACTATGGCGCGCAATATTATTATAAGATAAATTATTTGATCCTTTATCTTTATTGTTTTTGGTTTCGATCAAGGAGTTTTTTATTAGAGAGATTACATGTATGAATACTACTAATGTAAAAACTTTTTTTCAGACAATAACACTTCAATGTTTAATAGAAACAAAAGTATGTGAATGGCAATGGGCCAAGCGAAATATTGTTACCGTTATATTTGTTGTTATTGGCATTGTTTATAATGTGTGTTCTGATGCTGAGGTACATAATAAATATATAATAATCAACATAATTAAAGAGTTAGTAATATGCATATCATATGAAGTCGTCATGGCCCACCATGCTAACCACTAGTCCGCCATTAGATTCAGTGACGAACTGGTAAGATGAACAAGAAGTCGGTGGATGCAGGTATCTTAGTACCGTACTTCGTGACATTATTTCCCTTTGTGACATTATTGACTTTGGTCAGCAATAGACTTGTGAAGGGCTGTTATGATGATGATGATAATCCTTTTTTTCTACATTGTTCATACATATATTATTCATATATATTCATATTTTTCTTCATTCTCATCGAACACTATTATTAGTGATCGATGTTCATTCTACATTTTTCTTTTTTTTAACTAACAGTGATTTTTAGAGACTGATACGACCTTTGAGAAAAAAAGACTGGCAAGTGCGTTACTTGTGATTTTTCAGGTGTTGCCCGTTTGCCTTCTCTTCTATAAAAAACACTAAGTTTACCCCTCATTCACAAAATGCACAAATTATTCACAAAATGCTTCAAGCTAACCGACAAGTTTCTGATAAGCAACTGATTGCGAGGAAATCATCCAAAAACGTCCCAATGTGGCAGCGGGAAATATTTACAGTAACAATCTTTAAGAAAAAGTTCCTAATGCTGTGAAGAAGCTAGATTTCCAGTAGTGCACTTTAAATAGTTAATTAAATCCAATGATGAAATGAAAAAATGATGATGTAAACGAACTGTACGTACGTACGAGCCATTGCATGGCAGCGTGAGAATAAAAGAAAAAAAGGAATATGTTTAATTTGCATATACGATATAACAAAGAAACAAGACAGAAATATAATTTTAATTTTTGCCATAGTATATAAGATTACTTTTAATGCACCAAATTAGTCTTCACTCAGTTTGAAGTTAAATTGAATTTAGACAACCAGTCAGGAGTGAAAGCAATTTCATTTCATAGGTGACGTTAGAAATTGCTTTCGATAATGCTCCCATGACCATGACCATGGTAACGGCGGGGCAGGGGGTGCTAAGAATCTCCGGTGGAGGTTCGGTTGCCACCTACGACGACTCGACCTGGCAACATATAACGCACGCACCCTGAGGACTGACGAGAAGATACTAGAGCTGGAAGAAGAGGTAGACAAGTTGCGCTGGCATATTATTGGATTATCCGAGGTCCGAAGAGAGGGGGAGGACACGGCAATCCTCGAGTCCGGCAACTTGTTCTATCACCGGGAGGGCGACCATCTGTCCCAAGGAGGTGTCGGATTTATCGTCCACAAGTCTCTCGTCAACAACGTTGTAAAGATTGGGAGTGAGTCGACGAGGGTCGCGTACCTGATACTCAGAATCACCAAACGGTATTCGCTGAAGGTCATTCAGGTTTACGCACCAACCTCGGCACATCCCGATGAGGAGGTGGAGGAAATGTATGAGGATATTTCCAGAGCCATACATTCCTCCAAAACCCACTACACGGTGTTGATGGGAGACTTCAACGCAAAACTAGGCACAAGAGAAAGCGGTGAGCTGAAGGTAGGGAAATTTGGAGTAGGGCAACGGAACCGAAGGGGCCAGCAGCTGGCCGACTTTATGGAGAAAGAGGGACTCTTTATGATGAACTCTTTCTTCCAGAAGCGGCCCCACAGGAAGTGGACCTGGTCGAGCCCCGACGGTTCGACAAAAAATGAGATTGACTTCATTATGACGACCAGACGCCAACTGTTCAGTGATGTCTCAGTGATCGCAAGGGTGAAAACTGGCAGCGATCACCGAATGGTTAGAGGCACACTGAACCTAAACGTTAAGTTGGAGAGGTCTCGTCTAATGAAGTCAACGCTCCGTCCCCCCTCGTGCTCTAATCCAGAATCCCGAAACCTTTCAGCTCGAGTTACGTAACCGCTTCCAGTGCCTAGAAGATTGCAATGCAGTGGACGATATGAACGACAAGCTCGTGGAAACTGTCCATGCGGTCGGAGCTAAGTTCTGCAAGACCCGCCGCAGAAGAACACAAAAACTCTCCGATCACACTCTTAATCTCATGGCTGTTAGACGGGAGATGAGGCTGCAATCGTCAACAGATTTGACAGCATACAGGCAACTGAACAGACAGATCTCCAAATGCATGCGGCGAGACTTACGCAACTTTAATACTTCTCGTATTAAAGAAGCGATCGAGCGGAACCAGGGCTCCAAAGTCTTTGCCAGAGATCTGTCTGCCAGAAAGAGCCAACTGTCAAAGCTGAAGACTGAGTGTGGCAACATCGTTTCCGGGACACCTGAGATTTTGAGTGAGATTGAGAGGTTCTATGGGCAGCTGTACACATCATCGTTGGAGCCACACGCAAGTGTGAGTAACGATCCAAGAGCAAGTCTTATCCGACACTATTCCGATGATATCCCGGACGTCAGTCTGAGCGAGATTAGAATGGCTCTCCACCACCTTAAAAACGGCAAGGCCCCCGGGCGAGGATGGAATTACAGTGGAGCTTCTGAAAGCGGGTGGAAAACCGGTACTTGAAGTCCTTCGGAAGCTCTTCAATTCCGTCCTCCATGGTGGCGCTACTCCGGAGGCGTGGAGCAGAAGCGCGGTGGTTTTGTTCTTTAAGAAAGGCGACAACGCTCTCTTGAAGAACTACAGACCGATTTCCCTTCTGAGCCACGTCTACATGCTATTTTCGAGAGTCATTACGAATCGTCTCGCACGCAGACTCGATGACTTCCAGCCTCCCGAACAAGCCGGTTTCCGAAAAGGTTTCAGTACCATAGACCACATACATACCCTGCGGCAGATTGTACAGAAGACCGAAGAGTACAATCTGCCACTTTGCCTGGCATATGTGGACTATGAGAAAGCCTTTGATTCCGTCGAAATTTGGGCGGTGCTACAGTCCCTTCAGCGGTGCCAAGTTGACTGTCGGTACATCGAAGTGCTGAAGTGTTTGTACAGTAGGGCTACGATGGCTATCCGAGTACAGAACCAGAGTTCGAAACCTATCCAACTGCAGAGAGGTGTAAGACAGGGTGATGTTATATCCCCGAAACTCTTCACCGCTGCGTTGGAAGACGTTTTCAAGCTACTGGACTGGAAAGGATACGGTATTAACATCAATGGCGAGTACATCACTCACCTTCGATTTGCCGACGATATAGTCATTATGGCAGAATCGCTGGAGGACTTAAGCATTATGCTCAATGACCTCAATAGTGCCTCCCAACGGATAGGTCTTAAGATGAACATGGACAAAACAAAGATCATGTTTAATGTCCATGTCACACCTATGCCGGTAGTTGTTGGGAGCACTATGCTCGAAGTTGTTGACGAATACGTTTACCTGGGACAAATAGTCCGACTAGGTAAGTCCAACTTCGACCGAGAGGTCAATCGACGGATTCAACTCGGCTGGGCAGCGTTCGGGAAATTACGACATATCTTTTCGTCAGGTATACCTCAATCTCTAAAAACTAGATTGTACAACCAGTGCGTGTTGCCAGTGATGACTTACGGATCTGAGACGTGGTCCTTCACTGCTGGCCGTATGAGGACGCTTAAGGTCGCTCAGCGAGCTATGGAGAGGGCTATGCTTGGAATTTATCTGCGTGATAGACTCGGAAATGAGGATATCCGCAGTAAAACCAGAGTGACCGACATAGCCCAACGGATTAGTAAGCTGAAGTGGCAATGGGCCGGCCATATAGCTCGAAGAACCGATAACCGATGGGGAAGAAAGGTTCTCGAGTGGCAGCCTCGTACCGGTAGGCGTAGTGTAGGGCGACCCCCCACTAGATGGAGTGACGACCTGGTAAGACATGCAGGAAGTCGATGGATGCAGGTGGCTCAGGACCGTGCTTTGTGGCATTACTTGGGGGAGGCCTATGTTCAGCAGTGGACTTGTGAAGGGCGGTTATGATGATGATGATGAATGATGAATGCTCCCTACGGCTTCCGTTAAATAGCGGTATTAATATATCGTTCACATTAAACGCAAAATACTAAGACCGGCAACAGGCAGCGTCAAAGGTGTGAGTCGTCTGGTAATGCGATTGTCAATCAACCGGGAAACATAAGGATTAAGGAAAATCTTCTTAACGAAGGGAGAGGTCAGGGCCAGTAATATATTTTTGCTGATTGATGAAGATACGAAGAAAATTCGTAAAAATATACAAAAATACTCTACCGCTTATTTGTATCAGTTCAACCTGTACAGAGTACGGACGTTAAAAAAAAGCTTTCATCTATATTTAATTTTAGATTCGAGGGATTCTGTACATTTACAGCATCGGTATGGTAACGTTAGCTGAAGTGGTGGTTATATATTGCATCTACCCATTCGGTCGTTTAGTGGATGACATAACTTTTTATTATGGAACATCTCCGACAAGGCTTAGGGTGCTAAATTTCATTTTAGTACCAATGTTTTATGCTGTAAGTAAAACATTGCTCACTTAATTTTTTTAGCACCAGCGTTCGTAGTAGCTCAGGGGTTAAAGCATCCCGTAAATTTTATAGTACCTGTTCTTAGCTACGTAGGTTCGATTCCCGTCGATACCAATAAAATCATTGATTGCAATTTTAAGAGCAGATATACGAGTACCAAGTGGTGCTCATATTTTAGGTGCAGATACACGAGCAAGTGCTCGTTGGTGTAGAGAAACGTCGTAAGGAAGCCTGGTTGTTTTTGGAATGAATCATCTAGTACCGGTAAGCGGAGGTAGGACGTCCCTCTAGTAGAGGAAGTGATGACCTGGTAAGACTCCCGTATGTCCATAGATGGAGGGCCACGTTTTGTGGTACTCCACAGGGGAAGGCCTTTGTTCAGCAGTAGACTTGTAAAGCGCTTTAATGATAATGAGGCTGAAGTTCAAAAGGCCGATATTCAAATTGTTATTATTATTATTATCATTTATTATATACTTATTTGATAGAAATGCAGTCTGCATCTTGATATAGAATCCGATAAACCACGTTTTTAATAAACTATTATCATCGTCAGTCATATAAGTAGTAATATTTGCCGTAGGCTTGATAGGCAGCATGATCTTTTGAATGATTTTATTATTATTGAGTTGCGATCTCACTCCCTTTCCCGTTCCCTTGGATATGGGATAGCAAATAATCTAACGCTTGCGATGACAGAGGACATTACGCGGCAAGTTATTATTTTATGTTTTTATTTAATTATTTTCAAGCATTGTTAAAATCAAAAGATTGAAGAACCGACAACCATTTGAGAATTAAGGTCCCAAAATTGCAGCCTCATATCTGCATGCGGCGTGTACGCCAGCCTCCACAAGATAGATGACGACCTGATAAGATAAGCAGGAAGTAGGTGATTGCGAAGGCTCCTGACCGTGGTTTGTGGTGTTACTTGGGAAGGGTTTCGGTGGACTTATTAAAGGCTGTAATAGTGATGATGTAAGTGAATCTGAAAATCTGATTAAAATACTAAATAATCAAAATGCAAATTAAAAAGAAAATCAATCTGAGTGTTTGCTCAATTATATTTTTTTAATTATTACACGCATGTACCATTATTGATAATTTTAATAAGTATGATACATTGTTTAAAAAAATGATATGGACATAATTCCGCTAACCACCGCATTTCTTTGGAATCTTAACGAATGACGAAGGAAGGTGTTCTTAGCAGTGAAAAGTTTATATGCTGTAATTTTTATTAAATCTTTTAGACACAAATGTACACAATGTATAAAGGATTTTTCAAGGTTTTAGAATATGGTGATACTAGTTACAGAAATTTCTTATACTTTCTGAGTATCCCTTATTTATTCGGTGCAGTCTATGCGGCGTTTTTATGTCTTTTTATAGAGAAAAAGGTAATTTTCAATATAATTTATTTTTCTTCTTATTTTTTAATTTACAAGGCAACATTAAATTTTACTAAATAAATTATAAAAGTTTAATTGGTTGTGAAGACGGTGTAAGAGTATTCGAGTTACTTTTGTTTAAAATGTATTAGAGGGACAAACACATACAGTCCACCACATGGTAATATTCAAAATCCAGTTGCATTGTTGTTCTTTCAAGATAGAAAACCTTGTATACAGTAAAAAGGGTCACCGGTTCTATACATTCATAATACGAAACACAGCAGCATTAAGCTGCTATTTTACGCTGGCACTCTGTGAGAACGTGGTCCTTTTCCGATCAGGCTGACCTTTTGTGCTCTGAACATAATATAGCTACAGCATGGCTCTACCACATATCGGACTTAAGCTTTCATGCCATGTAATAGATGGCATTATAAGCACTTTATTTACGTCAGACTTAAAATCAAGACCGGCGACAGATAATCAATGTACCTACGGGGAAGAAAGTTTTTCGATTTTCAGCCTGAAACCGTTATGCGAAGTTTAAGGCGGCCTCCCGACATATGAAGCGACGACCCAGTAAGAGATACAAGAAGTCAACGGATATAGGTGGCTCAGAACCGATCACTGCTGAACATGGGCCTTTCCCAAGGAATGCCACAAATCTTCGGGGGAGGCCTGTGTTCAGCTGCTAAGGGTATATACTGGTAAAGATGAAGATGAGATCACTAAACAAATGTTGAAGAAAAGCAAACATAGCCTACAATCAGAGATACTCATGTCCAGCCGTTACTTTTAAAACTGTGGCTGATGACGATCCACAGATTCTGAATAAATACAGTAAAAATTCAATAAATTAATTAATTTAATGACTTTTCAAAAATTTAATCACGTTTTACTTGTGTAAATTTCCTTAAGTTACAGCGCTTTTTAGCACTCATCTAACGTGAACTACAGAGTAAAATTATGTTAATTTAAGCGTAATAGCATACGTTCACCTTATTTAAATCAGTGATTATCAGTCATGTGCTGCAATATATAAGAAATAATTCAGTAGATTTTTTGTTTTCTTAGAGGTTAGTCACCGCTACCGCTACATTCTATTAAAGTCCACTGCTGAACATAGAACTCATCCATACATTGCCCCAAAGGGTTGATATTGGCCATAGTTACTACGCATGGCAAGCGGGTTGGCAACTGCAATTTTTGAATATTATTCGAGAGCTAAGTCACATAAATATATGTTATTAACAATAATATTCCGAAGAATAATCTGATAAACTTCCCTGATCACTATGATAGCAAAAGTTTTTCCTTTTGAAAAGTCTCGTAATAATTTTTATTTTTACAGACTTTCATCAGCTAGATAAATTTAACTGTCCTGTTTCAGAATATCAAATGTGTATTTCAACCTCATTCGGAGTGGGGCCCTAAGGATATTGAAACTCGGCGACTCAGGATACAGTATGATTCTCGAAATGTGAATATATATAGATGTATTTTTTAAGTTTAATGAGTTTGTATTAGTTTTTATAGAACCTCTTACCTCTCTCTTTTTCTATAGAACCTTTTTTTATAGAAGAAAATTTAAAAAACAAAAACACAATCACGTGACGGTAAGTGAGTGTTGTTGTCTATAAGCAAATATATCTGATGTTTTAAAAAAAATAATTTATACCTTAATTTTATTGAGAATCAAAATCCAGATGACATGTGACTCTAAGTTTACGCACACTATAATGTACCTTATGCATTCGTGTGCTCGTGAACAGAATGCTGTCACAATGTGTTCACAGATGGCCAGTCTCAACGGGAGCGGCCATCTGTGAGCACATTACTCGAAATTCCGTAACAGAAATTCGATCTGAAGAACATTACTTTATTTTACACCTGGTATAAATTATATGATTATTCTGCTATAGATCGAAAGCCGTACAATCTTTGTGGCAGTTTCTAAAGTCGCGTCTTACGACACTCACGGAACAAAAAGGTCTGATGGATTTTCTTATGCTACTCCCACAGGAAAATGTGTGCTAATTAGTGAACAGGTGTGTGGTGGGTAAGACCGATAATGGTGATGTTTTTGGAGATAAATTTGGTATATTTCTCATAAAATTTTGGGTTTAAGAAGACGTAGGTTACATTAATCCTTTTTATAATTAGTGCATGATAGTGCAGATTATAACGTGGCAATACACTTTTCGAATAAATATCAGATACGGTGACACAAGAATGTACTAAAATTGTTAATATATTTATGAAACATGCTGGTATATTTTCAGAGACATTCACAGACAGTTCATCCGGATCCTATTGATATGTCTAAATAAACCCACCGTGGAATAATGCAAAGCGAACGTGATCTGTTGAATTTATATTCTGGCTCAATTTAATACACGATTTAGATTTTTAAATATTTTAGATTTTTAAATTAAAAATTTCGACACAAACATATTAAAACACGGTGAATAGAAAAAAAAATCAATTATTGAAATATTCACATAATATTATGTATTAAAAATATGACTGTTTCCGTTTTTAACCAAGTTTTTATTAACTCGATTTTTTCTCTGTTTGGTACAAATTTAGCAATTGATTTTAGACTAACTTACCTTTAGCCTCGAGACTTAAATTATAAATATAGCTCAAATATGGATGGCGATTTAATAAAAACTCACTTTCTTATCTGTTTGTCTTTTCGGTAAATTTAGCAATCGATTTTAAAATATATTCTCAATAAACTAGAGATTTGAAATAAAGCCCTAGACTTGCACGGCAACGAGGTTAAATCGGTTGCCATTTTGAATTACAATTGTTAATAATTTATGTTACGGCGATGGAGTCGCGTCCGCAGGGTTACATAGCTGCTTCGCGATAAATTGCTCATTTACATATTCCTTAATTTGACAACACCTTAATTTGCTCACATATAGCTGTGAATGTTTTTTTTTTTTGAAATATTGTTTTATTTTTCAGTATATTGAATCACAGGCACCTAGAAAGCTAAGTCGTTACATGATACAGAAATCCAGGCTCGAATCATACAAGCTTGACGTACAGTACGATAACGTTGTACGGCATTCATCTTTGACTTCTACGGAAATACATATTGAAGATGAGAAGAAACACAAATAATATTTGTCAATGTTATTATTAAACTTTAATTTCTTTCCTTTTTAATATTTTTACTCCTCCCTCTTAACGCTTGAAGCTTGATGCAAGGATTTGTTACTATTGCTACTTTTATCAGATGAGTTGGTAAACGCAATGTATTCAACGTCTGTCGTTTTTTTTTGCCGCTGCTCCACCGCGCCAATCTGGGTATTTACTATTTAATTAAGTTGAATTAGAAGTGATGAAATTTTTGTTTCTTCGCTGTAAATAAAAAAGTAAAAAGAAAAACAAATAACGTTACAGTTACAGATTAACAAATGTCTACTGCTGAACATTGATAAATATATATTTGCCATAGTTGCCACTTTTGGCAGGCGGGTTGGCAATCGCAGTTTTAATTTTTTGTATGGTATAATAAAATCGTTGCTACCCATCGCCTGGTTTTGTTATTTTTAAATCTGCTATCATTCAGAAATGAGACTCCGCCGACCGCAAAAAATTGCGAAAGAAACTACGCCGGTGTCCTCTTCTTTTTATTTATTTAAGGAAATATCACGGTAGCTTAATACTTTATTCTGAATTGAAAACAACAATAGACCTATCAATAACCGAATCAGCTTCTATGATATACTCAAAATATAATATAAGAACCTTAATAGTGCTTATCAATGTAAAGCGAATCCCAGCTGATCAATCCCCCCATAAGCAGCACATGTTCATCAGTATGACGCATGTAGAAGTACATACTTAAATTGCATAAACTCAAACATTCAGACACTCAACGATCATTTGTAGATCAAATAAACATTTATAGCGTGTTGAATTCGAACCCGCTGCATCTCAGTGCCGCAGCTAAACGCCTAGCTACTAAGCTCTCGAGTTACCAAACTATTTCGATACTTGCATGAACTGCATACACTCTTTAATTTTCGTTATCCCGAGAGTAAATTTTCAATAGAGAGCTTCAACTCGCTTACATTTACGGCAGACATAACATTACAGAAGCAGGTGTGGTTTTTAATATAAATACATGACACTCCACGTCTCATCTGTTATACTCGTAGCAGCCGCCGTTGATGTGCCACAGAAAACGTTTACTAACGGATGTTTTTCCTTTATTTTAGGACACCGTCATAAGGTATGAAATATAATAAATGTTTGTACGTCTGTTAGTGATGGTGCAACTTCTGAACGACTTGGCATATTGTTTTGTCTGACGGTTCTTAGCTACGCCAGGATCCTATAGGTTTTTTTTGTTTGAGAGTGGCAAACGAGCACACAGTCCACTTAATGGTAAGTGGACACTGTAACCTATAGACACCTATATTTTATCATCAAATAAGAATCAAAATGCAGTAAAAAATTGTACTTGACATACTGAACACAGCAGTATTAAGCTGCTATTTTACTCTGGTGATTTATGAGTACATGCTCCTCAATCGTTCAAGGAAAAATTATCTACTTCTTATTACAGGACTGACCTACAGTCCATTTCCTGATACAAGACTGGCACTACGCTGCCTAGACAAGTTGAATCCGTCGATTGACCTTTTCGTCAAATTTATACTTAGCTAATTGGATAATTTTCATCTGGTAACAATCTAGATTGATTCCTGCTAGTCTAAATTTTAGGCGACAGTAGGCCAAAAAATCGGCTCTACTGACGCCTACATGCTGCCTGAGACACGTAGTGTCATTCATTACAGATGGTAATGAACGATTGCTTCGTTGGTTTAGTACCACTAGACCAACGAAGCAGTCCTTCATGCCACCAGCACAATGATTGATCATAAGTTTCCAGGTTCATTCGGACAAATTAAGTATAATTAAACCCGTAAGAGTAATAATGTTCAATGTTGTAAATGTAATCTTAAAGCTCTCTTCCTAGTTTAAAATTATTCTATATAAGATTTAAAATAAAATCGGCAAAACGCTAGTGATGTTCAACAAGTCCACTGCTCAACATAGTACGTCAGGGAATGACACAAAACATGAACCTGCCCATCGACTTCCAGTGTGTCTTAACAGATCGTCATTCCATCTAGTGGGACTATAACCCTGCACTTTGCTTAACTATGCAGTGCTACTCGTATAACGCAGGGAAAATATAGCCCTCTCCATCGCTTGAAGAATGACCTTAAGTATCCTCATACAGCAGACAGATTCGTTTGTCTGGTATTAGGGCCAATATCAGGATCAACGTATGGAGCCGGGAGAAATGAACGACTGAAACATTTAAGAATTATAATACCTTTTGAAGAAAAATTTGGCCACCACGTACGCCCTGTTCTATGTTTTGGAACCCTTATAATAAAATATACAATTTCTAGATAAAACTGTATGTGCGTATGCTGCTATATTTATTTATGCTGTTTTATACAAAAGTAACCTAAATTAATAATATGCAAATCTTGTATCTTGCCTTGGGAATTAATATATTTCCTGTGTAAATAGGTTTAATACAAAATTCGGTTCATTTAACTATTATTATATTTGCAGGTTTCAATTCAGAATATCATTATATGTGAATAGTTAGTTAAAAAAAGTATACACGAACCCCTGTAATATACCTATCATTTTTTTCAATCAAAAAATCGGGAAAACCATAGAACTATTTCTTATATATAAGCCTTTATATTTACATTACATTACATTAAGGTATTTTTATTATTAAGATTTTTTTTAACTATTTTATTAAGATATTTTACGACAAAAAGAACATTGCAAAAGGAAAAAAGTGAATAATAAGCGTTATCATTAGGCATGGCATATTAATCCTTACGAACGAAAGTTAATTCATTATTAAGACGATTTTATGAAGATAAAGTTTGCTCTATATAGGATGTTATTTGGACGTGTAGTTCAAAAGATAATGAAAAATTACGATTACGGACAAACATCCAGACCAAACCCGCGGCCCTCTGCGCTGCGATCCAGTACTAAGACACTGCGCCAAGGAGCCCTCTCTACCATTAACATCTCTATTATTACAAATTTTCGCCTCAGAGCAATTCGGGCTTTATTCCTGCCGGCACCGATTCAATTGTTAAAATAAAATTGTAAGACTGGATAACCATGTACTTGACGATGAAGGAAAACAAAGTCGGCAACCCTGCGTCTCTGAAATGTATAAGTATCATTATGGGGAAGTGTAAATTCTGCTACATGCAAGCAGAATTTACACGTCCACAAAATGAAGTCTTTAAGAAAGTACGTAAGTTTTGCTCACTAATTTTAAGTCTTAAGTGTAAGTAGTGTTGTGAGAATTTCGGAAATTAAATAATTTTTGCTTTTTTAAGTAATGAAAATTGATAAAATATAAAAATCTTAAAATGTAAAATCTTAATGTGAATCTAAAATGAATTTTCATAACGTAATCGTTGCTCCGACCGTATAGTCGTGGTATAAGGATATCCATATTTCAAACAATAAAAAAGGAAATTTTTATGATTATTAAAATAATGAACTAGCTCATTGTATTTTTATGTGATATTGAATTTTTATGAACAATCTATAACGGTAGCACTACTCATTTACGCAAACATTTTCCATCGTGTTTTGTGTGTCTGAACAGAATTGTTTGAGATGTATGTTTGATAACATTGATATGGTTTAGTTTAGTAGTTTAGTCGAATCGACCTATTCAAGCTACATCTTAAATATAGCTGCAACATGGCTCACATGAAATCACCATAAAAGCTAAATTAAATTTTGCTTTAAAGTAAAACAAAATTGTTTATTTAACCGAAACATATCTGCCAGTGCCATATAGGTATATATGGCACTGGCATATATACCTATATGGCACTGTATATGGCATATGTATTTTTAATAGGATAGGGTGCCAAACGAGCACACAGTCCAAATGATGGTAACTGATTGCTGTGGCCCATAGATATCTACATCTATCCTCGATTACGAATAAAAAAGCAGATGCTTGGTCACCCGTTAGGACTAAGATTGAATGCCTCTTTTCCAGTAATAAGGGTCTCCGGTTTTCTACACTCACCATACGAAACACAGCAGCATTTAGCTACTATTTTACGCTGGTATTCTGTGAGAGCGAGGTTCTTCCCCGGTCGAGTTGACCCATTCGTGCTACAACTATACTACTATTATAATTGCAGCCTGATCGTCA
This sequence comes from Parnassius apollo, assembly GCA_907164705.1. Lineage (NCBI taxonomy): Eukaryota > Metazoa > Arthropoda > Insecta > Lepidoptera > Papilionidae > Parnassius > Parnassius apollo. The sequence goes on from CAJQZP010001514.1 coordinate 1,113,567, forward strand.
TATTAAAGTTATCCGTTGAATAACCGAAATAAATATAAAAGTGAACTAATTTATTTTATAAATTTGACTGTAATTTTAATTTATATTGTTGTCTTTTAATCCTATGAATAACTGTCATCTGAGGATTAAAAATCGCCCTAAGTGATATAAATATTATTAATTTGATTCAAATACACGCATAATTGAACTATACACTTATAATTGAATATCAATTATAAGTGTATATTATTCTAACGCCAAAACTTAAAATTATATGGAGATATATCGTTTATTATACTGAAAACAAAATAATAAAAAAAATCAACTAATTATTATACTTATTCGAAGTTTATGGAATGAAGTCATCCCTTCAATATAACAGTGATAAATGCCAGTATCATAAGTTATATTAATGTTGTATTCTTTGAAAGCACAAATATATCAGACTCCATTTAATATTTACTCATTCTTTAGGTCTCGTTTCAAGAAATATAATTTTTAGAGATATGCTTACATTCCTCAAAGTAGGAACTAAAAGGTTTATGATATAAATGTAGTTTGCCTTGAAATTCAGAATATTATTAAATTGAAAAGTAAGTCGATGTTTTCATCAAGTATGTTGTACCTAGAAAAAATCTAGGAGAGGTCAATCGACGGATTTAACTCGGCTGGCCGGCGAATGGGAGATTTCAACACATCTTCTCGTCAAAAAGCATACCTCAAAACCCGAAAATAAGATCATACAATCAGTGCGTGTTGTCAGTGATGACATGGATTTGAGACGTGGTCTTTTACTGCTGGCCATAGAAGGAAGTTCAAGGTCCTTCATGTTTTGTCGTTTGAATAATGGTTTGAGGTAGGTTTGTTGTGCAAAAATTTTGTCAGCACATGTGAATTATTATTGAGAACGATGAAAGAAGTATTTCGATATTGATGTGAGCCTCAAATTATTTTATCTTTAGGCGACTTGAGATACTATCGATATCGACTCTGTGCTTTCTCAAGCTGCTGTTGAAATATTTAATAAAGTTCACAATGTGCATCAATATATAGTGAAAAAGTTTTAAAGGAAATTTTACAGGATAATTTTTTATTACTGGAAACTGGCAAAAAGTACAATAGTACGAGTTCACTACCAAAGAAAGAAGTAATAACCAAACAATACCTAAGCGTTAAAGCTTCATTAAATCATTCGTTTCATTATTCCTGTTAAATGAAACAAACTAACAAATGTGTATCATAACTTATTAATGATGTAACATATTGTTTAAGTTTGCAAGCTATTAACATTCAGAATAGTTTTGCTATGAGGGATATAAACTTAGTTATCGTAGTCTTAGATATTATTAGACTAAAACCAATAATATAAAACAAAGAAAGCATTTAGACATTTCTGTAACTAGTGTGGCGGCGCTGTCGTCGCGCCACAAGCGAAATACACCGAAGCCTAAATCACGCTATCAACATTCCGAATCATAAACAGTATATATACAACATCTCCGAACTATCACACGGAGTGTTGGCCGCTCCCCGGGCAGAATACCTTGCCCGGCGGGAGATCTCCCCAGGTCCTTCCTCACCGGCCACAGTGGTGACTAACCGACGTGATCTGAACACGCAACCAAACAACCTTCGGAAACTTCAAGCTTCATCATCGTCATAGAATACCACACCCATTCGCTCCCGAGCAGATATGGTCTGCAGTCTTCATATCCTGCAAGCCATCTAGCTTCACAAGGTTCATCGCAGCACTGGAATAATAATGCTTCCTGTTCCTTCAAGCTACTCTCTGCGCCATACAGTGTTCGGCACGGCTCTGAGCCTTACTGCTCGCCTCTGCTTCACGGCACTCTCGCAGATTACTTGCCTTCTTCTCGACTCACCGCAGACTACAAGGCAATCTCCTGGCACTTGCACATTCGTCGACAACCCGACTGCACTATCGACCTCCGGTCTGAGCAGGGGGGTGATGTGGCGGCGCTGTCATCGCGCCACAAGCGAAATACACCGAAGCCTAAATCACGCTATCAACATTCCGAATCATAAACAGTATATATAGAATATCTCCGAACTATCACACAGTGTTGGCCGCTCCCCGGGCAGAACACCGTGCCCGGCGGGAGATCTCCCCTTTTCCTACCACGGCCATACTAGCTTTTGCTCGTGGTTCTATCTGCGTGAAATAAAAACACTTTTATGTTAGTTTTTCTGTAGTCACTTTTTCCCTTGTGAGATATATTGATAAGATATATTTCATGTATTAAGAACATACTAACATCACCACGATATTTTAATAATATAATATTTAATTATAAATATATTTCAATAGTTTTATTAAAACAACAGCAAAGCTTGTGTCTTTAAATTAACACGAAGTAATGTTTCGATTACTTCTCTGTGAAATAGTTTAAGCACGTTGAGTCATATCGTGTCGTAATTTCTACGGTAGAAGCGGCGGGCTGTATAATACATGAATATGGCCTTTAAAAGTAGGTAGCGCGCAAACTGTCTGAGAAAACTTAGTATATTATATAACTGTAGTTCTTTGCATCACTTTAGTTATAAAATGGAATTATTTTGGACCGAATAGTTACGAGTATTAAAAATATGTTTTAAGGAAAATTTTATTAGACCCAGCGGAATTGGTGGCGAAATAAGACTAACACAGTTCACCGGATATTAAGTAGATGATGGGCCCCATAGATATTTTTATCTATCTTCGATTAAGAGTCAAAGTGCATAAGTCATTATAACTCCTGAAGACTAAGATGAAATGTCTCGTTTCCAGTAAGAAGGACCTTCGGCTCTCTACACTCATCATAATATGAAACAGAAAAGTAATAAACTGCTATTTTACGTTGATATTTTGTGAGAGCGTGGTCCTTCCCTGGTCCAGTCAGCCCATTTTTGCTACAACTATAATTTAACTGGCGGCATGGCTCTACCACGTATAAAACTTATAATTAAACATAAAAGACCCTTGTTTTGTGAATTGCTACAATATAAGAAAACTAATATATTACATATAGGGGGGATAAGTCACTCGCGTCCGTAGGCTTCGACCACCTAATCCTAGGCTCACCCTACACGTTTCCCCCGGATGGTGCTAAAAGAGCGACAAAGCCGAAAGAACAGACTCGGCTACTCGCCGTGTGGTAGCGGCGTAAAATATAACACCCCCTTGTTTTCGCACCATGAGGCAAAGAAGAAAAGAAATGACCTCAAGTTCCCGGCGCCCCTTTAATGGGGCAGGGGTGCGAAGAATCTCCGGGAGGAAAACCGGCGACGAGGTTCGCCACCCGTCACGTCCTGTCTCCAGGAGGGGCGAAAAGAGGATTGCGGAGGCCAGTCTACGCTACGCTGAATGTATGTGGAGCAATGAATAATAAGATGGATGAAGTATGCGATATGATGTATGATAGAGGAATAGATGTCTATGCGCAAAAATGAATATTTTATTTCTTTTAGATAAATATGACTTTATTTTGTTCATTAACAAATTAAAAGTTTTACATGCGTGGTAACAAGACGAACTCTGCGTGAGCTATATATAACATTAGAGAGAGGGGACGAAAAATGACGTGATGTCACTGCGCCGGCTCGCGATGACGTCGACCAATCACAGCCTCTCCATCTTGACGTGATACTTTAATGCGCGTACATGCTCCCGGCCTTGAAAGTACCATGTGTTTTCAACAAACAGTCATTACATCTCTTCTGAAAACAACAGGCAGATTTTTGGAAATGCCCGTCGTACAGTACCATTCACTGTTCTAATGTCTGCAACTCTGGAGACACCATCGTTTCCAGGGAACGTTTTGATAATTCTTCCCATTCTCCATTTTAAAGGTGGTTGATTGTCATCCTTTATAAGTACGAGAATGTTCTCCTGTAGATCGCCTTTATGCTCAGTCCACTTTGTCCTTACTTGCAGCTCAGATATATACTCCTTAGACCATCTGCTCCAGAAGTGCTGGTGTATCTGCTCGACTCTTTGATAACGTGTAAGACGATGCTCTGGAACATTATTCAGGTCAACAGACACAGGTGAAGTTAATGGACGGCCTACCAAGAAATGAGAGGGGCTCAGTGGGTGATAATCGTGCGGATCCGTGGACATAGGTGTGAGAGGACGGGAGTTAAGCACAGCCTCAATCTCAAACAGGGCTGTGCACAGCTCCTCGAAAGTTAAATGCGCGTTACCTATCACACGGCGCAAGTGTTGCTTACAACTCTTGATTCCAGCTTCCCATAAACCACCAAAATGACTAGCATAAGGAGGACCCATTTTAAATTTTATACTTTGAGATGTCGCGTATTTTTCCAAGTCTTTAGATATTTGAGATAATAATTTAGCAAAATCATGCATTAAACCAACAAAATTCCTTCCATTATCACTATTTATTTCTATTGGTTTATCTCTGCGTGAAATAAACCGCTTAAGTGCCAACAAATAAGCATCTGACGAGAGATCACTCACAAGCTCCAAATGAACAGCGCGCGTTGTGAAGCATATAAATAAACATATAAAAGATTTTATAGTCTTTGCCCCCCTACCCCTACGGTTCAGTATGAGCACTAGACCAGCATAGTCTACGCCACATCGTAAGAAAGGGAAACCAGGATCTAACCGAGCCTGAGGTAAATTTCCCATAATAGGCTTAACGGTTTGACCTCGCATACGCGTACACTTTACACAACTATGTACTACGTTTTTTGAAAGATTTCTTCCCTCTACTGGCCACCACATTTCCCTAGTAGTATATAGTAATAACTGCGGCCCGGCATACATTAACCGCTTGTGTTCATACTTATATAATAAATGTGTAAAGTGATGTTTAGAAGACAATAAAATAGAATGTTTCTTATTAAAATCAAAATTAAATGATTTTAAAATATGTCCACCAACCCTGATAATATTTTTTCTATCTAGAAAAAGATTTAATTTTAATAGTCCGTTATCTTTAATCGGTTTTCTGTTTAAAAGCAATTTTTTTACATCTAGAAATGACTGAAACAAAGATTCATTCAATTCATCAACAGTAAGCGGCCCGGTGCGCTTGTTGTTCTTATAACGCGCATTGTAAATAAATGTTAAAACATACGCGCACGAACGCTGCATACGATTAAACTGAGAAAACCTTTCAAACGAGAATACAGATTCTTTATTAATTCTATTAGATAACGAGCTACATATTAGATTCGATTTTATCTTAGGTAATTGCATATCATTCAAATGTATTGTTTTATTTGTATCACACAAATTTAAATCATGTAAGAACTGCGGCCCTTGAAACAATAAGTCTAAACTTTGACCCCGTGATATTAAGTCAGCGGGGTTCGCCTTACCACTAACGTGACGCCACGGCCTATCTTTTGTTAAATCCAAGATCTCTGCGGTTCTGTTTTGTACAAAAGTTTTAAGTAAGTTGGGAGGCATACGTAACCAACCCAATACTATGGTTGAGTCAGTCCAAAATACAACATTATCCAACTTAAACCGTAAAGCATTAATTATTTTTTCAAACAAACGAGCGCCTAATAATACGCCGCATAGTTCTAACCTAGGTAAACTTATAGGCTTCAGCGGAGCTACTTTACCTTTCGAGCAAAACAACTTAACGACAACACATGAATTAACATCGACAGTGCGTATATAAGCACACGCACCGTACGCGGTTTGTAAGGCATCCGTAAATTATATGTTATTCTATGCGCTCGGGATTCGAACCCATTACATAACGTGGAACGCGTAATGATTTAAGGACTGACAAGTTATCAACAAAGTTTTTCCAGATCTGTGCTATATCATCTTGTAAATGTTCATCACACTCAACTTTTAGCAACCACAGCTTCTGTAACAAAATCTTAGCTGTCATAATCACAGGTCCCAACAGGCCGAGTGGATCGAATATTTGAGAGCACTGAGACAGTATTATTCGTTTTGTGATATTTTTAGGGTTTTTAGTGATCTTAGATGCAAAATGTAATTCATCACTTTTATTGTACCAACCAAGACCTAATGTTTCATTTAGTGTAGAATTATTTAATAAGAATTCTTTAGATTCCTCATTTATATATGCAGAACCCTCCTGCTCAAAGTTATAAATCCACTTACGCAAATGAAAACACCCTGACTTTAAAATTTTAGATGTCTCTCGACATAGTTCTATTAATTCAGATTTAGAATTAGCTAAAATAATGCCATCGTCAACGTAGAAGTCTTCAATAATTGTCCTAGCCACTATTGGGTTATCACAATCTTGCGCCAGCTGTTTTAAGCATCGGCAACTTAAAAATGGAGCGGACGCAGTTCCATACGTAACCGTATTTAACTGGTATATTTTTAATGGGTCACTAGGACTATCACGCCAAATAATAAGTTGTAAATCACGCTGGGATTTGTCAATATGTACCTGCCTATACATTTTCTCCACATCCGCACATGCAACATATTTATTTTCTCTGAAGCGTAACAATATAGCAATTAAATCACCTTGTATAAGCGGCCCTACGAGTTGTAAATCATTTAACGATTTGCCGCTAGTCGACGCTACGCTTGCGTCGAATACCACTCTCAATCGCGTAGAAATTGCATTTTCGCGAAGAACACCGTGATGTGGCATAAAGTAATGGGAATTACCGTATGTGTGCACTTTAGTCATATGTCCTAAATTCATATATTCGTGTATGAAAGCTTTATACATTTTATTTAAATTAGGATTGTCTTTTAAGCGGTTTTCTAATGCCAAAAAACGTCGCTTAGCTTGATTAAAAGATTCACCTATAAAGTCTGGTGATAATTTGAAAGGGATGCGTACACAGAACCTCCCGTCAACGTCTCGCGTGGTCGTCTGTTTAAAATGTTTCTCGCATAAACGCTCCTCTTCACTCAATCCATCACTCCCTCTCTTTCCTACCGATAAGTCTTCAATTTCCCAGAACATACGTAACTGTTTGTCTATAGACTGTATACTTACATCTTGCGCGTCTAATGATTGTATGAAATTACAATGAATATAATTTTTATTTCTTAATTTCTGTGAATAAATAGGCCCGGATATTATCAAACCTAGTCTAGTATTTTGTAAATAAGGTCCTTTTGATAAGCGAATTCTACCCTCACATAATAGATCCCAAAAAATGTCTGCACCAATCAGTAAATCAATCGAACGAGTTTGATAAAATTCTGAGTCGGCTAACTGTATATCGGTTGGTATACGAAACTGACCAATATTCACATTCACGGCCGGTAGGGAAGACGTAATTTGCGGTAAAACAAGACATTTATTTATGTGCGTAATATAAGGCTCGCTAACAGACTTTAATTCGATATCGCATGTTTTTGAACATTATGTTATTGTGTTACCGCCGTTACTGTATACCGTGCCGTTACGTTACTACTGAGTGGACTGTATTAATTGTATGTTAAGTTTGTCACAAAGCGATTGTGTTATGAAACAACGTTCGCTGCCACTATCGTGCACCGCGCGTGCCTTATGATAGTTTCCTAAGCTATCGACTATCTTAGCGACCGCTGTAGACAGTAGTATAGGCAGCGATGCAGACGTCTGAACGCTTAGTACGTCTATGTGAGTATTACTCAACTGTGCAGAGTTGTGTATGATTTTATTACTATTATCGCTGTTGCTTAATGCAACCGAACTATTTAAAAGGTTAGGAGATATAACCTTATTTTTCGACGTGGGAATTTGTGATTGGCGTTCGCTGGTTTTGTCAGTATGAATTAATGTGTTATGTTTTTTATCACACTTTCGACAAGGCCCGTTCCTACACTCATTAACCACATGTCCCGGACGTAAACAGGTCTCACATAACCCCTTTTGGTGTATAAATTTTATTTTATGTTGTAAATCATATTCAAGAAATGTTTGGCATGAATACAATTTATGTTTAGCTTTGCACATAATGCATAAATCTTTTGTGTAATTTTGTGGTTTGTACTAAATTTGCTACTACTACTACTACTAAAATTGCAGTGTACCTTATGCATGTGGTTATGAGCGCTGGAACTAGCGTGTTGTCTTTTATTTTCATAATGTATGCCAGAATTGGCGTGTGTGACACAAAGCGTTTCTAACATGTCAGCCCTATCTCGTAAAAACTTTATTAAATTATTTAACGTTATAACACAATTCTGAGATTCATCTGTCGATTTATAAAATATACACTTCACCTTTTCACACTTTCGTTCAGAGGCAAGATCTAACCTTGATACAATCATGTAAATAATTAGAGTATCCCAGGAGTCTGTGGGCTCACCGAGTATTTTCAATGCGCGTATATTTTTTAACACTGTATCAATAAGTTTTCTTAGTAACCCAGGTGATTCCCTTGTAACAAGCGGTAATGAAAATAAGGATTTTACGTGATTGTGTACCAGCAATCTGTTATTGTTATATCTGTTAAGGAGAAGTTCCCATGCAACTGTATAATTACTTTCGGAAAATTCTAGTGAGTCTATAACTAATGCGGCGCTGCTCAATTTCATTAGAATTGTGAACTAACGATTGAAATGTGTCGCGGAATTCTAACCAGTGCTCATATGATCCATCGAAGGTAGGTAAAGAAATTGTAGGTAATTTAATCGATTGAAATATGCTATTGTTTGCCGATTTAGGAATATTCATCTCATTATCTTTATTTATCATACATTGCGTTTGAGCGAGGACGCCATAATAAAGACTTTCAAAACATTCACGTTCTTCTGTTTTACTAAATCACTATCCGAAACAGATATTTCTAAATAATTCTGAATTTCATTAAAATCTTATAAAAACTTAATGCACCATGCATACGCAATTTTAACTCCGCGCGCTGTTCATTAGTTAATGTTTTATCTATAAAAGAGGAAATATATTTTCGAAAATTCGTTAACATACCCTTAACTGTTCCCCTTTTTTTTATTAATACTTTAATTTGATCACTACTTAAAGAACTAGATTTTGATAAACCTGACTTTGGGTCTCCGTTAGGCATTTTGGCAATTTATAAAAAACAGGAGTACTTACAGTTGCTGTTCTCAAACTTACGGCGTCAAGTCAATAATGATGACGAGGCCTTTGCTACTGCAATCTGCTACGCGTGATAATTATTCTTATTTTGGCAGATAAGACTTGATAACTGGGACACTGAAATTTAAAAGTAACTACGGATAATACATAATATCTAAATGCTCCTCTCAAATAACCAGGCAGGTACGTCTCACCAAAATCAACGTGCTGCGACCGAAGGCGATTGCCGGTTGCGTTATCTCTATTAATCCGCTTTATGTTTCTTCCAACTGCTGGTTTCCAATATCCGGCTCGAAGGACCAAACTTATGTATGCGCAAAAATGAATATTTTATTTCTTTTAGGTAAATGTGACTTTATTTTGTTCATTAACAAATTAAAATTTTTACATGCGTGGTGACAAGACGAACTCTTCGTGAGCTATATATAACATTAGAGAGAGGGGACGAAAAATGACGTGATGTCACTGCCCCGGCTCGCGATGACGTCGACCAATCACAGCCTCTCCATCTTGACGTGATACTTTAATGCGCGTACAGATGTATTATGTGTAAATGAGACGAAGCGGAAGGGAAAGGATGTCACTGCACATGGCATATATACCGCGTACTGGTCCGGTGTAGACGAGACCGAGCGAGCATGCCAAGGATTCGGTATCATCCTTTCAGAAAGAATGGGTCAATCTATGAAAGAGTATGAATGTGTAAGCCCGAGAATGCTATGGATACGAATAAAAGTGGGCTTAAAGAAGTTGTTTGTTCTAGGGGTCTACGCTCCCGTCATGTCTAAGCCCACTTATATCCGAGAGCAGTTTTGGGAGATGGTAAGGATGATGTTAATGAAATGTAAGGATTATGAAAACATTGTTATGTTAAGAGATTTTAATGGAAGGGTTGGGGTGAGGAGGCTTGGCTATGAAAGGATACTGGAAACGTTTGTTGATGAAAGAATTAATGAGAATGGTGAAAGCCTCCTCACCGTATATGTGGAAAGGAATCTTTTTGTGACGAACACTTTCTTTCGTCATAAGAAGATTCACATATATACTTGGGAAAGAGGTGATGATAGAAGCATGATAGATTTCATAACTGTGGATGAAAGAATGAGGAGCGCAGTGGTCGATACAAGGGTTTACCGGGGTTTCAACGTAGGGACGGACCACTACCTGGTCTTATGCCGAATTAGGGGTTTATTCGGACGTTGGCGGCATCGGACATCTGTGTCTACCACTGCGTTACAGCGTATAAGAATTGAGAGGTTACAAGATGAAGATGTGAAAGACAAGTACAAATGTAGACTGAGAGAAAATATAAGTGATTTGAATGAGTTGTGTGTGAATGAGTTAGACTTGGAGGATGTGTGGCATAACGTTAAGAAAGGTTTAATGGATGCAGCTACCGAATTATGTGGTGATAGTAAGAGAACGAATGAAAGGAAAGACAATACGTTATGGTGGGACGATGAGGTTCATATGGAAGTTGAAGCAAAGACGAGAGCATGGCTAGATTAACTAGCGACCAAAGCTGGTAATTCTGGCGGTAAGAATGATGAAATTGAAAGAAAATAGGCAGAGTTTAAGCGTCTAAATAAGAGAGTAAAATAATTAAGGAAAAAGCAAGAAAGAACGGATAAGAATGATAGAAGAATATCGGATAACTTCCAGGCAAATACTAAAATTTTCTGGAAACTCGTAAGAAATACCAGGGGACATTCAAAACAGCCTAGATTGAATGCGATACGAGACGAGAATGGCTGTATTGAAAGTGTTGAGTTTAAAGAGATGGAAGGAATATTTTGAAAGCGTATTTATGAGTGTGGAGAAGTGTGAACTAAATGAAATAGAAATTCCGAAAGAAGAAATGAAAGAGATAGGGAGATAAGTATAGATGAAATAATGAAAGCAATGAAAAGCATGAAAGTAGGTAAGGCAGCCGGATATGATAGAGTTTCACTCGAAATGCTAAGGGCTGGAGAGGACGTGGTGGCAGGCCTGCTGTACACCTTGTTTAATTTATGTTGGGAACTAAAGCGGGTACCGGGAGACTGGTGCAAAGCCGTGATATTCCCAATATATAAGGGAAAAGGGTCACAGCAGGACTGTAAATACTACCGTGTTATCAGCCTTCTTAGCATTGTGGGAAAACTGTATGCTAAGGTACTAATTGAAAGAGTTATGAAAGAAACTGATGAAAAATTTGATATGTGCATGAGCTGGATTTGGAATGGGAATGGGGTGTACAGATCAAGTCTTTTCCATTCGCATGATCGCGGAGAAACTTTTTTGCGAAAAACAAAAAAGTTTTTTGTGCGTTCATGGACTTGGAAAAGGCTTATGACAGAGTGGACAGGGATGTGTTATGGCAAACGCTGAATGCATGTAGGTTGAGCGCTGGTTTAATAGAGGCATTAAAGTCTCTGTATAGGGACTCGAGTGCTTGTGTTAGAATTAACGGGGTCTACTCGGACTGGTTTGGCATCCATAAAGGTGTCAGACAGGGCTGTGTAGATTCCCCGTGGCTGTTCAACCTATTTATGGACAGTTGTTTGGAAAATTTGAAAGTTGAAGAATGCGGGTTAAGAATGGGTAAGTTAACCATCAAATGCCTTATGTACGCTGATGATCCAGTCATACTTGCGTCGTCGGCGGCCGAGTTGCAAATGATGGTTGGACATTAATGAACAGGTCATTAAAAGAAAGGGAAATGAAAGTGAACGCAAGTAAGACGAAAGTGATGGTTTTTGAAAGAGAAGAAAGCAAAACGGTATATGAAATAAGAATAGAAGGAGAGTTAATTGAGCAAGTGGATGAGTTCGTATATTTGGGATGTGTATTCAGCAGGGATGGGAGATATGATAAGGATATTGAACGACGAGTGAATGCAGGAAATAAAGTAAATGGGGCTCTACACTTTATTGTGAAAAGTCAGAATGTGTCAAAAAAAGGCACGTATGGCAATTCACAATGCTGTATTAGTCCCTACTTTAACATATGGTATTGAAAGTTGGGTGTGGCAGAAGAAGCACGAGAGTAGAATAAATGCAATAGAAATGCGGTGGCTAAGGAGTATGTTAGGGCTGAATCTGAGTGACAAGGTGAGAAACTGTGTGATAAAAGAAGAGTGTAGTTTGCAAGATAATGCGGTGACCAGGATTAAGAAAGGAATGCTTCGGTGGTTTGGTCATGTAGAAACAATGAATGCGGAAAGACTGACAAAGCAAATATATGTTGCAGAAGTGAATGGAAGAGTCGGAAAGGGACGTCCTAGGCGGAAGTTTGTCGACCAAATTGGCGATATACTAAAAATGGGCCAAATTAAGAGTACCCTTAACCGACGAGCATGTATGCGTAGGTATATGGATGTGGAAGAGGCGAGAGAGGTATGTCAGGAGTCGTGCTAAATGGAAGTCTGTAGTCTCTGCCTACCCCTCTGGGTAAAAGGTGTGAGTGTTTATGTTTATGTAATATATGACAGTGAGTTAAGTAAAATAAAGGAAACATAACAATTAAAGAACTTATATTTTTGGCCGACCGAAATGTTATATACATATATAATATGTATATGTATATTACATCACGACGCCTGAATACGACAACTTAAACACGTAAGATAGAATAGAACCTCCATGTTCACCCTCCTTACATTACAATTACTGCTCCCTCAAAATTTTTATCCATTTCACTCGCCAAACGTAAATTTAGAGGGAAATTTTAAAATTATAAAGATATTTGAACGGCGGTTGAAGGATATTTAAAGACAAAACAGTTTCAAATTGCATTCTTAACCTTAATCTTTAAACATGTAAATAAAACTGCCTGTGGTTGCTCCGCGGAGTTTACGGACTAAGGAGGATAATTCAGAAACATTGATGTTGCTGATAAAGCCGTGGACTAGAGACAAATCAGTGCCAAAGGAAGATGAGCCTTGTGGGACAATCTTGGGTTTGGGGCCTGGGGGTCGGCAATGACCGTTAGGCTACAAGTACCGGAGGCTTTAGCCACGCATTGCTTTTCGACGTGAAAGGCGCGGGAGGGCTATCTCCTTGCGCAAAGACTCCGCCGACGGGAACGGGCTTGGTGGTGGTCTTAGTTTCAGAAATGAGCACCGAAGCTGCGGGTTAGGGGGCAAGCGGCCGTCATACCCTGGCTTTACCCGCACGTCTGGGACGTCTTCTACCTCCACACTGTTTATATTGCGGTGCTTTGGAACATCCGCGATAGTTCGCGGGGTGTCCCTCTTCGCGGCAATTAACGCAGCTCGGAGGTTCTGCCGCCTCAGGCGTGCCGGTGCAGTGGTAGTGCCGGGGTCACCTAAGCACTTGTTACACCTAGGCCTGGCATAGCAATTTCTGGCCGAGTGGCCGTAAAGTTAGCACTAGTGGCACTGGCCAGCGATGCTTCTATTTCAGGGGGCTTCAATTTCAACTTCCAGTTACATTATAGATGCGCCCGTCGTTAAATATCTCCTTGCCTTCTGGAGACAGATCCAGAATGACGATTCACAGATCTAAGAATTGTTTTTCGCGGGCTGGTGGTGCATTCTGTGCATTTCCCGGACCGGAAGATTTTGAGCCATGAAGGCGTCTCGGATGTGTACGGTCTCGCGCCCCTTGGGGAGACCTTGAACTACTACACGAAGGTTACGCTCATCTGGTAGGGCGTAAGTGTAAAAACCGACTTCCTGAGTGCGCAGGTGACTCGTCATGCTGCGGAGTTTCTCGGGTCTAGTTAACGAACATTCGGATGCCTTGAACGGCGTTTTGCACTTTTGGGCAGTAGATTTTTTTCGAATTCAAATGAAAGGAAAGGTTTTTCCATATGGTCTTATCTTGAATGATAATGGGTTACCCTAAGTTCAGCAGGTGACCCTTTCGCTATGGTTTGTTAACTGGAGTGGCAGTGGGGGCCTAGGGAGACGAGGGGGCCGAGGGAGCCGAGTTAGTCTCGGCTGCCTTTTTTGGCAGAAGAGAGGGGCCGTGGATTGACATCGCGGAGGACGTGGGGAACGCAGCGGTGTTCACCGACGCGAACCAAATCATTGGTACCGGATGGAGTGAGGAGGGGGGGGGGGAGTTCCTCATGTATTACCTTTTTAGAACTGCGCTATTTTAAAAATGCAGACCAAATGTCGGGGAAGGCTAACAAAAGTTAAAATAGGTGTGTACCAAGCTGTATGTGCCATAAACAAACGCCTATACACCTAGTTATTTGGCAAGCTAGGGTGTGCACCTAGCTATTGCCTAATGCAACTAGCAACATAAAAGTTAAAATAGATGGCCGCCTACGAGGCGGCGGGTGTTTTTACGGTTACTCTACTTACGGTTGCCGGTAACCAGGAAGCCAGGAAGGAGAGCTACGCACAAAGCACTATTTGTACCACAATAAGCGTCCGATAAACTTCACAGTGAGACTGCTGTTACCGGGGACAACGTGCTTTGCGCACCACAAAGAGAGCATCAATACAGTCACGAAATACAGAGCGCCAAACAATACTAGGCGTGAAGATAATATTACTGTATAATATCATATTTCTCATTTTCAAGAATATAATTATGTAATCTTTAAATACCTTTAATTAAGTTGAAATATTTGTACTTAGAAACTGAAGATACAACAAGCACTTACAAACAACCCGATGGTAAAGGCTTATCCCGCACCAAAATGGTATTTGTATGGTCCACAAATAATTATGCCGGGTCGGGATGTCTGTTCTTGTTTGCAGATGTTTCAATATGGGTGAGGTACACTACCTCAAAAAAAAAGGGAAAATATGTAGAATTCGGGAAAAGTACATATAATTCATTATATGCCTGTCGTGGTAAACAATTCATGTTTATCAATTATTTTTATCGACTTTCAACATATCTTCTCACAGATTTAGTCACTCTTTATTTATAGATAATGACAGTAAACTGTAAAGATGTATACAGTTTACTTCAACTATTGATTATGAAAAGATAATTGGTATTTGTCACAACACTGTCAAAAATACGTGAAATATACATGTCAAACGTCACTTATTATTGGGTCCTTACATACGAAATTAGCGTTTTGTCGTACTGACCAATTTGATCTTAAATATCTCCTCTTTGGTTAAGAATTCTAAATTATAAATAATAAATTCATTTAGATGGTACATTTGAATTTTTTAAAACAGTCATTCAATTTTTTTTCCTCATTATTTTTTCTTTGGCGTCGCTTATTACCGCACAATGGAAAACATGAAATATCGGTATATATACGAGTTTGAGTTCTACCGTGGCACCAGTGCTGCAGAAACAGCTCGAAGGATTAATAATGTGTACGGCGCTGATGTCACAAAAGAAAGCACGGTGCGTTTTTAGTCTCAACGTTTTCGTTCTGGAAATTTAGACTTTCAGAACCAACCCCGTAAACGGCCAAAGACCAAAGTGGAAAATGAAGAATTTAAGGCTATTGTGGAAGCGGATCCATCACAAAGCACTTCAGAGATAGCTGCAGGCTTCGGGTTAAGTGATAAAACTGTATTAATCCACTTGAACCCAATTGGGAAAGTAAGAAAACTTGAACGATGGTTCCTCATAAATTGGGTGAATCGAACTTGCAAACACGCGTCGACTGATGTGTTACTTTGCTCAACCGACACAAAAATGAAATACGAATCATTACTTGTGATAAGAAGTGGATACTGTACGATAATCGGAAGCGCTCGTCGCAATGGCTGTACAAAGAGTTTATTGATTCGCGACCCCATGGTTCTTTTAGTAAAGGGGTTAATGAACGATATATAATAAGATGGCAAAAGTGCATTGATAACAACGGTGCATACTTTGAATAATTAAATATATTTTACAAAAAATATTGAATTTATATTCCTCCCGTACAAAACGCCAATTTCATATGTAAGGACCTAATATTAAAAATGCTTACCACCATTACGGGTTTTTGTTGTGTGTTACAATTCAAGTGTTATTTAATAATATAATAATAAAATAACTAGACAATTGAGAACCTTTTAAACTATGTTTACCCATTTTTGAGTATAGTCTACATGGACCTGGCCCAGGCTCCATACTTTTTGGAACATCTCATTTATGTAAGTAAACTGCCCCTGCAATATGTAAAAGGCGACTGAAAGCTACTACTACTTAATGCAGCTTATCACTAGTCCACTGCTGAAAATAGGTCTCCAAAACGTTGTCACAATATCAATATACAATATCTGAAAATCTTACGATTTCCAATAGATGAGATTACCATCTGATTTTAACCATATGTGTAATATTCAGACCAGTAAAAGGCAGCAACATCAAAGATGCGAGATGCCTGGTACTACCTTCATCGAGCCGCTTGTCAAGCGTGACGATTATGCTAAATCCTCTCTTTACTGAGAGAACAGTTGAAGAACAGACCGTTGAAAAAGTATAAAAAGCAAGCATTTACAATAATTATGCTTATGAGCACGTTCTTACATTTTATAAACCTATTGATAAAATAATTATAGAATAATTTAAATTAAATTTTGTTTAATCATTCCATATTCATGATGCTAATTTTATTTCTCTAGTTCCCTAAAAATAATATTTAAAAGCGTTATTGATAACTCAGTCAGAATGCTAAAGCTAAAAATCTGAAATTTCGTGACAGGTGCACTATGAAAGTTTTCAGTTGTTTTTATTGTTATTAAATGTTTTGAACACCTAACCCGAAATTACCGATGATACCGAAACACAAGCACCGAAAAGTAAAACGCAAAGTAACCCACGATGAAAATATTTACGGTCTTAGTAAAATGTTGAACTTTTGATAGGTTAAATAAATAATTGAATATTGCAGTTAAACATAAACTTTTGGTGGACTGCAAACTCTGCAAATCAAAAGTTTAAATCCGCATTCGAACACTGTCATGATTAGTAATGGTTCAACGCAAGACTTTCACGCTTACTTCGAATAGTAGACAGGAGTAT
This sequence comes from Parnassius apollo, assembly GCA_907164705.1. NCBI lineage: Eukaryota > Metazoa > Arthropoda > Insecta > Lepidoptera > Papilionidae > Parnassius > Parnassius apollo. Next base: position 1,130,524 of record CAJQZP010001514.1, read on the forward strand.
TAGCAACGATAACAATATTTATTCTTCCTTTTTAAATTAACTTAATTTCAGACTTCTACGAGTATTTAAAGTATGCTGTCTACATTTTCATTTTCTAGCCAATATTCAAAGTTTGCAATAAAAAATTACAGAATTTTAAATAACTCGTAGTAAATAATTGATAATATTTTCTCATTTAACACGATCATTGATTACACTAAGTGATAAAATGCTTATTTTTGTCGTTATCTTCTTGCTATTGTGTTAATTTGTGATAATGCAAGTTGTAGAAAATTTACAGAAAATGCTCCTTATTTTTTAACTGGCTCACAATTTAAGTTTCGAACGTTACCGTAATAAACAAAAGACAAACAGTAAAACTGCTGACTTAATTAAGCATTATTATTGGTGATTCAGATGCTTATCTCGAGATTTAATATTAAGGCCACGCTCGGATTTGGGATGATCATTTTAGTTATTTTCGGTGCAAAATATTATGATCCCTTTGAACAAAGTCTTTAAACGGTTTCTATTGTTATGAATTATGTTTTTGTGATAACTATTTTCAGGGCATCTTGAGTATTATGATTAATAATATTTCTATCTTACATAATTCATTTTAATCCCAATATACAATATGTATTAACATAGTAAAAATACTAAAACCGAAATTTTTAATTATCATACAGTCCTAATGACCGCAGTGTAGAGCCGAGAACGCTAGCTGCGTTTCCTCAAGGAATGGCCATGACTTGCCTTTGTACGAGAAAAAAAAAACAGCCCCACCAGCAGCGACGAACTAGTAGTATCTGCAGCAAATAGAAGAAATATTAGTCATCTCTAACATACTCATATTTGCGCAACATACTTAGTTCAGCTGCCTTTGAAGCAGCACCGGCCGTAAACAAGCTACCCATGAGATTAGAGGCTGTCACATATTCTTCAGACTTCCTGTATGTCTAACCACTAGTTGGGGGTCGCCACTTCGCCTATCGGTATAAGGCTACCAGTCGAGAATGTTTTTAACCTATCAGTTGTTGGTTCTTCAAGCTATGTGGCCGGCCCATTGACGATTGAGCTTACCAAACCGTTAAGCTATGTCGGTAACTCTGGTTATACTGTGGATATCCTAATTTCTAAGTTTATCATGCAAAGAAGCTCAAGCATAGCCCTCTCCGTGACTTGCTGAGCGACCTTCAGCTTCAACATGCAGCTAGCTGTGAAAGAACATGTCTAAGATCCATTAGATTTCATTGACAACACGCACTGGTTGTACAATCTCGTTTTCAGGTTGTGAGGTATACCTGATGAGAAGATATTTTGTAATTTGTGAAACGCTGCCCAGTCGCGTTGAATCCGTCGATTGACTTCTCGGTCGAAGTTTAACTTACTTATTCGGATTATTTGACCCAAATATCCCACTTCAGCCACACACTCATCAACAATTTCGGGTTAAGTGCTCCGAACAACTACCGGCATAGTAGTGACACGGACGTCACACATGATCTTTGTTTTGTCCATGTTCCTGATAAGACCTATCCGTTGGGAGGCACTAATCAGGTCATTGAGCATAGTGCTTACGTTCTTCAGCGATTATGTCATAAGAAATATACTAACTTTTTACAACTAGCGCTTAATTCCTGAGCTAACACGGCTCTTATATTAATAAATAGGGTAATAAATAAATGTGTAAGATAATTTTGTAAAACCTGTTTTTATTTTACATGAACAACTTTAAATATTAAAGTTAAGGAGGCTAATCTATAGTTCACTTTTTACTAAGAGTTGTGTGTGTTGTGTGTGAAATTAGTGATATAATATTTCAAATAATTTCTGCCTCATTAATTGCGAAGAGCGAGTAAAGGTAAAGGTCTCCTTGTAGCGAGAATATGGCGAAATTTCACGACAAATCTAGCAATTAAGTGATCTTTATTTTCTTTTCATAAATATGTATTATAAAAGTATTAGGTACGGGATAAAAGACTTGCTTAAAAATATTGCTCACATAACTAATTTGTTTCATCTAATGATTATTAGGCCACGCGGTCGAAAATTAAATAACGGTATCAATATAGTTAATTTAAGAAAAGTTACAGCCTATATACTTGTTAGTCCTGGACGCAGAAGACTATTCATTTCTCAGAGCAATATAGTGGAGCACATTAGAGTGTGACAGCCCACACTACAGTTGTATTTAGTTAATTAGTCTAACTAAAGACATGGTACTAATAATACGTATTTCTTTTGTTCTTTTCCTTTCTTTTCCTTTAAAGATTTATTTTACACTAGGATTTTCTGCCGTATAGGGGTGGCAGTTTTCAAACGCAAATTGCATAAGGACAAACATGCACCTCCGGAACAATTATTTGTAGGCGATACAAATACTTGCTCGATGCGCTATTTGAACCCGCGGTCTTCATCGCTGCAACTCAATGCTAAGCCACTATGCCAAGGAGCGCTCGTTCCCACTAACATCTCCATTATTGCAAAGGGTTAAATTTCGCCGTAAAATTTCACAGTACACGAGCAATTCGGGGTATTTTCCACGTCGGCACTGATTAAATTGTTAATTATTGACTAACTAACCACGTGTTTGGCGATGTTGTAAAACGAAGCGAAAAAATCTACGACTCTAAAAATATATCATTTTGGGGATAATTTTATGCTTTTTTAGTTATGAAAATTAAGAAAATATAAAAATCTGAAAATTCAAAATCTAAATGTGATCCTGATAGGAATTTTCATATTATAATCGTTGCTGCGATCGTGTGGTGGCGGTGTAAGAATATTCACTACTCTAAATAATGGTACAAGAATGGAAATAAAGCAAGATTATTTAAATTAATGAACTAGCTCACTGCGTGTATACGTGATGTTGAGTTTTAAGGACCCTCTATGACGGTAACACTTCCCATTTACGCGAACATTTTGGATCGTGTGTTTGTCAACAGAATTGCTTGCAATATATGTTTCAATAAAATTTCTCATAAAAATTACATTCAAATTTTCATAAAAAGAATGTTCATATTTTTCATGGAATTAGGGGAAAGGTGATTGGGAAAAAAGGTTAAACTTGAAAAACAAAAACTGATATTTCTCTATAAAAATATTTATTTGATGAAAAATCCTTAATTTCCTATCTATAATATATTATGGATACATAAGACATTATGGATACGTATTAATTATATTTAAAAAAAACTTGATTGAATTACCTTTCTAACAATACCAGAATATTTTACTAATTCGCAGATCGTTTATATATGTTTAAAATATTATTATCACATATTATGTCAATTTTTTTTGGTTCATTATGTTTAAGTAATATAAATATTTTTAATTTGATTCGAACATATGGATAAGTATAATACAATAAATGCATATTTACCTAACCTAGAAACTTAAAATGAATTGAATTTATATCATTAATTATACTGAACACAATATAATTAAAATAATGAACTAATGAAAGAATGAAGTCATTCTTTCAACATAACAGTAACAAATGGTGGAATCATAAGTAATATTAATATTGCATTCATTGAGAATACAAATATAGCAGACTTCATGTTATAATATTTACTCATTCTTTAGGCCGCGTTTCGAGAAATAGGTATGTTTAAAGGTATGCTTATATTCTTCAAGGTAGAAACTAATAGTATTATGACATAAATACTGTATGCCTTGAAATACGGAATATTATTAAATATTAAAGTATATTGACGTTATCGTAACGTAAAACAAGTAGTCCGATTAGGTAATTTCAACTTCGACCGAGAGATCAATTGAGGGATTCAAATCGGTTGGACGCTATCGCGTTTGGGAGATTACGAAACATCTTCTCATCCTCCTCCAACTTCAAACCACAAAACTTGAAAACAAGATTGATTTGAGACATGGTCTTTCAGTGCTGGCCGTATCAGGAAGCTCTCGGTCCTCAAAGACCCCCCTTCCCGAACGGGTTCCTGCCTTGTTGTGGCGGTGGAGCTTAGTAGCCGTGGCTTGGTCACCCGTGGTGAACTAAGAGGAACCCACATGGCCGGCCCAAAGTGTAGAGCCGGCCCGAGGTGGCCACTCCGAGTGGGCTTAGTGGTGCCCTCTCCCTATGCCACTGCAGTCGAGGTGGAGTCGCGTAGGAAGAGGAGTGTTGGTACGGCGTTGCGCCACTCACCTTATCCTCCGCGACTCTGACGGAGCCGCACCGTTAATTGTGCGGCGATGGTAGAGCTGCAGAGGGAGAGGAGTGTCGGTATTGCGAGGCGCCGCTCTCCCTACCCTCCGTAACCGAATCTTGGTTGGCGGTGGAGCCATAGAGCAGATCCGCCGCTGGGGTCAGGAAGGCTTGTGCTTCTGAGTGCTCGTTTTCCTGGCCCCATGACCTTCGCGCATCGGACACGGGGGCGTCTTTTGCACATGAGGGCACGTCATGTGTTCTGGTGCGCCTTACCTAAGAAAGAGATGGTCGTCACCCGAGGAGTGGCCACCATGGGACGGCTAGCGCTGGTGGGACCGCGGAAGTGTGCGAAAGCGTTCCCGTGCCCCTGCAAATATGCGACGAAGGTAGAACACTATGGGGTTTTAGTCTGTGCAAGTCCGACATAACACGTCCTTGATCCCTTGGGTTTACATAGGAGAAAAAAATAAAAAAGTGGTAAAAAAGGTCCTCAATGACGATTGGCGGGAACTTAACGCAACGGGAACGCCCGTTGATTGCTGCCCCTATTTTGTCGTTTGAAGAATAGTATGTCGTGAGAAGTAGGTTTGATAAGCAAAAGTGGTGCAATTTTTTGTATTAAATATCAGCGCATATAAAATATTATTGGGAACGATGAAAGAAATGTCACCACGGTAATGTGAGCCTCAAGTTATTTAGTCTGTAGACGCCTTGAGATACTATCGATATCGACTGTCTGCTGGTTCAAGATGCCGTTAAGATCTCTCTAAAAATTTCGCAATGTGACACATCAACACATTGTGAAGACATTTTGAAGGAAATGATTTAAGATAATTTATTATTACTTAAAACTGACAAAAGTGTGACAGTACAGGTCCATTACCACAATAAGAAGTAATAACCAAACAAAACTTAAGCGTATCTTTACAGTTCCATTAAATCATTCATTTCGTTAGTTCCGTTAAATGAAACAAAGTAAAAAATATGTATCGTAACTTATTAATTATGTAACATATTGTTTAAGTTTGCGGGCTTAAGAATAGTTTTGCTATGAGGGATATAAACTTACTAATCCTAGTTTTAGATATTATTAAACTTCAATCAATAATAAGAAGCATAGAAAGCGTTTAGAGATTTCTGCAACTAATTAATAAATAATTCCACTTCTTACTTATAACTAGCTTCTACTTGCGGCTCTATCTGCGTGAAAAGAAAAAAAACTTTTTGTTAGTTTTTATATAGTCACTTTTACCCCTATAATAAATCTTATATATTGAGAACAAACTGACATCGCCACGATATTTTACTACTAAAACATTTAAAATTAGTACATATTTAAATATATCGAACATATTTTAATTTAGGGTAGGTATTTCCCAGATAGCAGCGGCGGGCTAAATAATACATGATATGGATTTTTAGAGTTGGTAGCGCGCAAATTATCCGAGAAAATTTAGTATTGTGAACAACTGAAGTTTTTATTATTTCTTCCGTTATAAAACTGAATCATTTTTGGACAGAACAGTAACGGCGAATACACCTTATTAAGACCAATGGAATCTGTGTCAAAATAAGACTAGCACACAGTTCGCCTGATAGTAAGTGGATGATGGGGCCCATACACGTCTTTATCTATCTTCGATTAAGAATCAAAATGCATAAGTAGTTATCACTCCCAAAAACTAAGATGAAATGCCTCATTTCCATTAAGAAGCGTTTTCGGTTCTGTACACTCAATAACGCTAACGACAGCTGCGAAAGAGCTATCCTGTAATAATATTGGGCAGCAGAGGACACAAAATTTGGATTATAGCCAGAAGCGTCGTGAACCTATTCTCAGTGTAAGCGATTCCACGATTTCATCGTAACATTATTCCCTTTATTAAAATGGTTTCTATAATATAGTTACTGCAGACGCTTTTTTGTAACAAATATATGGTAAAAATTCAAATATTTCTCCAATAGCTACAATATTTAAAATTTCAAAGTCTGAACATATAAACCTCCCCCAAATTATTATTTTAGCAATGATAGGTCGTCCATATAACTCATACTACCGAATACCGATGGAAAATAAAGGTTCTCAAATGTCAGTCTTGTACGGTAGGCAAAGTAGAGCGGCATTCTACTAGATGTAACTAGTAAGAAATGCAGGAGGTCGATTAGATAAGAGATTTGGATATAGATTGGCTTAGGGTCGTGTTTTGCGGCACTTCTTTGGGTGACCGATGTATAAGTAGAGAACATGTGAAGAGGTGTAATAATGATGACCATAATGATAAAATAAAATAAAATTCATAACAACTGCATGTACTGAGCGTATGTTGTATGCAGACCAGGTCTTATCGTAGTATATTTTTGTTAGCAGCTGTGTAACGATGATAAGTAAATATTTTTCTATGGTATTTAGCTTTTCATAATGCAATAACCTGTTAAATGAAACTGATCCAGAGTTGATATCTCCACTTGTTATCAAGGCATGAAAAATATCCGGGAATATATGAAAGTATGAACGCACTCTTACTCTCTGTGTATGTCTCTAAAAATGATTGGCCTTTTAGCGTCTAACGAAATAAAACCTTTTGCAAACAATTTCCGAATGGAAACTAAAACAACTAAAAACATCAAGAGAATATTTGCTTTACAAACATATCGTGATTCTTTAATTTTCAATCCTTTGCCTTTACACAAATTAATTTCATTATCATCAACATCAGCAGCAAGTAAAAATCTACTGCTGGACATGGACTCCCATGGACCTTTAAAGTTGTTGCGCGTCGCTGATTTATATATTTTACATCTGGCGTAGGAGAGATGAGTATACTACCATCTACCAGAAACCATAAGATTTTTCTAACATTTCCAATAGCCACACCTTACGTCACCCATGGGATGAAATGAGATGAAAGATTCTCTTACGCCACATCCACAGCGGAAGAAAGACAGAAAGAAACAGGTATTACAACACGTGACAAACTTCATTAAGCACTTAAATTTTAACATTTCTAGACACATCAATTAAGAAAGGTAGGTACAACTAAAGTATTAAAAATATAAGAAAACAAAAATTTTACGGATATGACACTTATGAAGTATGTATACTTTTAAAATACAGTGCACGAAATCCTTTCATGACTAATGCTGATAATAATTTGAAAGTTTTTTATACTTCTATAAACTATATCACGAAGTTTTTATTTTCAAGCAATCCGTGTTATTTATGTAAGTGGAAATATTATTTTCCTAGAACAGTAAGATTCTCTACGAATGTATTTTATAATAATAAAGTTACATTACACAGACCGCTTTTTATTGCCAAGTCATGACCCTACTGTACAAACTAGTTAAGAGATCCACTTAATATTTGTTTCAACCTTCCATGAATATATATCATAAACATAATATCACAACAAATGTAAAGCCATTTTCTACATAAACAACTATAATTTGTTTCCAAAGTTTCAAAACCCTCATTATTTTATACATCTAATAAATATCGCATTAAATAAATGTCATTTATACGTTTATCTACTAAGCTCTGAAAATAAATCATAGTTGTTGCGATAACATGAAAAGTTGTTTTGTTAGTACTGAAATTCAAAAGTTAAGTACTAAAGCCTCGACAAGTAATGATGCAATCTTCAGATACTGTAAATTATGTTAATCGCAGAACCAATGACTTGCTATGTCGGACTCGCACCGACTAAAAACCCAAGATCCACCTTCGCCGCAAATTAGTTCCTGTAAATTCATCACCATGGATGACGAAGCCACTACTACTAAGCCCACCCACCACGACAAACGAGAACTCGTTCGGGGGGGGGGGGGGGAGTTTGTGCACAACTGAAGTCAACTTTAAGCAGATGATAAAATGGAATGTATCACAATATGCAGTTATAGTGTTCTGTAAACATACGACTTCCATTCTGTACCCTGTTCGCCAAGCGAGCGCGCGCCATGTTATACTCCCGTTCACTCGGGACCTTTTTGGCGGGAAAATTTGTAAGTTAGCAAATTTTTTTGCTATATTGCAAATTTTGCTATATTTTCACTTTGAGACAATATTTATGGATAAAACTTACAGGAATTCTTGTTGAATGTATAAACTATCGAATAAAATTATTTTTGGTTGCTAGAAATTGTAATAAAATACGTAAATTACCCTGTATAGCATAGTAGTAGCATATACTTCAATTTTAGTGACAAAATTACTACTAATTTGAATTCTACACTTTTGTTTTTGGAGAAATTTATATCAAATTCTTTGGAAATATGTATATTTTTATGTTTTATGTGTTTCCATTCGTTACTCATACCAAAATATTAAAATATAAAGAAATTAAAAAAAATTAAATTATAATATTTTATCTGTGTGACATTTAGAACAATATTTCTAAAATAGTTTTGTGTGAATTTGAAATAAATACAACGTCAAGTTATTTGAAATATGTAAGAAAACTATTTTTACTTACATTTTACACTAAAAATAAATGAGAATGTGAAAAATACCACATTTATGACCCAGCCGTCATAATGGGCCTTCCAGATTTTGAAGCACTTTTGGCAATTTACTTTTCACTTTTTATACCACAAATTATATATATATGTGTTCACTATATTACAGGGAATATAAAAAAGTATAATACTTTCGTTTTTAGTCCAGACACAAATATAAAATTCTATAAAAAAGACGGAGCACCTTCAACAAAGTGACACGTGGAACGCCGGAAGTTCAGAGTGATTTCTTTTTTTTTTTCTAAGAAACATTGCCAGGTTATGGTTTAAAATAAAAGAGCATATCTTTGTCTTTGATACTAATATCTATTGCATAGTGTCTTTGGTTTTGTTTAAAACGAAAAAATAGTTTTTTCATAGGTAGACATGTTTACATAATTCTGATCTAATTCGATCACTACTTGGCGGGCGTAAGGTTGGTATTGCGCGATCGAAGGTGAGCTAGGCTTGGTTAACAGGGTACATTGCATATATTTGGCGGCAGTAATAGGTAAGTAGGTGAAATTTGCCCAGATAAACTCCCAGGCAGAAAAGAAGTCCTACTAGAGAAGAGACATAATTGGAATGAAGCTAAGTCCATTATTAGGAATAAATAATCTAAAATAGATTTCAATTAAATAAATTACTGCTTTAAATAGATAGAAAAGTTTACTGTTTATTTAGTTTATTATAATCATTCTAAAGTTGGTTTTAATAACAATTCCGAAGTCATAAAATTATTCAGTGAAACTAAAAGACCGGAAATAGCGTTCGGAGAATCGATTTAGTTCAATCGGATAAATTTGTCAATTCAATCAATGTCCCGTAAAGCGTAGCAAGAATTTGTTATCACGTTCATTTGAAACAGCGTTAAAAAGTAGAGAAAACAAATTCCAACCCTACGTCTTTTATTATTACCTTAATTTATTTTTATTACAGTTTTAAATTTAAATTCAGTTTAAATAAAATTTTAAAGGTTAAAACGCTTAGAATCCATTACTAAATCAGCGATTTTTTATGTCTATAAAAATTTAAACGTTCAGTTATTTCAAACATTAAATCTTTGGAGTGTTTCACCTGTTGCTTTCAAATTTTGACACAATTTTGAAAATATTTTCAATTTACAACAACGCTATATGGCTACAGAAAGTCTTGTAATATTATACATATGTAGGTTCCTTGGACATAGCTAGTACATTAAAATAAGACGTTTGAGAATCCATATCATCATGTAGATGTTGAAAGAGGCGATAGAGGGAAACAAATCAGAAGTTAGGCAGCCGTGTCTTCCTAATAACGACTAAATATAAAAAATGTGGATGCCAACCCGCTTGCCAAGCTTGATAAATCCCCCTACGAGTCAATCTATGGGGCAGTCCTATGTTCATCAATAGACTTTATTAGGCTATAATGGTTGCGGAGAGTCCATGACGCTATTTGGCATCGATGGTGTCATAAAAGATTACTATAAAATACAACTACTATTTACTACAGTTCATCACAAGTCCAATGCCAAACATATGCTTCCCTCATAGATTGAAAAGAAATAAGCAATATCTGAAAAGTCTTATGATTTCCAATAGATGGCGCTATATCATATCATTTTCACCGGATTTTAAATATTCAAACCAGCAACGGCAAAGCTGCGGGTGTCTGGGACTACTTAGGCCAATTCGCCTGCCAAACGTGAAGATTTTTCAATATTTTACCTTCACTGAGAGCGCAAAAGATTTCTGCAGGCTTTTAAGGAAGGAAAAGAAGAAAGTATGTAAAATAATTGCTTTCAAAAGCACATTCTTATATTTCACAAACGAACTGATTGACAAAATATGGAATAAATTAAAAAAAAATGTTTCTTTCTTATTTGATATTGTTGTTGTCCATTCTTTTTTTTACTCTCATAAAAATAATATTCGAAAGCGTAATTTATAATTCAGTAAGAATGCTTAAAATAAAATTTTTAAATTGCATAATAGACGCACTGATGAGTTGTCAGTTATATTCGATCTTATTCATCGTTTTGAACGGATTATACTACGACTACCACCAAAAGAAAAATAACAAAATTGACATGATAAGTACGTTGTAAACATTTACGGTCATAGTAAAATGATTTAGGATTTTTTCCCACGAGCTACACATCCTTATGATTTGAGATTGGCCGAAACTCTCTTATACAAAATCAGTAAAATATTATTATATTTACAGGTTACTTCAAGGCCATGGATAATGAATGATATGAATAGTTTTAAAATGCTAAATAAATGGTGTACAAATAGTCTAGTTTGGTAGACCTCCAATCATCCAGATGATACGGATGGTATCTTGAGTTCTGTCGCGATATGCGATGGTGAAATGGAGCGGCTGGAATTAGTCTGAACAATTCCTTTGAGCACTCTCCGTGGCAAGTACGACAGAATACGTAAAGAGATGTAACATCTCTTCACAGCGCCAGTGAGTCAAGCCGATCAGAAAGTGCTCGGTCGCCGACGATTCGAACCACTCTGTACTCGATGCGATGAAATGGAAGGAGATGGCAATGGGGAGCCCCGGCCCAGAGATAGGAACCGTATTCCATAAGAGACCGAACCTGTGTTTGTAAAGTTGCAGGTGGTATGCATGAAATACTCTCCAGCTCTACTAAGAACGCCAAGCTTCCAAGAGGCCAATTTTGAAAGAAAGAAAAGAAAGAAAAAAACATTTATTTTTGACACATACAAGGCACAGAACATAGAAACAAAGTCAAAACTAAAAAAGTTAAAATTAGGAAAAAAAATTATACAAAATATATATTCTTAAAACTAGTGCCTCAGGGTGATGCCAAAAGATAGGAACCAATTCAGCATGATGTCAGGTTGGAAACCTAACGCTGATTTTCTATTGTCCCCTGGATTGCATTCGTCTTCACCTCTGAAACCAGTTACCATGTACTTCAGCAAGAACAATCAGTATACGCGAACTCTATGAAAAAAACGTATACAATTACTTATATAATAAATATTATATGATTTATAAAATATGTATATAATATATGACAGGATACTAATTAAATACTTTACTATTAACAAGATACTGCGCGTGAAACCGTAACAACAATAACAAAAAAAAATAAATTAAAATAAATATAGAACATAAAATGAACCCCTCAAATAACCATCAGATATAGGACATGTTAGCATTTGTGTTAATCATGCCTAGGTCTTTTTGTGCATTTAACAAGTACTGTTTTAAGTGAATATAAAGGTAGTTATAGAGCTTAGCTACCTTAGAGGTGGTGGTATGTTATTCCATATATTCGAGGCTGCGTGGCGAAATGCTCCCTTGAAAGATGCCGATTTGTGCTTTTGTACCGAAAGTTGCTGCGAGCACTGTCTCCTATCACAATGCATCCTTGTAGCAACCCAGCCAAGTTTATTATACAAGTAAGATGATTCTTGATGTTTTATGACGCCAAAAAGCAAGCAATTTAACCTTTTCTTCCAAGTGACAATGAAACTGCACGTCATATGATATTTCAACTCCGAGGATTCCAATACTGGCTAAAGCAACAAAGGGAGTACCCTGAATTTGGCTCGCAAACTTAATTCTTCAGCGGATTGAACTGGAATAGATTTAGTTGCCCAAAATCCGAGAATATGCTCAAAATATCTTGACTATAGACAAAAGTTTGTACCGGTACTCGGCGACGTTATCCCGAGAAATATTAGTACTTACGGCCGGTGTATAAAGTATCACCAGTGCTATCGTCTGCCTGGCAATTAATGTTATTGCTTCACAACATATCATTGATATGCAGAAAACTGTGTTGGTGATAGAATGCAGCCTTGTGAACCAGCATTAATAGGCTCGTAATCAGAGCATGCATCGTCTACTATGACCTTGATGCTCCGATCAGCAAGAAAACTGGTGATCCAATTGCACAATTTTTCGGGAAGCCCATAGGAAGGAGGCCTTGAAAGAAGCGCTTTGGTTCAAAACCGATCGAAGGCTTTCGCTATGTTAAATCAAACCACCAAAGCCTCCCCTTTGTACTCAAAGGCCTGCACCTATCAGTCTGTTAGCCACGCTGAGCAACCACGACCGAAACAATACTGGCAGTTATTAATAAGCTGGTGAGTTGGCTGTTAATAATGGACTCCATTATTTTCGAGGACAAGGAGGTGATAGTGATAGGCCTGCAGTTGGACGGATCAGAGCGGTTACCACTTTTAGGGATTGGGTACAAAAAAGCTGTCTTCCATGGATTTAGGACTACGCCCAAGGAGTAGGAGTACCGGAAAAGACGCGCTAGAATCGGTGATAACTCTAAAGCACACGTCCTCAGAACAATTGAGGGGATTTCTTCAGGCCCAATCAACTTGTGAATGTCCAGGGAGAGGAGTGTTTCACGTGCTGTATGAATCAATATATCACATCAGGTATAGAGCACTCACACCGCGGGATGGTCAACGATATGTTCCCCCCATCATCGAGAGTCAAAAAGATCAAAAAGAGCGCCCACGAGATCGGCTTTCTCTTTTGCGTCATGAGCCAGTGAGTTATTCTCCCTTTGCAGAGATGGTAGCTTTGGCTTACAGAAATTCCCTTGAACAGATTTCTTATATTTACGTGAACATTACACGATAAAACCGCAAGACTTCAAGATACTATAAACTCATACTGCGTAGATCAGATAAAATCATATAAGTAATTTTAACTTGGCGGTAGCTGTGGTTAACTTTGATATTAAGACGTCAAAAACCTCAGTCCCCGCCGTGGCCATGGGTGCTGCAAAAGTGCTCGAAACTTCGGGAATATAAAATATGTTAATATACGCGATAAATCCGTAAAAAACTGTTTTTTTTATTTATTTAAATTCTCTTGGACAGCCTTAATGAGAGACCAGAATGCACGAGTTTCCGAAGGGAAGTGATCTAATTTCTCGCCAATTCTGCCAATGTGCTCACATTTGGCCTTGTAAATAACTATTTCGACGAACCTGGAGGCGTAGTTATACTTCTTTTTAAACATGCTGGTGTTTACATCCTGAGCTACCAAAGCGTCAGCCTAGGCCTGATAACACTACTGCTAACTGCGTAAAGCAGTTTGCGTCTCACCACAGATGATGGAATAAATAGTTCCATTCCCCGTAGCATCACATCAGTGAAAGAGTCAGCAACAACTGGGATCATCTGGCGGTTGAGAACAGATATCCTCTCTGACGTATACGTAAAATCCAGCCTGAAGCACAAGAAAGTGTTCTAATTAGTACCCCGGGTAAGACTAAGTACGAAGTATCAACCGGAGAGTATACCTGAGTCTCGGTCAAAAAGATCAAGGCCGGCTTCGCCATCTCAAAATGATAGTGGATAGCATTAAGATTCGAATGAAGTCCCTGATGTTGCAGAAGTCCACAGCTACTTCTACCTCACGCTGATAATCTGTGAGGTGGTGGTACTTCCCCGGTTTGAGCCGGCCCATCCGTGCAATCTGCTGTATAGTACTACCACTGTTTAAAATAGCGGTTGCCAAAGGTCGTTATAAAATACTACTTTATTGATTAAACGAAGCTTAATATCCAAAAGACTAAATTATATTTCTATGCTTCTTATAAATAGATGAGATCACAGAATTCTGGCATAAATAGCAGCTTAAAGCTGCTGTATTTCATGTGATGAGTTGTTAGAACCGGATATCTTTTTTACCGGAAACGAGGCATTCCATCTTAGACTTCACGGGTGACAACGTATCCACATTTTGGTTCGTAATCGAGAATTGATGAATGTCTATGAGCAACAGCAACTACTTACCATCAGATGGACTGTGTGCTCGCTTGCTACCTTTATAAAAAAGGAGCTCTCATTCAGAAACTCGGCAGTTGCCATTTGTCTACTCAGCACATGCCACTGGCATGCATTTAGAACATTCTGCGAGTGTGGACATCCTGGTAGGTCTCACCACCCGCAACACCTTTCTCCTCAAGTTCGAGGTTCTCGTTTACAGGAGAACTTCGGATACAAAATTAAACAAACTTAAATGATACTTATGAACTAAGTCACAGGTTACAATAATAAATAACTGTCATTACAATAAAATGGTCCCTAAGTCAACACTTTTAATCACAACGATCGCCTTCTCACTTTCACTCTTTAAATTTTACTTTTTCTTAATGTATTTGACAGAAGTTTGAGGTGGACAAGATCTATTCCTTCTGGATTTAGCTACACCGGGGCTGATATCTCAATAGATAATTAAAGGTAGGTTAATTATAGGTAATACTGGGGGTTTCTATTTAGATTAATATCATTAATTTTGGCTACACAGCTATCGTCCAATGTTAAGACTGTGCCAGGAATCTGCTGTCTTGCTATTTCATTGAATATTACAAATCTCCGAGAGTAAAGTAGTCTCCATGGTACAACTAATCCATTATTTAGGTTGTGTAAGCAGCACCCTCGCAGCTTCCGAACAGACTGGAACTTGGATGCATGAGGATAGGTTTTCAGCGTAAGTCACCAGGTTTGTCATGTAATCATCCTTAATGGGATGTGTCTTCCTCAGGATAAAGGTAACTGTGTTCATCAGCTTTCTGACAATAAGACTTCCTGTAAGCACTCTAATTTTTGACCCTCTCACCGGAAGGTATGGAAATTTCGGTAAAATTACAGTGATATGGTTATGGAGTAGTAGAGATAAGGGGTAGAGCTTATAACAAATGTAAGTGCCTTTAGTGAAGAGAAGTATTTCCTAATGATAAACTATCCGATTTTCTTTTAAAACTAAACTTTCACCATTATAGCTCTATCTTAACTAAATTTTCTGGTGTAGGAGGGTATATAAGATTCTCTAATTTGCTAATTTTTTCAAGTAACAGTATCAGCCTTTTAAACTTTATTACAGACTGATGTAAGATTGCTAATCTACTCAAAGCTAAAGTGGTCCATCTCATTCAGTTTGATTAGGATGGCATGAAAGTTATGAATCAATGGATTATATGAACTTATAATCCGTGTCTCAATATGATAAAAGTGTTCTCTTTCGACTATATTGCTAAAGTAATGTTATATTGTTATGATAGATTTATTAATTTAGATTAGATTTATTAGTTTGTAGTTTAAAGTTTGTCAGATATTGTACATTTTTATTCTATTACTAGCTGATACTCATGCATTAAAATATAATTGTGGAAATATTGTTTTGGCAAATATCCCCCCTTTTTTTTAACATGGGGAAATGCCTACGCATACCCACCTCGCAAGGACGGGTTATGTCGGACTCGCACTGACTAAAACCCCATGGTGTTCCACCTTCATCGCATATTGGCAGGGCTACGGGAACGCTTTCGCACACATCCGCGGTCCCACCAGCGACTGCCGCCCCATGGCAGCACCTCATCGGGAGAGGAATATTCCTCCCCGTTCTCCTTCACAAGTAAGGTGCACCAGAACACATGGCACGCCTTCCTCCACGGCCTCCAATTACATCTGCGCAACAGACGCCCCCGCGTCCGATGCGCGAAGGCCATGGGGCCAGGAAAAACGAGCACTTAGTAGTACTAGCCTTCCCGACCCCAGCGGCGGATCTGGTCTATGGCTCCGCCGCCAACCAAGATTCGGCTGCGGAGGATAGGGAGAGCGGCGCCTCGCAATACCGACAATCCTCTCCCCTCGCAGCCCCATCACCACCGCATCAACGGTGCGGCCCCGTTTGAGTCGCGGAGGATAGGGCGAGTGGCGCATCGCCATACCAACACTCCTCTTCCTCCGCGACTCCACCTCGGCTGCAGCGGTAGGTGGGGAAGACACACCTCTCACCGCAGTCCACCAACACACATCCGAAGTGGGCTTCCCAAGCCCACTCGGAGTGGCCACCTCGGGCCGGCCCTCCACCTCGGACCAGCCATATGGGTTCCTCTTTGTTTCGCCGTGGGTGACCAAGCCACGGCTTCTAAGCCCCCCCGCCACGACAAGGCGGGAACCCGTTCGGGGGGGGGGGGGGCAAATATCCCCCTGCTGTAATGAAATGATTAAAAGCATTTTGCTTGCTGTAATGCTGCAGCTAATCGCTTGTCGGATTGATGTTCGGTCTCAGGTTTGTAACTACTGGATAAGTTGTTGATTAGAAGATTTCACAAAATATCTTTAATTTTTCTTTGATAAAACTGCAGCGCTGATGGTAATAATATTAGAGCTAAAATTATCATCACAATAATTACATCCCTTCACAAGTCTACAGCTGAACATAGACCTCCCCCAAATGCCACAAAGCTCGGTCTTGAACAACCTGTATCCATCGACTTCCTATATATTTTACCAGGTCATCACTCCATCTGATTGAGGGACCCCCTACTTTTCTGTCGATACGAGGCTGCCACTCGAGAACCTTTCCTCCTTATCGGTTATCGGTTTTTCGAGCTATATGTTTCGTGCAGAATTTGAACTCGCGGCCTACAGGACTGCAACTAACGTTTAGCCACTGTGCTGCTGATCCGTGATACATTCTAGTGTTGGAAATAGTCCTCTACCATTATGGAATGGATTAGCACTGAACAAGAGGTGGGTATTTGTGGTTAAAATAATCTAGCTATAATATTATGTGCTATGTAATTATTTTCTGTAACATGTTTACTTAATAAATTTGTTTTATATATTAGTTTTTGCACAGAGAGCTGCAATGGATACGTCTTCAATTATTAGATACTAGTATCAATATTTGAATATTGATTTCCAAACAGCCGGTGCTACTAAATTGATTTCTTAAAACGAATAAGCTCCAAGCAATGGGTCTTCGTATAGAAGATCCACTGGGGAATACAATTTAATAAAATGTTACGCTTAAGAAATTTGGCAATTTTAGTTATATCATAGAATATTATTTACATTTATTACAGTTGCCGCGGTACACTAACAGTATCAAAATCCTGGAAGCTAGCTAACGCGCAGCCTTTCTCTAAAAAGGCAGCCGTACCAAACCTGCCATTTATCGGCCAATCTTAATTACCTCCGCACTCTGCAAGATTATGGGGCGTATATTAAACTTAAAGGCATACCTAGAACTGAATGACTTCCTTAGTGACCGCCAGTATGGGTTTTGTCAAGGTTGGTCAGCTCCAAAACACAAACCTGTCTATTTACTGCAAAAAGGAGCTAGCTCCTTGGGCCCTGCTTTCTGATGTGCTTCGCTGTAATACAGCAACCGCTTACAGTTGTTTGGTGTCAAGAAATCCTCAAAACTTAATTTCAGGTGGTGCATTGAATTTAAGACTAAAGCGACAGCAAGAAAACTATGACTTGCAGATGTGCGGCGGTACTTCATGCCGGGACAGCTACTTACTCTATATGAAGCGCAAGTCCAGTATTGCAATGACTATTCCCGCCAGATATAGATTGATGCCGCAAAATGCCACCTAGCAGTTTTAGACTCAATGAAAAGGCGTGCTATGAGCCTTAAAAGTGACTCCAATCTGGTTGAAATCAATCTTACTAGCCTCGAACACAGGTGCAAAGTAGTCAGACTTTCCGTTTTCTACAGGATACATATCGGAGAGTATGCGCAAAAATTACATAACTTAATTCCTCCCTCTTCCTTCCAACATTGGACAACCAAATGTTTGGTCAGTCTTTTCGTTGTTAACCTACCACGCATTCGAACCAAAAGTTTTTCTACATTGTTCGTCACGCTTACAGCAAAAGAGGGATTTAAGTACCAGCATCTGTGTTTTCATCCGATTAGATTGTCGCGGATGTCTTCGAGATAAGAGTGTAAAAGTTTTTTTTAAGTCAGTGCGCTTCACCATCATAGACTAGATCACCACTTACCATCAGGTGGGATTGTAGTTAAGAGCTGGCTTGGAATAGTAAACAATACGATACGATACAATACGAGATAGTCCTACTGCCCTTAGTCACGTCTTATAGGATGGGACATGAGAGAAAAGATCACCGTGATGAAATTACTTCGGCCGTAAGATTGGAGCAATAAAGCCTTATGTTAATAATATTTATTTATTAATTAAAGCAAATTTACTAGGAAGTTCAGGGTTCAAATCCGCTATTCCACTATTGCCCTTATCCAAATATTTAAATAAGGATTTCTTATATTTACGCGATCACTACACATTGATTAACTGCTCAATCCGCTAGCGGTCTCAAAAGGCCGCGGCCATATTCTACCAAATCCCTAGCGGTCTCATAAGACCGCATACCACAGCACGAAAACCCATATAAACTTAAAATTAAATACTACTTTTCTATGAAGATGTTTGGCATTATAGAATCAATATGAAATTTTCTTTCCTCTAGTTGAATAAAAATTAAGTTACTCTATAGACATTCATTTATAATCTAAATTAAAATTGCGTCATTATCGAGTGTTCGTTGCTGTACACTGTTGCGTTGATTTTTGGATTTTTCTATGTTAAGAACAATTTTATATTATAAAACTATTATGAAAGATTTTCTGTGAATAAAATTTATTTTTTACGTAAATAGTTTCAAGTAAGTATATAGAAATAATAGTAATTTTCACGCTACCGACATCCGCTTGTTATGTAGTTATCAAAATAAAATAAATTATTTTTGTAATGATTAATTTATTGAATAACTGACTTTTGTTTAAACTGTAGAATAGAAAATTTTGCATAGATTGTATAATGTCAAAGTTAATTTTAGCAAAGTAGTCTATAAATAAAGTTTTTATGGCATGCGTCCGTCAAATCCGCAAGCAACCGTACCCACCCACAGCATTTTAAACAATTAAAACTCATATTTATAGACTAATTTCCTTTAAAGAAGTTTGGCATTATAGAATCTATACAAAATTGTCTATTATATAGTCTAAACAAAATTAAGTTTTTCTATGAATTTTTACTTTCAAACTACCGTAAAATTGCACCATTTTCGTATGTTCGGCAAATGTAAATTGACAGGAGAACAAAAATAAAATACATAGATTACATAGGGGACTAGAATAAAATGCATAGAGGACACTGACCTCAGTCCCCACGACGCACTGGAAAGCACTCGAAACGTCGGGAATCAAAAATAAAGTAAATTGAACATGATAAAATCGGTAGAAGTAGTTTTAAACAAGTATTTGAACTTAACGAAGAGGCGATAGAGGGATACAAATCGGGAGATGGGCAGCAGTTTATTTCTGATAACGACTAAAAATAATAAACTGCGGTTGCGAACCCGCTTGTCAAGTTTGAATAATACGCCAAATATCCCCCTTTGAAGCAATCTATGGGGGGGGGGGGCTGTGTACAGCAGTGGACTTTAGTAGGCTTTAACGGTAACGGTATTCTTGTGATCGTAAGAGCGACTGCAGATTATTTGGCTCCGATGCTCAGGCCGAAACCCGTTATTAGGTTTTTCTGCCAAGCAATATACAGTCAGCTCTGAGTCAGGTAGCTGGCAGCGTTTACCTCGGAAAACAGGTTAGGTCCTGGACTTAATAACTATCCCATCTTTTCGAATTGCCTTCTCATCGTACTCTGAGTGTGTGGAAATCAAGACTGCACCTGTGTTTGCGGACAGACTCGTGCACTATTACCTCTTCAAGCGCAGACGGATAGTTTCCGTTTAGACAGGCTGCAGTGACGCACGCAATTTAGGTTAAAATGTATGGAAACCATAAATAGCTTGACCCTGGAAAACTCCTATGTATTATAAAACTTGAGGTCCATCCTCAAAAATTTGATTAGAGAACGTAATTATTACAAGTTTATTTATATAAGAAGTATCAAACTTTGGGATAAATCAAATAAAACTACTTTTACCAGATTTTATCGTGTTTTATTTAAACTTTTGTACCAACAACGCTCCGGGAATTCTACAGTATATCTGAATATGTTTCAGGATTGTTTAAACTAACACATCAGAAATAATAGACCACAAAGTCTAGCAAAAGATCACCGACATGTACCAAGAGTAATTTGCGAGACTATTGAAATTAATAACCTTCTAATTTCAATAAGAATGTGGCTGGGTGCTACCACTTGCTGAGATCCCATAATTAATAAAATTAATCCAAGCCCAAGCATACTTCTGAAAGACTTCCAGATAACAATTAAATAAGATTTCTGGTGTTTTACAGCGCCCATGGTCAACCGTAACAGTTAAAAAATTGAAATTAAATCCGTTGTTTGTAACATTACTTTCATTTTATAATAGTATTAAGGTGAACATAAAAAATCATTATTAAGTATAAGTCGTTCTTATCTTTTCATAGAAATTTAGATTTTTAACGAAAATAATATACATATATATATATATATATAATATGTAACGTAATTAACGCACTTTGAGAAAGTAGTTTGTTCAGAATCGTTTACTGAATCGATTCCTATCATAAAGTTACGACTTTTATAAGACTTTTAAGAGTGCAGTTTTATTTGTATTATTACTAATTCTGTCATTCAATAAAAATAAAGAAAAATGAACTTTATTTCAAGCACGTTAAAGTCTTTGCGTTCGTGGATTTGTACTGTGACCACAACATTCAACCACGAATATAATGGTTTTTTTTTTTGTTTGGTTCAGAGTGAATTTTAAGAAACTGAAAAACAATTTCCTACAAGATTTAGCTATTTTTAGTAGCCATCTAGATAATTAAGTATACAATTTTTGTTCTAAAGCCTAAATGTAGATGTAATGTAGTAGAATGTGATGGCGCTTCAAGCGCCATCTTGAAAAAACGTTTTCAGCCAATATCTTGGAAACAATGCACTTTAAGGCAAAAGTTATACAAACCATTATTGCAGAAAATAAAATTTTGCATCTTTTGTTTCCAGCAATCTTTTTTTTAAAACTTACCGTTTACAATTTATGGCCCATTTAATGAACCGGTTTTTCTATAGCGGCCAATAGGCCGCTTGAAATATTAGATTAATCAATAAAATGTATAAATTTATTTTGAAAGATCAGTTTATTTTACAAAAAATTTGTTTGAAACTTTTTTTTATAATATCCATACTTTTTGAGTTATAGTAAGTTTCATATCACGCATAGCTGCCCGCGTCACCCGCCGAGCTCGGCCGACGCTCGGCATGTGATTCGGCAGCTACTTTACGATTAAGAACCCGGATTTTATTGCCATTATTTCGGGGAATTCCAAGTAAGACGTCATTATTGTTTACTAACTACGACTTACGGAGTCTCCTTTTTGAAATTCGAGTTATAGAGTATAAATATCTATTATCAATATTTCGTAGGGAAATAACATTTTGTTAGAGTTACAAAGTCTAATAATTCGAGATACTAATAATTCGAGATCTAATATTTTTGTGGTAGAGCCATGCTGCAGTTATATTAGATGTATAGTTGTAGCACGAATGGGTCGGCTCGACCGGGGAAGGACCACGCTCTCACAGAATACCAGCGTGAAATAGTAGCTTAATTCTGCTGTATTTCGTATGGTGAGTGTAGAGAACCGGCGACCCATTTTACTGGAACACAGTGGTGACACCACATCTGCATTTTGATTCGTAATCGAGGATAGATGAAATCGATCCAAAAACCTCTTGAATCAGACTGATTCAAGAACTAGCGTTAAAGTTCCTAAACTGGCTGCGGTATCTTACTTTTTTGTTGTCGCCCCTGAGGACTAAGATCGAATGCTGCGTTTGCAGCTGAAGAGTTGCTCTGTCACGTATAATAACCTAGTTTGTGCTATGAATTTACCTTATTTATCAAAAAAATACTGCGAGTAAATATTATTTATTAAAGCTTATAGTAACAAAATAAACAGTATTACGTTCCTGCATTATTCTTTTAACTTTTATTTATCGAGGTATATACGTTGCAGTTTACACGTTTGTTATTATTATATAATCGCGATATTTTCAAATAAACGACACACATAGTTAGTTCAACTGATCAGTTCAAACTAGGACTGTTGATATTTTTTTAAATATCGGATCGATATATCGATAATTATAAATATATCAATATCTGAGTTTTATATATAATTTTACTTATGTAATGATCAGTTGAACAGACCCTGTGCGTCTTCCAAAACATGCCTAATAATAGGCATGTTTGAAAATGTCTAGATTAATCGAAAATAGATCTTTTATTGATCGATCTAAACAAGAATCGGTTTCAGTATGTTCGATTTGAACCGAAACGGAGATCGACTATATTTAAAGTGAATCGACATGCTAAGTAAGAGTAGGCATGTCGATCTAAAATCGGTTAATCGAAAAATCAATTAGTTAGAGTAAAATAACGATTTTTCAGATTGTTTAGAACATTACATCGTGATATTTTTAATATGTCACCCAACTTAAAATACTGGGAAATGTAATTTCTTCTTTCATTTTAATTTCAAGTTCAATATAATTTTATAAACTTAATATTTGATTAATTTAATGACTGACTTACTTAGACTGCTAGACTGCCTCTATGGGCTAGTGTCGCAAGTGCGACTGCTGAGCAAGAGGAACTGGGTTCGATCCCTTGCACCGCCTGTTCCTGTCTGAAAGGTATAGAGAGTCTTTACAGGCAGTGAGGTATTCCATCTTATTCTTCAGGGGTGAGCACATCTGGAGCCTTCTTTGCTTTTAGTTAGTTGCAAGTGTCCATAGAATTTAATAGCTTTTTATTATTTTTTTATTGAATAAGGGTAACAAACCAGCACACAATTCACTTGATAGTAAATGCATACTGTAGTCTATAGACATCTACATTTATCCTCGATTAATAATCAAAATGCAGATGCGTTGTCACCCATGAGGGCTAATTCGGAATGCCTTTTTTCCAGTAAAAAGGGTATCTGGCTCTCTACGCTTACCGTTTGAAACACAGCAGCTCAATTGTTATTTACGCTGATATTCTGTGAGAGCGTGGTCCTTCCGCGATCGGGCCGACCCATTCTTGCTAAACATAATATAGCTGCAGCATGGCCCCCAATTTTTTTAAATGTTCATTAAAAACCCTGAATAATGATCATGATGAAATATCTAGGTTTTCTTCACTTCAGCATTATTTTAACTACCTATTAAATATCAAGTAATGAAATATAATAAAATGAAATAAAATGAAAATGAGATGACCTCATTCATTAGGTATAGTAGTTTTTTTAAATTATAATTTTAGGTAATAATATATAGGAATGTAAAGAAATGTTTTTCACTTTAATCGAAATAACTTAAAAATGTGATTCCGATTAAAAAATATGCAACAATTCATTAAAAATTCAAAAATCGATTATAATCGATTAGGCAAGCCTAATCATTTTAGAAAACACATAAAGTTTGGCGAAGATGGCGGCGATTAATGTTAAGTTTAGAATACTTTTTAATGATCATTTTAGCACGCAGGTAGTCCGTCTTATACAAGTATTTTCAACAAATATAATTTAAAAAAATATATATCGTGTATGTCTGATGCTATTATTGCACAGGGCGATTTTGGACATTGTCATTTATGAATTTTAGTTTTTTGTGTTGTGTAAAATATTGTGTGCAATAAAGAGTATAAGTAAAATAAAGACCTCCCCCAAGTGCGCAACACTATCTAGTAGCTGGTCGTCCTACAATATACTTGCCGACATAAGGTCATTCTAGAACCTATTTGTCCCCGTCAGTAGTCGGTTCTTGGATCTATATGACCCGTTTATTGCCACCACAGCTTTCAGATGCCGTGCAGAGTATCTAACATAACCCAATGTTAGTTACTCTATACATATTGCAGATATCATCGTTTTTAATTGCATCATGCAGAGAAATTCCGAGCATCGCTATCTTCACAGTTTACTGAGTAACCTTAAAATTCCTCATACAAGCAGTGAGGGACCACGTCTGCGTCCTATATGACATTACTGGAAACACGCACTGGTTTCCCACTCATGATTTATGGTTTTGAAAACCATGTGACAAGGTGTGTAATCTTAAGAGAAATATAATTAATAAAATCAGGCATTACTTTGCGGAAATCCGTATTCTAAAGATGTTTAAATCATTTACTTAAGATCCTATAACTATCAAGTAATAGGATCTTAGGTAAATTACTTCAACATCTTTTTACTTACTAGTAGGTATAGTCATAAGAACATTAAGAGACCTAACTTCCAGCTCTCCCTCAATTGCCTTGCACCAGCGCTGTCACCACTCATCCCAACACTGCTCCTAAAACTAGATAAGACACAATAATTTTTTTACCCGGATCTTGGTAAATTAATTTAAGCATCTTCGAATATAATATAATTGAAACTGAATATTAGTTACAAATACAAATAAATATTTTGTACTCAATTTTAAGTTATATTCCGTCAAAAGGCTTGGAAATTTTAAGATACAATTTATTAAGTTTACTCAAAGCTACTTAAATAGTCAAGTGCAAATTGTACCAAAAGTACTCGTTTATTGACAACATCTCTACTCGGTAAATAAATTTGTAAGTAACTTAATATGAAGGCTGTGTATATAGGCCCCGTAAATAGTTGAACTCTTGGTAAAGTACCCTCAAGGCGCTCACAAAATTTTCTATCTACACTCTATACAAAATATTAAGTCAAGCCATATAAATAAATCGACTCAGTGAGACTACTACTAATATAACACGTATAAAATATTTTTGCGTAAATCTTTATAAATCCCTTTGAGAACAAAACAATAACACGAGGCTCCCTTACAACTTTATAGTAAACAAAATTACTATAGAGGCTTGGTATATTGTGATTTTTGTAGTACAGGTCAGTTTGTAATACACGAGATGGAATAAAAATTCAGGTATAGGCCGTTTATTTGTTTTTGAAAATAGATTTATAAGCATTGTGGGAATAACTACTACTAAGTACTAATTGAAAACGTCAAGAAAGAAACTGATGGAAAAATTGGGGATGTGCAAGCGGGATTTAGAAAGGGCATGGGGTATACAGATCAAGTCCTTTCCATGCGCATAATCGCGGAGATGTTTTTGGCTAAAAACCAAAGGGTTTTTTGTGCGTTCATGGACTTGGAAAAGGCCTATGAGAGAGTAGACAGGGATGTGCTATGGCAAACACTGAACTCATTTGGGTTGAGCGCTGGATTGATACAGGCATTAAAGTCTCTTTATAGGGACATTAGTGCTTTCATTAGTTAGGATCAACGGGGTTTACTCGGACGGTTTGGCATCTATAAAGGTGTTAGACAAGGCTGTGTGGCTTTCCCGTGACTAATCAACCTATTTATGGACAGTTGTTTGGAAAAATTTTGAATTTGAAGAATGCAGATTAAGAATACAGATTAAGAATGCGTGAGTTTACCGTCAAATGCCTTTTGTACACCGATGATCAGGTTATTCTTGCGTCGTTGGCGGCCGAGTTGCAAATGATGGTTACATTAATGAACAGATAATTAAAAGAAAAGGGTATGAAAGATAATGCAAGTAAGACGAAAGTTACGGTTTTTTAAAGGGAAGAAAGTAAAACGATTTGTGAAATAAGAATACAAGGGGAGTAGATCGAGCAAGTAAATGAGTTTGTATATTTGGGATGCGTATTAAGCAGGGATGGGATATATGATAAGGATATAGAACGACGAGTGAACGCAAGAAATAAAGTAAATAGGGCCCTACACTCTATTGTGAAAAGTCAGAATGTGTCAAAAAAGGTACGTATGGCAATCACAATGCTGTGTTGGCCCTACACTAACGCATGGTAGTGAAATTTGGGTGTGGCAGAAGAAGCACGAGAGTAGAATAAACGCAGTAGAAATGCGGTCGTCAAGGACATACTCCTTAGGGCTGAATCTGAATGAAAGGGTGATAAATTGTGTGATAAGAGAAGACTGTCTTTAGCAAGATGATGTTTTGACCAAGATTAAGAAATGAATGCTTCGGTAGTTTGGTCATGTCGAAAGAATGAATGAATAAATGAGTGACAAAGAAAATTTATGTTACAGAAGTGAATAGCAGAGTCGGAAAGGGACGTCCTAGGCGAAAGTTTATAGACCAAACTGGCGATATATTGAAAACGGGCCAAATTAGGAGTACCCTTAACCGACGATCACGTATGCATGTATTTATACGTGGTAGAGCCATGCTGCGGTTATGTTAGTAGTATAGTTGCAGCACAAATGGGTCGGCTCGACCGGGGAAGGACTATGCTCTCACAGAAGACCAGCGTAAAATAGTAGCGTAATACTGCTGTGCTTCGTATGGTAAGTGTACAGAACCGGAGGCCCTGTTTACTGGAACACTTTTTACACACTTTTTATGTCATCATCTTACAGCCGCGTTCCAAGATGTCCCCTGCACGATCCCATCCGGGCGGGGGACAACTTCGATGCTTTCCCTGCTACTTTTGAATTCACTTGATCACTTCTGTATGGTTGACATTGAAGAAGCAGAGTTTTTGTAAACGGCTACTATTTCTTCATGGATGGTTATTTGAGTTTGTCCTTGATTTTTTGTAACATTGTCGAGTCAATCATTCCAGTCGTCTTTTGCATAAGAGATAATGGAGTTATCAAGACGACATTATAAATCTATACCCTGAGGTAGTGCCGTTAGCTAATGAATTTACCCCACTGACCTCCATATATACAATTGTATATATAGAGGTCAGTGATGTACCCATATTATTAGCAAATCACCCTAATACCGAGAATAAATTGAACTCTCCTCGTATCTATTTATAATTACAAAGGATCGTTTGAAATTGAAACTCTTAATCATGTTGTGTAGAGAAATAAAGGTTTTATTTTAATTTTAAGTGAAATTAGATCGAGAATTTTTTCTTCCAAAGTTTTAATGAAGCAATTTAATAATAGATGTTGACGGCGGAACGTCTTACTGTATTATGAAAAATAATGAATCAAAACGAATTAGTTTTTTTTAAAGATGTATTTGTACAGTTCATAATTTGATAAAGGGTTTTTCCTTTGCCATTTAAAAGATTGTGTAAATATAAACGTACATTTATATGTTTATTTGTTGAAATACGAATTTTAATAAGGACATAACAAATTTTATTTTATTATACGTATAATTTTTCTTTATGTCGAAATTCACGAACGAGCAACGTTTAGAAATCGTTAAAATTTCAGGTTTATTCTTTGCCATTCAATCTATTATTAAATGGAATTTTTAACAATAGATTGAATTAGTTCTAGCGTTAAACACAACATATAATCGCTTAAGCGATAGGTATAAAATATGAAAAATCTTGCTTTGGGAACAGTGTCGGATAACTTTTATTTAGATTTTACGTGATCTTCTACACGCACCAAATCTTTTTCTTTCTTTAACGTAATGATTACAAATTAATTTCGTTGACTAGCACAATATAAACACGCAACGCATGCACAATAGCGATATTCTATCACTTACAAAAATATAAATAGTAGTATGGCATTTTTTTTATAGTTTTATATCACCCTCATCGACTGAAAAAATAAAACTACTATATTTATAAGAGTGTACAATTACACCATAAAATTAAGTTAAGGCAGTTTGTACACACCATTCTACAGAAATAAGACAAGTGACGGTGATGAAAGCAAGTGACAGCATTTAAATAAAACTAGATTTTACCGATTTTATCGCGTATATTAACTTTTTATATTCACGACGTTTCAATTACTTTACAGCACCTATGGTCACAATGAGGACTGAGGTATTCGACGTTGTTGACCGCGGTTACCCAAAGAATAAAATTATAAATTTTTGTTCAGATCAATACGGTATGAATTATTAGTATCTAGAAGTTTTGCAGTTGTATGCTTGGGTTGAGATTTAGTTTTATTAATTATAAGATCTCAAGCAGATGGTAGCACTTAGCCATCTTCTATACTAAAATTAGAATGTGTCTAGATTTAAATAGCCTCGCGAATCATCCTCGGGAAGAATCAGTGTTCTTTAGCGATCATATCTGATGTAGTGACGAGGGTGATCCTGTACGTGTTCACAGACTGCAGACTTCCCGGAGCATCGATTCTTCACATCAGCTATATGTTATTTAAGGCAGGTTTTAACTGATCTTTAGTTTGTAATTCTAAAATTCAGTTCATATTGGAGTTAGAGGCCAACAAATTTTTAGCTTTTCTAGATGTGTTAGTAATTCGGATTCCCGGTAACAGCTTAAGCCACACTGTAAATTGAAAAAAAGACCCAACCAGATAGATATTTAAATGGCGATTCCTTCTGTTGGAGCCGTGTATAGAAACAATTTACATACATTAAAATATATAAGTCAATTTACAAACGTAAGAATTTTTTACACTATTATTTTTTATGATACACGTAAAAGTGTTTTACATAGTAAAGTGTATAATAGCAGATATCC
Organism: Parnassius apollo; assembly: GCA_907164705.1. Taxonomy (NCBI): domain Eukaryota; kingdom Metazoa; phylum Arthropoda; class Insecta; order Lepidoptera; family Papilionidae; genus Parnassius; species Parnassius apollo. Next base: position 1,159,421 of record CAJQZP010001514.1, read on the forward strand.
ACACGCAGAATATAATTAGGCTATGCAAATACTTCTTCACTGTGTAATTCAAACCTGCTACTCGAAACATCAAACGCTATGAAGCCACAGTGCTAACAAGAATATACAGTATGATAGAAAATAAAGAAAGCAATAGATTAATTCCTCGTTTACATTAATACTAGCTGCTACCCGCGGCTTCGCCAGCGTGGTCACTGAGAAATGAACTATATTGCTTTTTGAATTGAAAGAAAACTGAGTTTTATAGATTTGTCAGAGATGCAGCCATTAAAAGTAAACTGAGCAATGTTGATTCGTCAGCCTATTTAAACATTTTGAAACGCAGCGTATAAGAAAGCATGAAAATGGCCTGTTTATTCCAAATGGAAATGGGATATTTTTTTTAATTAAAGGAAACTGAGCATAATTATTCGTCAGGGATGCAGACTTTTGAAAAGAAACTGAGCTAAATTGATTCGTCAGAGATGCAGTTTTCTGAATTGAAAGGAAAATGAACCAAATAAAAGATCCGTCAGAGATGCAGCCTTTTAAGTTGAAAGGAAACTGAGCTTAATAGATCCGTCATATGCAGCATTTGGAATTGAAAAGAAACTGAGCTAAATAGGAAATTTTGAATTAGAAAGAAAGATCTGTGGGAATTCTGATTAATTGATTGTGGGAATTTTGGAAAAAAAACTAACTAAACACTATTATAAGACGCTACTGTACACAATGTTATATGTTTTTCCCATTCGGGGGAAAGAATCTGGAGATTCTGGGCATTTGACACACGCGAAAATGCTTCGTACAGCTGACCATGAGAGAAGCACGGTTTTTATAAATTGTCATTGCAAAACTGAGCTTATAGCGAACTGCAACCTTTTGAATTGAAAAGGAAGATCTGTGAGAATTATAGGGATCCGTGGTATAATAATGTTACGAGCTTGAGGTTCGTGACAATAAAAATTGCCGATAAAATTACCTAAATTAACACTTTAATTTACTTTACACAAATTAAAACTTAAAACACTAATAATTAAATACACTAATTCACTTTATTCCGCTCTGAAGCTTCGCTTGTCTCGCCAAATCAACACTGCCTCGATAGCATCTTGCAGCGCCTATATATACAAATTAGCAATGAAGCATCCGGAATATTCAAGTAAATGCGCGCAAAGCGACGAGTGTTCGAGTGTAGATTTTCTAGAAACTTAGTTCTTCGGATGGCGCTGTCGGTAAAGATTTGTGATGTCATTTACTGCAAAGCTCCCCTCGCTCTCCTAAGACATGCTCGTCCCGAGCATTATCGGTCCCATAATAACGCGCCAAGCGATCCATATGGACGATCTTAGGAGTCCCTCTTGCGCCTTTCTGTATCCGGCAGGTCACGTACGGGCCGTCCCATTTAGCTTGAAGCTTAGGAGATTTCCCTTTGCTGCGGACTGGATTGTGCAACCACACTAATGAACCTTCGTTGAACCCTTTATTGTTCATTTTGCGGTCGTACCGGGTTTTCCTTTTCTCAGAAATTTGCTGGCCCGATTGTCTGACGTGCTCACAAATGTCATTCATTTTGTTCCGCAAGTTATTTGCATAATCGGTTATACTGCGTGGGGCATCAGGTGGTATCCCGGTGATCAGGTCTGCAGGCAGCCTTAATTCTCTTCCAAAGTTTGCGAAAGCTGGTGTCACTGCTGTACTTTCGTGAACAGAACTTCGATATGACAACAAAAACGGTTGTATGTGCTTGTCCCAATCTCGTTGCCGATTGTCTACAACTTTACCTCTCCAATGTCTGATTAAATTGTTCCACCATTCCATCAGATTGCGGGTGATAAGAAGTCGTTCTTGTTTTATGAGTACCCATAACTCGGCAAGTTTCTGGAATATTTGAGACTCAAAATTCCTTCCTTGATCGCTGTGAATGTCTAAAGGTACTCCAAAACGACAGAAGACTTCATGAACTAGTTTATCTGCAACTGTTGCAGCTTCTTGATTTGGAATGGCGAAAACTTCTGGCCACTTTGTGAAGTAATCCATCACAACCATGAAATACTTGTTACCGCTTTCACTCTCCGGAAACGGCCCCGCCACGTCAATGGCTATTCTCTCCCATGGTGCACCAACATTGTACAACTTCAATGCACCTCTACTACGAGTCTGAGGTCCCTTTACAGCCGCACAACTTATACATTTGCGACACCAGTCCTAGACATCGTTTCGACAGTGGACCCAATAAAACCGTTCTCGGATCTTCAGTAGAGTTCCTTTAACTCCCAGATGGCCTCCGGAACAATCATTATGGTACAGCTGTAGAACATCCGGTACTTTAGCTTTAGGGACAACCATTTGCAAATGATAGCTGTCTCCCCCTAACATTTTCCAATTTACGGCACAGAACTCCATCCTGAAGCAGCAAGCTGTCCCACTGGGCCCAACTTCCAGTGCATGGGCCAAGGCGTCCTTAAGCGTCTCGTGGTTCCCGAGCCTCACAGCAGCTCTGACTTCCAGGTCGCGGATGCCGTCGATGAATGTCTGCACCAGGTTCCCTTCAATGAGCGCAGGTACAGACCGGTATGCTTTTCGCACCAGCTTCTCCACTTCTAGAGCCCAACTGCTGCAGGTTTTCGTTGATGCGCTGCACACGATCTTTAAGCTGCGCACGAAAGACGTGTTCCAGGTGAGCGTCGCCATATCTCGCCTCCAATGCCTCAAGGAGTTGCTCATAAGTCACTTCCTCACCGAGAGCTTTCAGAACTGTTAAGGCCTGGTCACGCAGGCCTAGTGTGAGAGCAGTCATGGCCTGATTTTTATTCCAGCCGTTCGCCTTCATAACAGCTTCGAACTGGATTTTGTAGGCTGACCAGGAAGAGGTACCGTCGAACGGTGGCACCTTGAACCCACGTAGCGAAGGTGTTGTAGCTACTACGGGAGCTGTAGCTCCATCTCCAAGTTTGAGTTCGTCCAGTAATTTCTTCATGTCAGCCATTACGTTGTCAACCCGATTGTTTACTTGGTCGATTCGGGTTTCAGCTTCCGACAATCGGTTGTCATGTTGAACAACCTTATCCTTCACCTCCCGTATCTCTTTTCCGAAGGTAGCGTGAAGGTACTTCATGAGGAGCATCTGCTCTTCCAACCGACGAGCCTGTTCCTCTTGTCGGCGGGCCTGTTCATCCTGTCCGCACCGCAGCTGCTCTTCCAGCCGACGGACCTGTTCCTCCTGTCGGCGTGCCTGTTCCTCCTGCTGGCGAGCCTGTTCCTCCTGTCGCTCTTTCAACCAACGGGCCTGTTCCTCCAGCATCACCATCAGAGCACCTAAGTCAGGTGCTGCAGATGTAGGGGCTACTGACGGGCCTGCAGCCGGTGGCTGGCCCTCCGACGTCTGCGGCGTTGCACCACCAAATCTTCTTTGGTCCGTCTCCTGCTGGCGTTGACTTCGGGTACGGACACCCTCCGTTTCCTCCTTAGGTAAAATCGGCATGATTTTATCCCACTTCTGACACCAATTGTTACGAGCTTGAGGTTCGTGACAATAAAAATTGTCGATAAAATTACCTAAATTAACACGTTAATTTACTTTACACAAATTAAAACTTAAAACACTAATAATTAAACACACTAATTCACTTTATTCCGCTCTGAAGCTTCGCTTGTCTCGCCAAATCAACACTGCCTCGATAGCATCTTGCAGTGCCTATATATACAAATTAGCAATGAAATGAAGCAAAGCGACGAGTGTTCGAGTGTAGATTTTCTAGAAACTTAGTTCTTCGGATGGCGCTGTCGGTAAAGATTTGTCATGTCATTTTCTGCAAAGCTCCCCTCGCTCTCGTTCCTGACACTAGATGGCGCTAGTGTATGACGTTGAGCGCGTAACAATAACATTTTCACCTTTTCCTACGCCTGTCAAAATTGTAGCACCGATTATGTTCCGTCCAAGATGTGTCACACGAAGCCTTGTCCCATTACATAACCGAAGAGGATCTAAATTTAGCATTAGCATGACTGGGACGCCTAATTTTAATTGAAGCTTATGTGAGGGCACACCTGACACCAAACAGAGAATTTAGAAACTCTACGGTATATGAAGTGCTCTGTTCTGTGTTCATAACTGTGTCTACTGACAAATACTCTGTTATTATATCTATCTGAATTTATTTTGTTAACGCTCTCATTTTTTGGTGCAAGAATCGCCCTTTCACATAATCATTTGTCTTCATGCATGTTGTTCGTTAAATCTGAATAAACGCTCGCAACTAATTCGGAATGACTCTGTACTAAATTACAAAAATCTCTCGTTAATTTAACGTAGCCCTCAGCATCCGTTTCCAACCGCCCATCGCCAATTTTTAATAGTGTGTCAGCATAGTTTCCAGCATTGATATCATTATACAAATGCAATCTCATATTCGTAGTTAAGCTGAATTTTGTCACCTTGTTCCATGAAATAGACGACTTGAGGCATGCTTTAATTTCATCTGCAGGTGTGCCCTTTTGAATGACAGGTAAAGTTTGGCGAAAGTTACCAGCCAGTAAAACCACCATTCCTCCCATTACATCGGTATTGCTGCGCAAATCCTGGAGCGTTCGATTTAGTGCTTCTACAGCTTTTTTATTCGACATTGTACTTTCGTCCCACACTAAAAGTTTGCACAAAGCATTGTCGTAGAATTATACCTCGTGCACTATTTTTGCTAAAGTTGCGTAGGCGATTCTTACTGGGCTAGATTTAGAGGGAGTTTTAAAACAGAATGTGCAGTGCGGCCCCCGCTTAGCAGCGTGGCGGCTATACCGGAGGAAGCTACCACCAATGTTTTTATTATAGGCCACAGCAATGTTTATCTTTCCGTACTGGCGCTAATAATAAATTTAACAAAAATGTCTCCCCAGTTCCTCCAGGGGCATCTAAAAAGAAAAGTGCACCATTTCCAGATTCAATTTGTCCTAATACTTTGTCAAAAACTCGTTTTAGTTCGGGAAGCAAGCGGGGTACAAATTCGGCTACTTGCTTGCTAGTTTGTTTCACGTATAATTTCATCACTTAGTTCATTTTTGGTTGTTCGCTGAGGGCTTATCATTCCAAAGTCGCTTAATTGTTTGCCTACCATTGCCATTACTTTATCTTCAATTTTTCCAAGCGCTTCATTATAAATGTGTTCATTGTATGTCATATTCGCGTATGTCTGCTGTAACCTTTGTAAAATATCTTCCGCCATGTACTCTTTATATTTGTCCCACAATTCATGTGCATTAGATAGCCCGCAAGATGATATGAGAGTTGCATAAAGATCCCTAATTTTGGCTGATGACTGGCACTGCACAGCTTCCTCCATGGTTTCATCCCAGTGATTATCGTTTTCTAAAAGATACAGAGCTTCACATGCTTCTCTATAAGTTGCGCATTCCTGACCGTTGACAGTTTTAAGGTCTTTGTATCCTGTAGGACACCGAACATGGTGCATCAGCAATCGTAAACAGAAACATTCAAAATTAGTTACATGGACGGTATAAACACGACTAAGGGCATCTGATTACTTTACACCGGGCCAATTTGCAACAGGCGCGCCTTGAATACGGTGTTTCCACTCCTTCCTAGATGTGTTCCAAGATTAATAGCGGGGGACTTCAGAATATAACAACGTTTTTGCAAAGGGGTCGGTTTGACAAAGTTGAAAGAAGGCTGTTGGTGTAGTTTTTGGCGGTGATGCAATTCTTTCTTGGAAATTTCTTTCCGTGAAATATACACGCTCTCCATTTTCTAAGTGCACAGAAAGGTGAGTAACTGTTGGGTGCGTTTCGTGTAAAGAGAAGCCAAGGAGACGCCACGCTGCCTCGTTACTGCTAACATAACGCCCCGCTTGAAAGGTCTGTACTTCATTAACGGGATTTGCCTCACCTTCACTCCTGAAATTAAATATTGCTTGGTCGCTTCCTTTATTTATGTACTTACAGATATACTTGAATGCGCGGACAGAGCTACATGATTCTACATTAATGTGGGCATTAAACATTTTACATAGAATGGGTGAATAAGGGACAATCCAGCTGTTATCTAAGGTTTCGAACGCTCCAGAGCGAGATTTGATTGTAACTTTCCTGCCACCATCTTCGAGAGCTCTGCGTCTTAATAAAGAGTAGCCAATTGTCGTTGTGCACTGTTTCTTTTAATAGCTGTTTAGGGAATTTCTTTGTATATTTTCCTTCTTTCATACATGGTGATATTGAATTTCGTAGCAAGGAAGGAATCAAACCGCCTGCCGAAAAAATGAGAGCAATCATCGATTATGCGAAACCTAAAACTATCGAAGAGCTAAGGCGTTTTCTTGGGATGATAAATTTTTACAGATAACACATACCTATAGCCGCTGAAATCCAAGTACCATTTCACGCCTACCTTCATAACACGAAGAAAAAAGATAAAATGTCAATCGAATGGAACGATGAAGCCACGAAGGCATTTGAAGCTTGTAAAGTTGCGATCCAAAATGCAGCTTTGCTCGCTCACCCATCACACGAAGCAACCCTTGCTATCTGCAGCGACGCGTCCGATCTCTCAGCAGGAGCCGTCCTCCAAAAATACAGCAATGGGAAATTGCAACCACTTGGCTATTTTTCAAAGAAGTTCTCCGATACTCAACATAACTACAGTACATTCGATCCAGAGCTACTTGCTATTTAAATGGCTATCAAGCACTTCGGAAAAACATTCGAGGGTAGAAATCTGATCTTTTTTACCGACCACAAGCCATTAACATATGTACTTCCAAAGAAACCATCGCTATCGGAAACACCACGACGAGCAAGACAACTTATTTTCATAAGTGAATTCACGACCAACATACGTCACATCAGCGGAAAGGACAACATAGTCGCCGACGCACTCAGTCGCATACCAATCGACATTGTAACGTGCCCTACGTCAATCGACTATCATAAGATCGCCGCAGCACAAGACAAAGATAGCGAAAATATAAAACATCTATCGAAGCAAGGTAACGTGTCCATCAAGCAAGATACAATATCAATGACACATCTACCTATATACTGTGAAGCCTCAACGACAACCATGCGAACATACCTACCAGAAGAATGTCGTCGCGAAGTCTTCAGTACACTGTACAACATCAGTCATCCAGATGTTAAAATAACAAGAAAACTCATCACTGAAAAATTCTTTTGGCCTTCAATGCAAGTGGATGTTGGCAACTGGGCGAAGCAATGCATTCAATGCCAAAAATGCAAAGTAAAAAGGCATACATCAAGTAGCCTAGATAAATTTTCACCCACGGAGAGATTCGAACACCTGCATGTTGACATCGTTGGACCATTACCTACTTCACCGCAAGGACATCGTTACCTCGTAACAATGATCGACAGAACAATTAGATGGACAGAAGCAATATCTACCGATAATACGTAAGCCGAATCCGTCGCGAAAATAATTTATGAAAATTGGATTACTCGTTTCGGATCACCTAAAACCATTACAACGGATCAAGGAAGAAATTTCGAAGGCAACCAATTCCTCAAACTTCTTCAAACTATGGGAATAAGAAGACACGTACAACAGCATACCATCCTCAATCAAACGGAATATTCGAACGATGGCATCGTACATTGAAAACCGGACTCAAAACTCGTTTATATCAACATACAAAGTGGATTGATGAGCTACCTACAGTGCTACTTGGACTACGAGCAACACCGCGTGCATATACTAGTCTTAGCGCCGCTCAGCTAACCTACGGCTGCAGCATAAGACTGCCGTGTGACTTCTTCAGTTCAGCAGCGTCAAAGAAACAAGAAATGGATTACGATTTCGTAACTCAACCTCGAGAATCATTCAACAAAGCCTTATCGTCGAAATGTACCGAAATGCCATCATAGAGAAATAATAAATCAGTATTCATTCATTAAGATTTGAAAACATGCAAGCAATTTTTGTAAGAAACGACGCAGTGAAAAAACAATTTCAACCTACCTACGATGGACCGTATAAAGTATTAGAGCGAACTAGCAAGATTTTCAGAGAGTCTTGTTAGTCTCTTTTTAGAGAGTAAGAGTCTGTTAATAGTGGACCGTTTATCACCACTGTTACAAATCCTTTCAACCCTAACCAAATCACAAAGCAAATAACAAACAACCGAAATCGAAAGCGGGTAGTCGAATAAGCTACAAAATAGAAACAATTTAAGTGTATAGGTACCGTATGCACTATAAGTTGACGCGCGGCTCAACGGCGGGAGTTAAGTACATGTCAGGAAACATTTCGTTACCGCGTTTTAAAAACCTAGTAACGACATCTAGCGGAATCAATTTAAACTATGTATACGTTAGTTAATAAGAACTTTCAAAAAATATTTTTCTTATAATTTTTCTTATTGTAATACTGATTCATTCATAACCACATATAAAAACTGTATTCATTTCCGTTCAATAAATATTACTAAGTCTTATTAATAAGGCTTACTAAGAACTGTTTCTACCACAGTTAAGTAAAGTTAATGGTGAAAGCGTGACAGGCGGTGATAGCATTTCTGATCCATACTTATAATCACGCCTGTAACCCTTGCGGGGTAGGCAGAGCATCAACGGATTACTTAATATCGTCTGCGAGGTTATCGCCAATTCCATGAATTACAATGCACCAAAACGGTTGAAGAAAATCAGCTGGTGAATTTTATGTTTTTTATCGCTCTCTTCCCGGTCTCGCGTGGAAGGAGAAGGAGGAGATCCATACATTTTTTATCTTAATTTTGGTAAAAAGACATAATAATCCAGATATTCTGACCTTCTGTGTTCGTCCATCGTACCATCGTCCGTCTTGTAGAATCTTGTCGGTTTTCCCACTGGAATGATATGTTTTTCCGCTGAAAAAAGTAGCCTATATCACTCTACAGCCACCGAACTATCCCTATACCAAAATTCATGCCATGACGAACCTCTGTTGCGACGTGAAAGAAGGACAAACAAACAAACAAACAAACTTTCGCATTTATAATATTAGTATGGATTCATAAGAATTTTAAATTGCCTCGAGGTAACTTCACTCACATACAATCTAGGAAAATGGAATCTAGTTTCGTGTTTAGTTAATGTTAATATCCGCAGAATCTTCATTTTTACGACGCTGCATATGGCGAGCTCGTAACCGTTTGTGTAACCTCTTATTTGAAACACTGGGACATTCATGCATCGCGTTACTGTCATTACACTCAGTATTTTATGGAAAAAACGACATAACCAAAAATAATAAAACATTTTCCACATGTTGCTGAAACAAAGTGCTTAAACGTTTATTTTTTAATTTAGTTAGAAGTTATTGGAGTATAAATTCCACATATAAAGGTGGAAAAATCCCTTTTGATCTTTATTTCAAATCTCTTTTCATCTTCATCCTCCCGGATGTCATCTTTTAGTGTATGCAGTGTCTAGTTTGCAATATCTATTTAGACGACATAGAGATCCACTTAAAAGGTTGCATACCTTTTAAGTGGATCTACTTATAAGGTAGAGATCCACTTAAAAGTTTTCATACCTTTAAAGTGGATCTCTATGTCGTCTAAATAGATATTGCAAACTAGACACTGCATACACTAAAAGACGACATCCGGGAAGATGAAGATGAAAAGGGATTTGAAATAAAGATCAAAAGGGGTTTTCCGCCTTTAGATGTGGAAGTTCTACTCCAAATTTAAATGGAACCACTTGGGAAGTTTAACTTATTCAATAAATATTGAATCGTCAAAATGTGTTGAAAGTCACACATATATACATATTCACTCTACTTTTAATTTGTTTCTTGTTTATAAATTTTAAATGTTGTTAATTTGTTGTAAAAAATTGGATTTCTTTGGCGATTGGATTTCCTTGGTTGGACTTTAGACCTGTTACTACTTGTTTGACTCGGCTTTTGTTATATGGACTTCATGATTTACGTAAGAAATAGCATATTTCCAATCATTCATATACTTTATTCGTGTCTTATCAAAAATCAACCTTTCTTGCCCTCCCTTCGTACAAGTTCTGAGACATTTTAGCCATTGTACATAATTAATATACCTGATAGGCTATGAGTGGTAAGAATAACACAGCATTTCAGAATTCAAATATCTGTAAATAAATTGATCAATACCCTCATGAAATTTGACGGCTAACATCAAAACGACATCAATTTGCCATCAGTGTTTCAGTTTTTGGTAAGAATAAAATATTAATACAACTAAAATAAAGGCAAGTTTGTGGATTTGAATGACCAAAAGTGGTATAATATATTATTTTAATTAATTTTCCTACTTGTAGAAAACAAGGTCTAATGTTCATACAATTTTGAACTGTCTCCTATAAAACGATACATCCACAGTTATTACTTCTACACCAGCAACGCACCAGGTACCAGCCAGTTTTCAAAATCCATTGCTGTCCGTTAGTGCCGCTAAAATTCGAAAATGGTTCAACCGATATTGATGATTTTTGTGTGTGTGTTTGAGTTGGTTCAGATACACAGTTTGATCCGGTTAGTGGCGCTTTTGTCAAGATCCATAAATCATCCTTAGGATGCTGTGGCGGATCCCCAACATTATATAAAAATATCTCGGGCCGAATTCGTCATCGCGAAAGCGACGCGTAGGGAAAAAAGGCTTGCGACGAAACTTTTCTAATGTAGATAAAATGCGTAATAAATAAGCAAGTGTACCGCATGGCAGTATATTTTCTTGTATATTATTTATGTTTCTATAATAAATGTCTCTTCTAACTTTGATTACTCGTACCGTTTATATTATACTGATTACTTTCAGCTATACGTGCTATTGGAAATATCCATGACAAGATTAAAAATCTAAAAGATAAGAATTTCTTATATTTATGCAAATACCGCGCGTGGAACAAAACTAATTTAACAAATTTTACCGCGTTCCTAATTCGTTTTTATTTTTAAAACTAAACGCGATAGAAACTTCTATATTGCAATTCTTAACTCCTATTACAACAACGGTAGTGTTATTCCGTTCAGTCAATCTGTATACAAACTTTTGACCTAGAAATACAAATAGCAATAGAAACTTTTTTATTCAATGTAGATTATAACAATACTAATTGAAAGTCACTTTTTTAATTTACTACTGGTTTGCAAAAAAAAAAAAACAAAAAAACCTCTGTCCTGGGAAGAACAAGCAAGAAACCCAGCGGGACTATTTTTTTTTTCAATAATAGCTTACAATCATGTTTACAATTAACAACACAAGACAAATTAGAAATAGCTTGGTAGCGATCACCCTTCCAAGGGGTTATTATCATATACATTTTCAGAAATGTATTGAGAGGCCAGAGTTAATACATTAATTTCCTTTAATTTTTGTCTCAGTGACTCTTTTGGATTTAAATTATATATTGCTCTAATGGCTCTCTTCTGTAAAATAAATATAATTTCAGCGTATAGCAAAACCCATAGCAAAATACCATACAACATAATGCTATGAAAATAACTAAAGTAAACTATTCTAGCTGTTTCAACACTGGTAAGAGTTCTAATGTTTTTTTACAGCATATGCTGCAGAACTAAGTCTGCTAACTAGTTTTGATATATGGGGGAGCCATTGAGGCTTTGCGTCCAGTGTGATTCCAAGAAAAAGGGTGGTATCAACAATACTCAGTTCCTCCCCATTTAAAATTACATTAGTATTGACATTTTTAACATTAGGAGTTACGAATTTCATACATTTAGTTTTAGTTACATTAAAATGCAAATTATTAACATTAAACCAATTGACTAACTTAGCTATAGCATTATTTATTTCGTCGTAATTTAATAACTGTCGTTAAAATTTGAAAACTAATGAAGCATCATCGGCAAATAATACTATATCATGGTTATTCCCTACTAGGTAGGTAGTAGTATGAAATAATTAATTTAAGAGCATCGCTTCTTACACCGTAGTATTTAAGTTTCCTGATTAATGTTTCATGGTGAACACAATCGAAGGCTTTGGATAGGTCACAGAACACACCCAAAGCATCCTGTGAATTCTCCCATGCATTAAATATATATTTAATCAGCCCAACACCAGAATCAGTTGTCGAGCGACCCATTGTGAAACCAAATTGATTTTTATGAAGTAAATTATTTATATTAAAAAAATAACAATTGATCAAGAATATTTTTTTCAAAAAATTTACTAAGTGTTGGCAGTACAGAAATAGGTATAAAATTAGCGGGGTCCAATGTACTACCAGATTTAAGTAAAGGTATTACTTTACTATGCTTCATTAAATCAGGAAACACACCAGATTTGATACTAGATTAAAAATAATAGACGCAATAACTTCAACAGAAATCCCCCACAGATCCGTGGTTTTCTTAATATCAATTGTCTTAAAATATTTTACAATATCTTTTGATGACACTTTATGAAACGTAAAATTCTTTGTACACACATTTACATTTTGTTAAAGTAATGATTCGGCGACGGCAGGAGAAGAATTCAGGGACTTAGTGGTTAAGGTCGAAATATCAGTAAAATATTTCTCAAAAACCATTGCAACGTCCTGAACTGATTTAGTTAATTTATTGTTAAAACTTAACTGGTGGATTGAATTGCGAGAATAGACCTTACCAGTTTCACTAATAATTATACTCCATGTCATTTTAATTTTATTAGAAGCAGTCTTTATTTTGTTGCTCAAATACAATGACTTGGCTAAGGAGCACACTCTTTTAAATATTTTGAAATATTTTTTACATATTCCCTAAATTCGACGCTAGGATTATATGACCTTTCATTGTAAAGTTCATATAACCTTTGTCTACTCTTATGGACGCCTACTGTCGCCCACTCATTAAATGCCTTGCGATTGTTCAAGGGGAAGGGGTTTTAGAACTAAAAGTATTATTAAATTCATTGCAAATGAGCTTAAATAATGTTCCATACAAAAATTTTGGATTATTTTGGTATGAAAGTAATGGAAGTTTTTTTATTATGTTACTTCTATACTTCTCCAAGCGATGTGCATTTACTGGAACAAACACTACTTTTTTATCTACTTGCTTTTTGTGAACATAAGGTAATGAAACAAATTGTCCACAGTGATCAGAGCTCAATTTTTGAATTATACATTTATTGAACGGCTTAACATTTGTAAAAATGTTATCTATACATGTTGCACTAGATTTAGTAATACGTGTTGGCTCCAAAAACAAATTAAAAAGACCATAAGATTTAAACAATGATCTAAATTTAATATTGGTGGAGGAAGCTTCTAGGAGATTGATATTAAAGTCTCCACATATTACAACAGATTTATTCTGTTTATTAAGCTTAGCGAAAACTTCCTCCATAATTTTTTCAAAAGTATCATATAAAGAACATGGGGGTCTGCAAACGCTCACAACAATGAGGTGTTGAGTTTGAGCACAGCCTATGTGCTCAAACTCAACACATGCCATTTCCACAGTTCGCTCAACAGAGAGGCTCACAATATCTTTACGTTCTTTATATAATAATAATTTTACTAGCTAAAATTAAGGAACCACCTCTTAAAATCGTTTCTCTATTGAAAGAACTGACCACCTGGTGATTACTGAATTTAAACATTAAATTATGAGCATTTAACCAATGTTTAGTAATATATAAAATATGAATATTGTTGCTATTTAAGCACAATTCAATTTCTAGCTCTTTGCCTATCATGCCTTGTATATTCTGATGCACCAGGTGTAAGCAATTTTTATTATCATATTATGGAGTTATACAATTGCAAGTATTAAGGATTTGTAAGCTACATTCTAAATTATTTAAATTACTATAACTGCTAAAGATTACCTCAATTATCTCATTTTCTAATTTAAATTACTTGGAACAGATTCCAAATTGCATGTCAAATCATTGTGCTGCTCAATAGGAGCAGATGTCTGGGTAGCCGAATCCTTGGCTGAGTTAATATATAAATAATAAGATAGCACATTTGTTATCTGTTTTAAATTATATTTGGATAGGTAATACCTATCTGTAGTCAAAAATTTCTTAATTAAATTATTAATATCTATTAACTTAATAGTATAATTGTTACAATTAAATGTCAAATTTAAATTATTGTTACATGATAAATTATTCATTAATACATTCAAATCATATCTTATTTTATTCTCCTGTAGCCAACCCTGTATGTAAGGCAATGTAAACAAGATAATTTTATGTACATTTAAAATATTGAGGTAATCAACATATTTTAATAATTGATTTTTGTTTACTTTGCCTCTTCTACACATAGACAATACGCTGAATTACTAATGAGCTTGGCTTATAAAACGAGTCTATAAGCCATTTTGTTTCCTTTACTGTCTAAAATATTTTACTTCCATAAATTCTAAGATTTTCCTTTTCAATTGATTATACTACACCTAATTGATCAGGTAGATTTGTGTTACCCAGGTCAATCTCAACAAATTTGAAAAGATATAAGAAAGCTTTCAAAACCTCTCAACTGCGGATGTCCAAGACTTGGACACGAAAATATCTCCGTTGACTGCGGGTGTCCAAGTGTTAGACATTTTTTACCCGCTCTCTTAATGAAGAAACAAAGCATTATGCGCTATTTCTAACTCATGCTACCATATGTCAATGTGTACAGGATAAAAAAAGGCTAGCATAAAAACAGCTTATATACTTTAGTAGTATATTTTATTTAAATCATTCTTAAATGTCGTCCGTTCCTTGAGTCAGCCATTAGTGTGATTGACGCGCGCTAACAAAGAAGTTGTTTGTAATTATTTTGTATTAATTTATATTTATTGTGTAGTGAATTGTGTTAAAACAATGCCTGGGTAAGTAACCTTCTTATTTGTAATCTCATTTTGTGTTTTATCTTATTAAGTAAGTGTACAATCGTTTTTTAATATGTATGAAGCAAACTGCTATCTTAGAACTAACATGCTGGTTGAGGAAAGTTGACTTGAAATGTACGTAAAATTTTAGTTTTGACTGTCAGTTTTGTGTTAAAATATGTGTAATTGTTCATCGTTCACAGTTTTAGTACATTAAAATGAGGATAAAGTACAATATTTCAAAATTTTAATGTAAATACGCAATAGGTGCAATAGTGTCCATTTTTGTGACGTCCGCAGTAGTGAATTCTAGTTCTCTGTTTTGCGAGTGGCGAAAAAAGGAACTAAAGTTTGCCATACTGCATCAAGTTCAAATTCGGTTGAATGGTTAGAATGGTAAAGAATCTAGCGCCCTCGAGCCGAGAAATGGAGCTTGGTTGACTCCACGATTATTCGATGATTTATGAAAAATTGAATGTGGCATTTGGATATGTCATGTATGACACAAGACTTCGGAATTTTTTAAACAATTTATGAAATCAGAAAATTAGAAAGTATTTACATAATATGCTTTTTAATATTTTTATTTTAATATTTTTTAATATTATTTAATATTTGAAATTTATATTTTTTTTAATTTAATATGTTGAGTGATTTTTAAGGTCACCTGAGACACATATTTCTTATTTTGTTTTTTTTAGTGTACATTTTATCTGTATGTACTTTGCAAATCGTGTAACGTTGCGTTATGTATCAACCTAGAGCAAGATTGCTGCTACCTAGAGTACCATTCGGAAATGAATTGTACTGTAGATACAGTAAATCCAACAAGTACCAGGAGCCTTTTAAAGAAATGAGTACCTATGTCATATATTTATTCAATTTTATACTTATGTCCATCCATCCATTTAGTTTTTATTGTTGCCTAGCTATAATTTGTTCAGCTAATTATTTCAGACTATCATCGTCGAAATTGTTAAGTTAGTTAAGTTACACAGCCTATTTCCGTCTCACTGCTGGGCCTCCCTCACTTCTGAAAAGGTTTTAGGGCAAAGAAGTGTCCGCCGCGCTGCCCATATGAGTGTTGGCGAACTGCACTGATTTTTTTTTTTATTTCTCAGACAGTCAGACTTCCTCATGATGTTTTCCGTCATCAATGGCGTACTGTGAAATTTACAGCCGAGCAAGAGGTAAATCAGCACTTAAAATTGCAATTAATAATTTCATTGATGCCGGCGGGGATCGAACCCGGTGTGCTAGCGTACTGTGAAATTTAACGCAAGAGCTAACAATCTGAGCTCCAATGGCTCTCTCATCATTGAAATGAATACTTAAGTTAGTTAAGTTACAGTCTTTTTACACCCCACAGCTGGGCAAAGGCATCCCCTTATTTCTCAGAGGGTTTTAGGGCAAAGAAGTTTCCGCCGCTCTGCCCCAATGCGTGTTGGTGAACTTCACATGACCTCGAAATATTTTTTTTCTTATTTCACAGACGTGCAGGTTTCCTCACAATGTCTTTCTTCACCGCCAAGCACGTGGTAGATCAGCACTTAAAATTACAATTAACAATTTCATTATTGCTAGCGGGGATCAAACCCGGCTTGCTAGCGTACTGTGAAATTTACAGCGAGAGCTAACCATCTGAGCTACCACGGCTCTTCTGAGCCACTACAGCTCTCATATTTGAAATGAATACGCCTATAGGATAGGGTGACAAAAGAGCACGCAGTCCACCTGTGGTGGTTGCTGCGGCCCATAGATATCTACATCTATCCTCGATTACAAATCAAAATGCAGGTGCATGTCACCCGTGACGACTAAGATGGAACGCCTCGTTTCCAGTAAAAAGGCTCTCCGGTTCTCTACACTCACCATACGAAACACAGAAGGATTAAGCTATTATTTCATGCTGATATTCGGTGAGAGCGTGGTCCTTCCCCGGTCGAGCCGGCCTATTTGTGCTACAACTATACTACTAATATAACTGGGTGAATCATCTATTTTCTGTAATTAATCAACTTTTTGTGTTAAAAAAATAAACTTTGTGTTTTTAGTTATTTAACTTTAAATATAGATAACTTAACCATCTAGTTTTAATATTTTATGTAGAGCATCGAACTTTTTAAATGCTATTAGGGTTTTTAACAAAGAATGTCATAACTGACAACTTTAAATATCTCTTGGGTAACGGACATATTATACAATATATCGTAAGTAAAACAAAACAGAAAAGATTAATTAGTATATTTATTTTTTATTAAAGTTTAAAGGAATTATTATAGGTCTTTGAAACTAAACAAATCAGTCTTGTCTAGTAGTAATGATGACGTGACTTGTTTCTCTTGGGCCACTGGTAAAATAAATCAATACAAACTTTAACTATAACTTTTTTTTTAAATAACACATGTAAGCCAAACTAATACCATACTTACCGCCACTTATTCATCAACCATTATATAAAAATAAAATATACCTAAGATATTTTGTTCTATTTCAATGTCGAGAGATTCATTATAAAATTAGGGGACATTGTTGTTAGCCAGGAGACAAATTTATTGACTCAAGAGACATAACGATATACCAACCAAAATTAATAGAAAAATAATAAATTTAAAATTGTTAATAATATAAAAATTCTGTCAAAAACTCTGTTGTGTAGTCTAAATAACAAATTATAATAAAAAGTCCAACAAAAAGCACAATCACAATAAGATAATATATATATAATAACGGAAACTTTAAAGTAGTGAAGTAAATAACTCTTGCCAAATCACTTCTCTGAAACCTGTACATTATATTCAAATATGTAATACTGTTGGCCTCTTTTGGTAGTCGTTTTATGCTCAGCTAGAATTTATATTATGTCAGTGTAGTCGATGTCAGCTACGTCACTCTTTTCGAGACGAAATGTGTTTTGTGAAATTTGAATCTTCGTGCAAATCATCGACTACACAAGCATATTTAAAAATCTTACTTAAAAGTCCATCTGTCTCACACCTTGGTTCTCTTTTTTTGTTACAAAGTTGTGCTGTTGAACTTTTTGGTTTTAGAGATGTCATCACTGGCTCATCATCAGAAGTTTCAGGTGTTTTATAAACCAGTTTAAACCAATTCTTGTTGTGAGCTTGGCATAATTCTATCAATCGGGTTGATTAAATAGTTAAAATAAGCATTAGCTTTGACTTTCAAGTCCTTATTTGTCCGGTTATTCCCAGAGATTCTTTAACTATTACTTTTTTTGCACAGTCATCAACACTTTCAAATATGTCTTTCAGTATTTTCTTATCTTTGTGTTTCTTTGTTTTTTGGTACCTTTCTTTGAAAACACCGGATAGCTTTTTGTACTTTGTCATTTCATCAGCATTGACATTTGCTTTTGTTTGATGTTTGTCTCCTTGGCAGCGTTTTTTCTTATTTTTCGTATTTTTGTTGTAGTTTTTCATTTTCTTTCCGCAACTTTAAATTTTCCCTATATAATTTTGATCGATCTCTCCTAGTTTTCTGTAGTCATTTACTATTCCTTAATACATTTTTATGTGGAAGCATATTTTGCGGACTATTAATACCATATATATCCGTCTCGTCATTGTTTCGATGCGGTGAATTTTGAAAAGCATCATGGGCCACCATAGCATCTGCTTCAGGTATCAATATAGAAGAAGAACTTAGAGGTGTTATATCATCAAGAAGGTGATTTAAATTATTCCTGTTTTGTCTTAAGTTTTTCTTCCTAAGTTTCCAAGTTGTTCTTGCATTATATTTATCTTGTGTTTTTGATAAATCTCTTTTTTTGTATGATAATTCACATGCTTTTTTCTTTTATATTCTTCGTACTTTTCAGAATTCAGTTTAAGTTTTTCTTTATATCTACTCTGCCTTTCGGCGGCTGTTAAAGGCGTATTTACTGAAACGATTAAACTTACACTAAACCAAAATAAACCTAATAATTAACATGAAAATACTTTACAGAGAAAACGGAATTGGTAATTGAACATTGAAATAGAATGTAAATATTTATTAAGGAGACTTATTCGTTATCATATGCAAAGAAAATGCAAGATGTCTCTTGGCTCACAAGAATTGTCTCTTGGGTCACTCGTTTTGTGACTCAGTAGAACTGTGACCCAGGAGAAATAATACGATTTTTTACGCTTTTTCTTAAGAAAAGTTTCGATAAATTGATAATAACATATATTAGAGGAATTACAGATTTAAAACTTAAGAAATTAGTTTGAAAGTAACGTATTAAAATATTATCTAAATAAATATTACGACGTCAGCCAGCGGAAGCACAATGAACACACGCATGCACTTTTGAAGTCACGGACGAAATTGTCGAGCCAAATCACTGCTATAGTGTAATTAGGTAGGATCGTCCGAAGTACAGAACTATTTCCTATTAGCTAAGCCACTCACATGCTATCTCTCTCGTATTTTACAATGTTTTATGCGTGTGACCCAGGAGACGCATGTTCTACTGCTATCGTGGGGACATAAATTATGGTTTTAATTATTATACCGAAAACTAAACTTAGGGATCTATAAAAAGAGACAAAGAAAGAAAGCATGTAATATTTAATTTTCATCGCAAAAGCTCATTGCATCCTTAGGAAAAAAATATGGTATCATTGCTAGATACCAGGCCGACACTCCGTGGGGACAGGATGAATTTGTATGGGAAGACTATTTAGTCCACTGGGTCACGAGTTTTATTTTTGGATTTTTGAGTATAACTGCAGCTAAGTATTAATTCGAATTAACTACGAAATATCTGATTTTATAACTGTACTAAAATTAAAGCCTTAATTCTCAAAATGCAAGTTTTTAATAATTTATACTATTGGGGACACGTTTTGACAAAAAAAAGTTGATTCACCCAACTGCAGCATGGCTCTACCACTTATAAAATTTTTTTAATGGACTAGTACATGATGCACAAAAAAGTGCAGAATCGGACTTTAATTGTGGCATATTTTTGTATAATGCATAAGAAGTGGGTTCTTTAAAAATATACATAATTAACATTTTTTTTTTCAGGAAGAGATATATTTATTTTAAATTTTATTATTTCGTAGCTATTATTTATGTTAAAGAAAATATGTTACCTTTTGGAGAAATAATGTTGTTGGTTATTGTAAATGTAACATAACCGCTGAGCACCTCGCGGCGCCTCTGTCACTCGACACAACATATTATGGTGCATTGGGTACTGTTTACAAAAAACGTTATTTATAACTCTACATCAGCAGGGGTGACCCTTGAGTGGTTTTATGGTTTTTAAAGGAAATAATGAATCTTTATTTCTGTACAAGTGCTGTTAAAGTTTGTTTGCTCAAATAAAGTAATTAATTTTTCAATAAATATTGCCCTTACGGCTAAAATTTTGTTATCGGCATTAAGACTACTTATGAAATACTTTATCGGATTTCTAAAACTTAGCAAGACCTATTGAAAGATGACTGAATCATGTAAAGAAAAAGAGTGAATCATTATAATGAAATAAAAAAAACTATTTTTATTGACTAAAGCATTACGCCGCATAATGCCGCATCTGGTCCGAACTACATTCTACATCGGTGTAAGTTGATTGTGGGTTCTTGTAAGCTTATTATTAATGCGTTTTATTCCGCGTTCCAGCACTCATGGTCACGGGGGACTGAGGTGACTGACTTCCCGATGTCAATTCGAATTCTTTATTTCCTCTTTTAATAAAATTCAAACTCTATTTACATGCTATATGTATAATTCAGTGTTTTGTGTTTAATTTAATTTAACATTTAAATTAAATCTGTTGCCATAAAAGTCATCAAGGAGTTTTCATCTTGGTTTTAAAATTATTTAATCGATAATTAAATTATGGCCTAAGTCTGACAATTACTTATATCATATTCTGTGAATATCTTTTTTCAATCCATGTATAACTATTAAATTAACTAATATCAAAGTATTATTTATATTTTTATTAATGGTAAAACTATTTGCAAAATTTTACTTCATTAGCTATTATTAAGTTACCCAATAAATATTACTGTATCTAACAAGTCGACATCAACGAACGTGAACGTAATTTGGCTTAGCAAAATAAATGTTTAGATTCATCAACGCCCGGGAAAGGTCCGTGAGTATTCATTATAGACTTTACCTTTAACAGAAAATACGCAACACAAATATTTTGACTTAACGTTTACGTATATTCCATAGAAAATAAAAGCCTTGGTAGCTTAAGGAAATAACGCTCGCTTTAATTATATGCGTGAATTTAATAAATTCGAATTCCGGCACCAATAAGAATTGACAATATACTTAACTGTATACTGAATGAGAATATCGTGATATATGCATATCTCAGTAATATAAAAAGTATTTACTTTTTAATCCACACGTATTTAAATTTAACTTCACATGTCTTCGAAATATTTTTTTCTTTATTCCTCAGACATGCAGGTTTTCTCACGATGTTTCGCTTCACCGCCGAGCACGTGGTAAATCAGCACTTAAAATTGCAATTAACAATTTCATTGGTGCCGGCGGTGATCGAACACGGGTTACTCGCGTTCTGTTATATTTACAGCGAGTGTTAACCATCTGAGCTGCCACGGCTCAAACCTTTCTATTTATCATTATTCTCGTTGTCGATTCTTTAAACAATATGGTCGGCTCATTGCCATTTTAGCTTACTAATTCGTCTTATCGGCTACTTTGGTTCTACTGTGGAATCGGGTTTCTGATGATGCTAATTCTCTTAGCCTTTTAGCGTTTACAGCTTTTTTAGTCTCAGAGCTCGCGGCCTGAAAGAACGCGGACTGTAAAAAGGTCAACTTTAATCATTCCTCATCGTTACTTGCGTAAAAATGACTCCTATAACAGTGTACAGTGCACATGGATGAGTTATCTAACGCTTGTCGGAACAGGGGGTAGCGGGCCCCTGCTCTGACGGCTAACGCGTGTTGTTCGATGTTCTGGGCGGTCAGAACCACTAAGAGACGCGGGTGTATGGTGTGTACCCGATGTGGAGGGGTGTGCGGCGCGCCAGTCTGCGGACTCACTGTATCCCATCCTTTGTTCTAACACTATTTGTGGAACTAGGTGAATATGTAGGTTCTATGTTTAATGGGCTGGCGACATTTGTGTTGTCAAAATGTTTCGCAAAGGTCATGGAGTGGTCACAGTCGACCACTCCATGACATTCGCGACCGGTCGAATGTGACCAATCAAAATATTCTCTAGAATGTGATCATGTCTAGAGAATATTTTGGATTTAGGTGAAAGTATATTGCTATACTTTTTCAGGTTTCACTTCGATTCTCCATAAGCGAAACCATTCGCCTATGCAATTGGCAAATTTTTAATGACAGTAGAAAATTTTAACGATCATTTCGTTTCTACATACGGAGGTTAACGAGCTTAAAAATTAATTATGTTGTGAAATAAGATAAAACATAAGAAAAGTAAAGTGATGCTGGAGGGTAAAATTCAGAATAATTTATTAAAATAATGTATAGTAATAGTTTATTTTATTCGTTTTAACTTTAATGCATTTTCCGCCATGACACTGCATGCTTTTAATCCATGCATAGCGGCAGTGTATCACAAAATATGCATGAGACTTCACGTATGTTCGTGTCAGGCCAATTTACTAGTCAAAAGAAGAAATTAAATTGAGAAATACCTTAAAGATATGAGTTATACTGAGTTTTGAAATTTAAACCTTTATATTTAGGTAAAATTAACTCTTGAATTTGATAAAATATTAGGGGTGATTTTGCAATCGTCACGAAAATAAGTTATACTATGACTATTTAATTTTCAACCTAACACAAACTATCAAATTTATAACTATATTGAATAAAAGTGGAACAAATGTTGAGCTATTTTATTCCTACAACTATAATATTTAATTTGTTTATGTTGTATTTTTACATTAAGAATATTTACTAATAATCCCGTGGGTGTCGTAAGAAGCGACACAGGGAAACGAATCAGGAAATGAGCAGTAGCGTCTTCTTATTAACGACTAAAAATGTAAAAAGGTGTTGAGAACCCGCATGCAAAGCGTGACGATTTTGGCAAATATCCCCACTGTAAGGCAATTCATGGGAGGGGCCTATGTTCAGCAGCGGACTTAAGTGAGCTGTAACTGTAACTGTGTGTTGTACTTCGTTTTATGGATAACTGTTGTCTTACTTTAAAAATCAGAATTGGTTTTGATATTGGAAACTTTTTTTTCTGTTAAATAATGAAACAGCACCTAGACGACCGAGATCGCTCGGAGTTTATTTCAGAGATTACCTTGACATCCATCTTAATATTTTATTGTGTACTAGCTTTTTACTCGCGCCTTCGCTCGCGTAGGCTTTAATTTAGCAACATTAATAAATACTGTTGTCACCAAGTTTGTGTCTTTTTTATGTCTGTTTATCAAATTTTTTTTGAATTCTTAACTATTGAACGTAGATGATTGATATTTAACCTAGATATAATATGTTATAGGAAAACGTGAATAAACGAGTTTAACATAATTGCAACAATATCTATGTATATTATCACTTTTATTATTAAGAAGTATGTTAGAGCTGAATCTGAATGACAGGGTAAGAAATTGTGTGATAAGAGAAGAGTGTAGTTTGCAAGATGATGTTGTGACCAGGATTAAGAAAGGAATGCTTCAGGGATTTGGTCATGTGGAAAGAATGCATGAGGAAAGAGTGACAAAGCAATTTATACGTGATAGAGCCATACTGCAGTTATATCAATAGTATAGTTGTAGCACGAATGGGTCGGCTCGACCGGGGGAAAGACCACGCTCTCACAGAATATCAGCGTGAAATAGTAGCTTAACGCTGCTGTGTTTCGTATGGTGAGTGTAGAGAACCGGAGACCTTTTTTACTGGAAACGAGGCATTCCACCTTAGTCCTCACGGGTACCAACGCATCTGCATTTTGATCCGTAATCGAGTATAGATGCAGATGTCTATAGGCCGCAGCAACTACTTACCATCAGGTGGACTGTATGCTCATTTGTCACCCTATCCTATAAAAAAGCAAATTTATGTTACAGAAGAAGAAGTTTAAGTGAACGGCGGAGTCGGAAAGGGACGTCCTAGGCGAAAGTTTATTGACTAAATTGGCGATATATTGACAATGGGCCAAATCGGGGTACCCTTAACCGACGAACATGTATGCGTAGGTATATGGATGTGAAGAAGGCGAGAGAGGTGTGTCAGGATCGAGCCAAATGGAAGTCTGTAGTCTCTGCCTACCCTTCTGGGTGACAGGCGTGAGTGTTATGTATAAGTTATAATCACCTGCTATTTTTTCATATCAGGCGTGTCTTCCGATGTATCCATTAGAAAGGTAATCAATTGCCAAATTGCCTTCGAATAAATTTTTATTTACATTTTAAATTTGAAAAAAGTAACGTTATTTACATTTTACACTTCAAATTTTTTCATCATTAAGGGGTAGTTTAGTTTTAAATAAACAATGATGAATTTCATTGCCGTCTTTTAATTTACGGTATGGCGTTTATTTGCGATATTTGATTCATATTATTGGTCGCACTTAATATTGATATACACCATAATGTGAATGATGGTATTATTTTTACGTTCGAGAAGACTGCAAAATTTCATAAATGAAGTTCTATAACGGTTTCTTATATTTACGCGAATATTAAACTTGGAATAAAATTAAATTTACGAATTTTATCGCATTTAATTTTAACTTTTTTACGTGGGGTTTTATACGCATTTTGGATAAAAAATCCATAAAAACCCGCGGAAAAGAACATATCGCTGATGTAAATCACAGATGCTCCAGGAAGTTGGAATTAGGTCAACATGTTCAGTAATCATCCCAACCATTATATCAGATCTAATAAACCACAACTCCTCGAATAAAAGAACCGCAATTCCTACCAAGGATGATTTTCGAGGCTATTGAAATTAAAAAAAAAAAAACAAAAAAACCATCTTAACAAAAGAACATGTCGAGCCAAACCCATACTACAACCTCCCCAGAAAGATACATCCCACACTTCACCCCCTCCCCCCCATAGGGCTGTAAAAATTAAAAGTTGAAATTCTTAAAATTAGGTTCATTCCAAATGAAGTTCTATTCACAGGGAAAGTGGGAATAACCACACTAATGAACGGAAGTAGAAATTATTTTGCCTTGTTTTGGCGGCTAAAGAGAATCCGCCACCTCATTTCATCATAGCAAATATACAGCCTATTTGTTAATTTATGGCGGGGGTGGGGGGGGGGGCATGTGGACTTTTAATAGGCAGCTGTAATGATGACGTTGATTAATTCTACGCATTAATGCCCCATTTAAAGTAAAAAAGTAGCAGACTACATCTCGTCATCGTCATTACTGGGTACAGGTCGTAGACTATTTTTGGTCAAAAAAGTTTTCGCTACGCACGGAATTATTTGAACTGGGGAACTAGATATGCAGGTTTCCTCGCGATGTTTTCCTTACCTTCATAACATTATCAAAAGCAATAAGTATTAGAAGTTTCACAACTGTAACACTTTCTTCTGTTTGGAATATGATATTTGGTCAAGAATAACGACAAAATAAGGTAAAGTAAATATCTTTTATAAACATTTAAATAAAAATAAATTAGGCGGAAATATATAACGTTTATAACGATTCTAGAAATAAATTCACACGTTGAATTAATGAGAGTTACCTTGAGTTGTAAAAAGCCTGTTTCCATAGCAATTAACCACTTTGTAACGGCACGAGACGCCTACATTACTATTCACTACATAGTCGTTAGCATCACCTACAAGCTTGTGGATTAATTACTAACTGAAGTTAATATCACGCGAGCGTTAGTGCTGGCACGCGCAAATTAAAATTATAATTAAACTCGGTTCTTTTTTTAGAATAAAAGTGACAGATGATATAGCCTAGCCCACACATCATATACATATTATATTAATGCAAATTACGAAATAAATTAAGAGTGTAATTAAACGAGTAAAACTAACAACGTATATTATTGACACCTTCGATATAATATTATATTAGCGAATTTAAGTACTTATCTTATTTACACAGTTAACATTCATTTATATTAATATGTCGCGTGTAAAGAAATAGAATACATAATCATTCAGTATATATCCGCGGCTTTGCTCGCATGGAATTAGAAAATACGGCAATGTTTCTAAGGAACTTTACTTTTTTAAGAGTACGTGTACCGTACCGTATGTTCCGTTAATGGACACAGTCTACACGTGTAATCCATAGACTTATTATATTACTGCGTAAGGCCAAGTCATTGAAGAATTTCAAAAATTCGTGAAAAATATAGTTTATATTACTTACGGATATATAAAACTAAAAAGCCTCTAATAACCATAGTAACCGAAATAAGGAAACCTTTAAGCGAAAATATAAATCAATCCTCTCTAAGGCTGATATCTGTAGACCGTGTTTGATTTTGCTCAGACATTACTTTCGAGCTAAGACAATATCGGTATTTATAAAGCTAACTTCGAAGTCAAGCTGAGTGCGCGCTTAGCAAACTAAGGCAACGAAACCGACGACTTACGAAAAACTCAGGATATTGACCAAAACAGCCGTATTGATTTTAAATTGTTGTTTTTATGTTACTCTTATTATGTATAACAATAAATAGGTAGTTTTAGGCCATCTTCTAGTTTTTAATAGTTAGTAAGGTTTTCTTACGCAATTTCAAACTTAATTCATGTTTCTTTAAATCTTTTTTTGTAATTTTTGCACTTTTTGCATCCGCTTACTTCCAAAATCGTCGAATTAGCAGAAAAAAAGCTATGTTAGCACAAAATTTATATTATTAATAAATATTTAAAGTAGAGAGAACCGTCACTATTTTCTATATCGTATCACAATTTTCTTAACCGAGGTTGTCCTTAACCCAGGTTGGTTGCAAAAAGAAAAAAATATGGTTGCAATTTAAAGTGTTTACTGTGGTATTCGTGAAATCTTATCTAGAGTATATATGCATTTAGCACGAATGCTTTTAGTTTGCGTAGAAATACATACAAAATAGTCTAATTTCTATAAAATGGAATATTATTAAAACTGTAGATTTAAGATGATTGCTATTTTACATTTCAAATCGAAATTAAATATAACTTAACAGTTGACTTTCTAAGAATTTAGCCCAAAGCACCATAAATAGCAGCAGATAGCAGTTTATCAGTTAATGCTGAAAAAACTGTTATAATACCCTTTACCAAAAAGAGACGGTTTGACAAATTAGTCAAACCAAAACTTATTGGTAAAGAAGTACCATTCTCCATTGAAGTTAAGTACTTGGACGTAACAGTCGACCAAAAACTAACGTAACGTAAGTAACTCTCACCGTAGCAACGTATGCCATAAGGCAAATTTTCTTTAGGTACGTGTAGTTGTTTGGTCGAAAGCGATTGGGACTTGCGTCCCAGTATAATCATATGGCTGTACAGCAGCATAATGAGGCGGATTCTCACCTACGCCTTCACAGTCTGGTGCAACAAGGCCAACCAAAAGACGACTATGAACAGACTAAATAGCAACTGGAGCGATGTAATCATCGCCTGGAGCGGTTCTTAATGCACTTCTTTGCCCAACGCCCCTTGATGTTTATCTAGACAAAGAGGCGAGGGATAGTTTGCATATAGGATTAACACCCAGGGCGGTTTGAGCTTGATTTCCCACAGATTGAGATCCATGTTCAACTCAATTAAGGAAACACCGGTCTTATGCATGATCTCAGATATCATGCGTCCACTATACACTTATAAAAGTATATAGTTTAACTACACTCCAGAGGAGTCTTGCTGAATGGGCAGATTATCTGTGAGATCGGTAGTCTTATTTGATATACCGATGGATCAAAATCAACGGGCCCCGACATGTAATTTACGGGAAATGCCCCAAATTCAAACTTAGTATGGATTTGAGTAGATTAATCTTCCAGGCAGAAATTTTCGCCATACTTTAGTGTGCGAAAATCAGTCTGCAAAAACACTACGTCAACCTTATAATTTATATAAAATCTGATAGTCAAACAGCACTACTAACGCTGAGGTCAAACTTGCTGAACTCGAAACTTGTTGGAGATTGCGTGAAATGCCCTGGGATGTAACAACAGGGTCGTCTTAAGATGGGTGACGGAAGGCTCAAAGAACACACAATTTGGAACCGAGCCATTTTGTGGAATCTCAAAAAGCCTAACGCGATTGACCCTTGAAATTCTTTATCACAATAAATCGCTTAAGATGTGGTCTGACACCAGGCTTATAACATTCTGAAAACTTAATCAGGGCTTTCGATCGTAAATTTGCTTCAGAAGCCCTGGTATTAATTAAAAATAAATTGCTCATTCTGGAAAGAGGATGTACATGTGCCTTTTAAGAAAAGTGTCCTAACTAGATGCTGTTGCCTTAAAAAGAATATGTCCATCCTGGGACCAAGCAACTCATGAATGTGTTCTGTTCAATAACGGAAGAAACGACTCTACACATCCTAAGTGATTGTGGACCCTTAACGCTCCAACGTAATACTCATCTGAGAAACTACGTACACGGCACTGAAAAAGTGAAATTACTCATACCTAAGCAACTTTTTCTACTCATTGAAGAAATAGGGCTTGGAAGAGAAGTAAAGCCGTAGCTGCGATCACAATATATCTTTTAGGTTGCAGTGATATTGGTCTCTTTACTAGAACTGCTTAGCTGGTCGCACATAATAAAAAAATATGTATCAAGTAATATTATAATGGATGGATATTTGATACTAAAAAAATATTGAATATCTGTAGTAAAGGTTTTATGAGGAACCAAATTTTGTTAGGGAAAAACTCTCTTCGAACTTTGCAAGAACAACTCTATGGTATTAGTTTTTTGGATATTATTTAAACCAATTTTGGTTTTTATTTATTTAAAATACACTTGAAAGTTTTAATTGAAGTTAGTTTTACTCGTAATGTGGCAATTTCCATTGTTTCCCTTTTTGTTTTATTTCTAAATACCTCGCATGAAGAATTTTATGTTTTGTATTAATTTCTATTAATCCTACAAAATTTCACTGTGAACATAGGGCCCCCTCTATAAATTGCTTCGTAGGGGGAATTTTATTTGGAAGCCTCGATCGTGCAGGCCTGGGTGTCATCACCGGACAGGCCTGCCGACGTCAATGATGAGGCAGGGTGGTTCCAGGAGGCCATGTCCGAAATATGTGACGTGGCAATGCCCCGCGTCCGGCCAGGAAGCGCCCGGCGTCAGGTGTATTGGTGGTCGCGTGAGCTGACGTCTCTGCGCGAGGCGTGTGTCGCCGCGCGGCACCTGTACACCAGGCATCGCAGGCTCCGCATTCGTCCACCGAATGCGGCAGCCATTGAGGCGGAGCTGTACGAGGGATACAGAGCGGCGAAGAACGCCCTCCGGGAGGCTGTCCTGCGGGCCCGGGATCGGGCCCGTGAGGAGATGCTGGAGACTCTCAACAGAGATCCGTGGGGGGCGCCCTTACAAGATGGTGCGGGATAAACTCCGCACCTGGGCCCCCCCGCTGACGCAAAGTCTCCGGCCCCAGCTCGTGGAGGACGTGGTGAGCGCTCTGTTCCCTGCGCGACGGGAAAATCCGCCCCCGCCTATAGCTCCGCCACCTGCGGTGCCGGAAGCGGACCACCAGGACGACGACGACGACATCCCGGAAGGGACCGGGGTAGACCTGAGAGTGGCGGTACGTAGGCTCAAGGCCAGGAATACCGTCCCAGGACCCGATGGCTTGCCTGGCAAAGCCTGGGTCCTGGCCTCGGAGGCTCTCGGGCCCCGACTGGAGGGGCTCCTAAGCGCATGCTTGGAGAGAGGCCAATTCCCGCTTCGTTGGAAGACGGGGAAGCTGGTCCTCATTCGGAAGCCGGGGCGCCCTGCGGACTCTCCGTCCGCATACCGGCCCGTGGTGCTGCTCGACGAGGTGGGCAAGCTCTTTGAAAGAGTCATTGCAAACCGCCTCGCCGAGCACCTTGCGGAGACGGGGCCGGATCTTGCGGAACACCAGTTTGGTTTCCGCAAGAGGCGCTCTACGGTGGACGCCATCATGCGCGTGAGAGCCCTCACGACGGGGGGTTGTCTTGGCGGTGTCTCTCGACATCGCCAACGCCTTCAACTCCATGCCCTGGAGCTGCATTAGGGAGGCACTCCGGTATCACCGGGTGCCGACCTATCTCCGTCGTATAGTCGGGGACTACCTGACGGACAGGGCCGTCATCTACCCCGGTCGCAACGGTGAGTGGAACGGGCGAGAGATGTCGTGCGGTGTCCCACAGGGTTCGGTTCTGGGGCCACCGCTGTGGAACATCGGTTACGACTGGGTGCTGCGCGCCGACCTCCCTACCGGCGTCAGCGTAGTTTGCTACGCTGACGACACGCTGGTACTGGCACAAGGGGGGGTCGTACGAGGCGGCGGCGGAAAATATGACACGCGGGGTTGCGATAGTCGTTGAGAGGATTCGGCAACTGGGTCTCGAGGTGGCTCTGCACAAGTCCGAGGCCATGCACTTCCATGGTCCTCGGAACAGGCCACCACTGGGATCCTCGTGATGGTAGGAGGGGTATCCATCGACGTCGAGTCGACGCTGAAGTACCTAGGACTCGTCCTCGACGGCCGATGGAACTTCGTTGAGCACTTCCGACGTTTGGCTCCCAAACTGGAACGGACCGCGGCTGCCTTCAGGCGGCTCCTGCCGAACCTGGGAGGACCAAACGCCTCCTGCCGGAGGCTCTACGCGGGGATCGTGCGGTCCATGGCCCTTTACGGGGCCCCGGTGTGGGCGCGTGGTTTGGCGCGGCTTGCCGTCCACCACCTGAACGCGCCCCAAAGGGTGATAGCCGTGAACATGGTTCGCGGCTACCGCACGATCTCCCGCGAGGCGGCGAGCCTCCTTGCCGGATTGCCGCCATGGGATCTGGAGGCGATAGTCCTCGCGCGCCTGCACGAATGGCGTGCGGAGGCACTATGCCGTGGGGAAACCCGCTGCCGCGGCAAGTTGTCGCGCAGCGGACAGACTTCCGGCACGATCTCATGGCGACATGGAGACAGCGACTGTCGCAACCCAGTGCTGGGCACGCCACTATAGCGGCGATAAGACCCCTCTTTGAGGAGTGGCTTGAGAGACGCCACGGCATCCTCACCTTCCGCCTGACGCAGGTCCTCACCGGACACGGTGTGTTTGGGAGGTTCCTGCACCGAATCGGGCGGGAGGAAACGCCCGGGTGCTCCCACTGCGAGGATGGACCGGAGGACACGGTGGAACACACCGTGGAGGTGTGCCCTGCTTGGGCGGAGCACCGCCGGGTCCTCGTAGCGGCGATAGGCGGCGGCGACCTCTCGCGTCCGGCCCTGGTCGAAGCCATGGTCCGGAGCGAGACGGAATGGGATGCCGTCACCACTTTCTGCGAAGCAGTGATGCTAGCGAAGGAGGTGGCGGAGCGGGAGAAGGAGAGAGCAGCAGCTTTCCTCCCCGGCCGCCGCGGGAGACGCCCCCGGGCGTCGGGGGCTACGTCGTGGCCCCCGGCCACCGTAGGCGCGGGCCTGTGGACGGCGAGCAATGGGTAGCTCGTCGTCCGTCCGTCTAATGACGACAGGCCGTGTCGACGGCGCGTTTTGTTCCACGCGCGCCTCAAAGAGCTGTCAGCAGCGTGAAGGGGCCCGCAAGGGCCGACGCCTGCCGGGGCTGCGGGCTGTTCGAAAGAGATACCGCGGCTCCGGAACGTAAGGGCACTGAAGGAACACGGATGGTTTTTAGTCAGTAAAAGTCTGACACTCCCTGACGCTCCACCCAGAGCGAAAGGGGTCATTAGATGATTTTCCATCCGCAAAAAAAAAAAAAAAAAAAAAAAAGTTACTACAAAAAAGTTACAACATCATTATCATCATCATCATCATTACAGCCCTTCACAAGTCCACTGCTGAACATAGGCCTCCCCCAAGTAATGCCACAAAGCACGGTCCTGAGCCACCTGCATCCATCGACTTCCTGCATGTCTTACCAGGTCGTCACTCCATCTAGTGGGGGATCGCCCTACACTACGCCTACCGGTACGAGGCTGCCACTCGAGAACCTTTCTTCCCCATCGGTTATCGGTTCTTCGAGCTATATGGCCGGCCCATTGCCACTTCAGCTTACTAATCCGTTGGGCTATGGCGGTCACTCTGGTTTTACTGCGGATATCCTCATTTCTGAGTCTATCACGCAGAGAAACTCCGAGCATAGCCCTCTCCATAGCTCGCTGAGCGACCTTAAGCGTCCTCATACGGCCAGCAGTGAAGGACCACGTCTCAGATCCGTAAGTCATCACTGGCAACACGCACTGGTTGTACAATCTAGTTTTTAGAGATTGAGGTATACCTGACGAAAAGATATGCCGTAATTTCCCGAACGCTTCCCAGCCGAGCTGAATCCGTCGATTGACCTCTCGGTCGAAGTTGTACTTACCTAGTCGGACTATTTGTCCCAGGTAAACGTATTCGTCAACAACTTCGAGCATAGTGCTCCCAACAACTACCGGCATAGGTGTGACATGGACATTGAACATGATCTTTGTTTTGTCCATGTTCATCTTAAGACCTATCCGTTGGGAGGCACTATTGAGGTCATTGAGCATAGTGCTTAAGTCCTCCAGCGATTCTGCCATAAGTACTATATCGTCGGCAAATCGAAGGTGAGTGATGTACTCGCCATTGATGTCAATACCGTATCCTTTCCAGTCCAGTAGCTTGAAAACGTCTTCCAATGCAGCGGTGAAGAGTTTCGGGGATATAACGTCACCCTGTCTTACACCTCTCTGCAGTTGGATAGGTTTCGAGCTCTGGTTCTGTACTCGGATAGCCATCGTAGCCCTACTGTACAAACACTTCAGCACTTCGATATACCGACAGTCAACTTGGCACCGCTGAAGGGACTGTAGCACCGCCCAAATTTCGACGGAATCAAAGGCTTTCTCATAGTCCACATACGCCAGGCAAAGTGGCAGATTGTACTCTTCAGTCTTCTGTACAATCTGCCGCAGGGTATGTATGTGGTCTATGGTACTGAAGCCTTTTCGGAAACCGGCTTGTTCGGGAGGCTGGAAGTCGTCAAGTCTGCGTGCGAGACGATTCGTAATGACTCTCGAAAACAGCACGTAGACGCGGCTCAGAAGGGAAATCGGTCTGTAGTTCTTTAAGAGAGCGTTGTCGCCTTTCTTAAAGAACAAGACCACCGCACTTCTGCTCCACGCCTCTGGAGTAGTGCCACCATGGAGGACGGAATTGAAGAGCTTCTGAAGGACTTCAAGTACCGGTGTTCCACCCGCTTTCAGAAGCTCCGCTGTAATTCCATCCTCGCCTAGGGCCCTGCCGTTTTTAAGGTGCTGGAGAGCCATTCTAATCTCGCTTAGACTGACGTCCGGGATATCATCGGAATAGTGTCGGATAAGACTTGCTCTTGGATCGTTACTCACACTTGCGTGTGGCTCCAACGATGATGTGTACAGCTGCCCATAGAACCTCTCAATCTCACTCAAAATCTCAGGTGTCCCGGAAACGATGTTGCCACACTCAGTCTTCAGCCTTGACAGTTGGCTCTTTCTGGCAGACAGATCTCTGGCAAAGACTTTGGAGCCCTGGTTCCGCTCGATCGCTTCCTTAATACGAGAAGTATTAAAGTTGCGTAAGTCTCGCCGTATGCATTTGAAGATCTGTCTGTTCAGTTGCCTGTATGCTGTCAAATCTGTTGACGATTGCAGCCTCATCTCCCGTCTAATAGCCATGAGATTAAGAGTGTGATCGGAGAGTTTTTGTGTTCTTCTGCGGCGGGTCTTGCAGAACTTAGCTCCGACCGCATGGACAGTTTCCACGAGCTTGTCGTTCATATCGTCCACTGCATTGCAATCTTCTAGGCACTGGAAGCGGTTACGTAACTCAAGCTGAAAGGTTTCGGGATTCTGGATTAGAGCACGAGGGGGACGGAGCGTTGACTTCATTAGACGAGACCTCTCCAACTTAACGTTTAGGTTCAGTGTGCCTCTAACCATTCGGTGATCGCTGCCAGTTTTCACCCTTGCGATCACTGAGACATCACTGAACAGTTGGCGTCTGGTCGTCATAATGAAGTCAATCTCATTTTTTGTCGAACCGTCGGGGCTCGACCAGGTCCACTTCCTGTGGGGCCGCTTCTGGAAGAAAGAGTTCATCATAAAGAGTCCCTCTTTCTCCATAAAGTCGGCCAGCTGCTGGCCCCTTCGGTTCCGTTGCCCTACTCCAAATTTCCCTACCTTCAGCTCACCGCTTTCTCTTGTGCCCAGTTTTGCGTTGAAGTCTCCCATCAACACCGTGTAGTAGGTTTTGGAGGAATGTATGGCTCTGGAAATATCCTCATACATTTCCTCCACCTCCTCATCGGGATGTGCCGAGGTTGGTGCGTAAACCTGAATGACCTTCAGCGAATACCGTTTGGTGATTCTGAGTATCAGGTACGCGACCCTCGTCGACACACTCCCAATCTTTACAACGTTGTTGACGAGAGATTTGTGGACGATAAATCCGACACCTCCTTGGGACAGATGGTCGCCCTCCCGGTGATAGAACAAGTTGCCGGACTCGAGGATTGCCGTGTCCTCCCCCTCTCTTCGGACCTCGGATAATCCAATAATATGCCAGCGCAACTTGTCTACCTCTTCTTCCAGCTCCAGTATCCTCTCGTCAGTCCTCAGGGTGCGTGCGTTATATGTTGCCAGGTCGAGTCATCGTAGGTGGCAACCGAACCTCCACCGGAGATTCTTAGCACCCCCTGCCCCGCCGTTACCATGGTCGCCACCGTAGCCAGGAATAGCGGGGGCGCGTGGGACTGGGGGCCGTCTGTTTGTGTATTTATTCATTGGGGGGTATTTGCCATAGTTACCACGCTTGGTGAGCGGGTTGGCAACCGCAGTTTTTTATTACGTTACAGTTGTCATCAGGAAGACGCTGCTGCCCATCTCCTGCCTGTCTCCCTCTGTCGCCTCTTACGACACCCACGGGATTAAATATATATATATAGTTCATCATCATTCTCTAAACCATTTCCCATTATCTGGGGTCGGCGCAGTAAATCTTCTTGTTCCATTCCTCTCTATCAGCCGTCATTTCCATACTTACTCCTTTCATTCTCATATCACTCTTCACACAATCGATCCATCTTTTATTCGGCCTTCCTCTGCCCGTGTGTCCCTCCACATTCATATTCATATATATATATATATATATATATATATATATATATATATATATATATATATATATATATATATATATATATATATAGTTATACCGGTTTTATTACTTTTCAAACCGGAAAACAGCAGTGGATATAATCTTTGATACTTCTTCCAGACTTATTTCGACGTATGAAAGGAACCTTACTAAATATTAATAATTTTAAATTGAAATAGTTTTTTCATAACATTGCGTGACAAATGAGTACACAGTCCACCTAATGGTAAATGGATGCTGTGGCCCATTGACATCCACATTTTTCCTCAACTAAGGATCAAAATGCAAATGCGTCGTCACTCCTGTGCACTAAGATGAAATGCCTCGATTCCAGTAAATAGGGTCTTCGGTTGTCTACACTCTCCATGCAAAACACAGCAGCGTTACGCTGCTATTTTACGCTGGTATACTTTAATATTTATTTTTTCCTGAATTACAAAAAACTTGTGCAATCTCAAGAAAGATTAATATTTATTTCAATCGAACAAAAGCAATAAATATTTTCTTATTCGCAGAGCGGGTATTCTACGTCAGAAAAAAATTCTCACACTTATCACTACTTCTAAGTCAGCTACGACAGGCGGAAAACTCATAATAGAGTAAATTGCTATCGTAAGTGCTGTAAATTTTAATTACAATTACGGATTTAAATTTTATTTTAATATAAATAAAAGGCTGGGGAAAAAAGTTTCTTCGTATTTTATTTACAAGTTCAAGACATTTTTTAAAAAAGTTTAATTAAATGTTTAATTAAATATAATTATAATACATATGTGCCCTTTTATTCGATAACTTCTTGCCATCGTGTAAGTAGTAACATGTTTCCGTTGCTGTATAAATTTGGGATTTTTGATCAAAATAATGGGACAAGTAGTTTTGACAATCCTCTTTTGATTTGAACTTAACACCAGTCAATGAATTCTGAAGAGACCGAAACAGATGAAAATTTGAGGGTGCAAGTTCAGCACTACATGGTGAATGCATTAACACTTCCCAACCAAGCTTTTGCTGAGCGGCCAAAATTTGTGTGATCTAGCGTTATCGTGATGAAAGATATGATCATGTTCTTTTTGTACGATCTTTCATAGGTGACCAATTATTCATCACCAAAGATCAATATTTTTAAAAATTCTTCAGTTTCCTTAATTTTCATCAAATAATCGCAAATGAGCACAAGATTAATTAAATGTCTTTCAGTGGGCTCCCGTGGTACTCAAATATCGATTTTTTTTGTATAGCCCGACTTTTTCCAATTGGTCAAAACTTTTGTTGTCAATTTATAATTACTCGGCTCGGTTATAACTACTAATATGCCGGTCCTGCTCCACTTTTTCAAAAATGGCTCGACTTTATCCGTATGAGGGCGACCTGCAATCTTTGACATCTAAATTCCCGGATTAAAAGCACTTGAACCGACTTTGTGCTACTTTTACTAACAGTACCTAAGATCCTTAAATATCGCAATTTTTTTTCCCGGCTTAAGTCATATTTTTCCCCTTTTTTAATAAAACTTCTAAGTGTATCTTCGTTAGATTCACTCATTTTAGCGTACAGAAAAACAAATGAAAGATGGCGAAAAAGTTTTTTTATTTTTCTTAATGTCCTATATCTATTGATATTAAATCCAGCCAGATACAAACAATACAACCAAAGAGGTTTTCCTCAATTTTATACAAACCAAATGAGTAGAAACTTTTCCCCCGACCTATGATGTCAATATAATATTGAGACGAGTAGAAATTTTTCAGTTTTTTAATAATGAAATTTTTACCCAGTTACAATAAAATCTAGCACAACGAGCTTTATTAAGCTGAACGTCCACCGCAAACTCAATTAACTTATTTTATCTTAGCTCGCATAGCTGAGCCAGTTTTTCATACATGTACGTCCACTGCAACCTATGCTAGCTAACGTAGGTAAAATAGCCAAACTAAGTCAAATTAACTTAGTTGTGTAGGCCGATCCGAAATTACGTAAACTAAGCTAAGGACCTATCACCCCCTTATTATCCCTCTAGAGCCATTCGCTAGCTTTATTTGTTTATTGCAAGGCAGGGTCATACATTTATGTATTCAAGCTCAGAAATCTGCACACAATCACGATTTTGTCAATATGTGTGTTGGGCGAGTAAAACTAAAGCGAGAAAAAGATATCTCTGTATTGTTGTTTCTTTCCTTTATGTTGTTTTAGATTGCAATTTTACAATATACATTATTATATCGGAAGAAAGTGAAAATGCTAATTCTGCGCTGTTTTTTTTTTTGTTTGCACCTTACAGTAATTATATACATGTTAATATGAGGTTCGCACTATTAATTGACCTTTTTAATTGTTTTAAAATTAAATTATAAAATATAAGCAGAATACTACTAATAGAAGTCATGAATTAAAAGAAAAAAAGATATTTGTTTTATTTATTTATTTAATATCTTTATTGCACACTATACAAAAATTTTGTCTACTTCTTTCATGTTGATAAAAATTCCCAAATTATTGTCATTAATAAAATTTTAATTATATTGAAACGCGTATCTTACTTAGTTTAGCTATTTTACTTACCTTAGCTGACATAGTTTGCGGTGGACGCACATATATGAAAAACTGGCTCAGCTATGCGAGCTAAGATAAACTTAGTTTAGTTTGCGGTGGACGTTCGGCTTTAGAGTGGGATAATGTATTTGTAGTAGTTTGGTAGGCGGATTGATGATATGTACATATAAATTTTTCAATATAATGTAAGAAATTATCCAATTCCTAATGTTGGAATAACTCTCAAAATTGTTTAAATAAAATATTCTTTTTATTGAATAAGGTTGTGACAAGCGAGTACACGGTCCTCATGATGGTAACTGGATGCTACGGCCCATAGACATCTACATTTATCCTCTATTAAAAATCAAAATGCATTGTCACTACCAAAGACTTGGATGGAATGACTCATTTCTTTGCACTTACCACACGAAACACAACAACAATAAGCTGCTATTTTACGCTGGTATTTTTTAAGCACGTGGTCCTTCCGCAGACCATGAACATAAATCAGTTACAACTTTATGTTAGGTACAGCACACATGGAACTAAAATATATGATGTGATGAGAAGTTAGAAGTATGTACAAGATAATATTAAAATAGATGAAGGATGCAAACCAACAGCAATACAGGCAGTGTTACACTATCACAATGTGATACAGGACAATGTCATCGCAATATAATTTTATTTACATTTAACAAATGGCATAATCACGACATTGAGACTCATAGCATTACTGACTGATACCTTTCAGTTACCGCTAGGATGAATGGAAGATTACAGTTCTTCGTATTTTCTCTTATTTACTACCCTCATTCCTAACAATAATATAATTGTTTCTAAAGTGAAATAAAAAAACAACGGTCTTCGAAGGTCGGTTTTGCTATAAATACGATAAAACACTTGAACACTTTAAAAGATTTCGTATGCCCAGGACAAAGTGCTACAAGTATGTTTCAACACAGAATCAATGTCTTTATTGACCAATATAATTTTTATAAGATAGGGTGACAAACGAGCACACAGTCCACCTGATGGTAAGTGGCTGCTGTGGCCGCCCATAGACATCCAAATCCATCCTCAATACGAATCAAAATACAGATGCGTTGTCACCCGTGAGGACTAAGATGGAATGTCTCATTTCCGGTAAAAAGGTTATCCGGTTATCTACACTCA
Organism: Parnassius apollo; assembly: GCA_907164705.1. Classification (NCBI taxonomy): domain Eukaryota; kingdom Metazoa; phylum Arthropoda; class Insecta; order Lepidoptera; family Papilionidae; genus Parnassius; species Parnassius apollo. The sequence goes on from CAJQZP010001514.1 coordinate 1,198,203, forward strand.
CCAAACGAAACACAGCAGCATTAAGCTACTATTTTATGCTGATATTCTGTGAGAGGGTGGTCCTTCCTTGGTCGAGCCGACACATTCGTGCTACAAATATACTACTAGCATGGCTCTATCACGAATTAAAATATATTATAAAAATAAATAAATATATAAAATTACAAAAAAATTACATGACCCATATTTGGTCTAGAGGAGATCCTCCTCTAGACCAAATAGCGGTCATGCCAGTCTTAATGGAAACTATTTATTTGCGCAGTAAATATAATGTACGAGTGTGTGCACAGATGCACACTCTATACCCTCATTCTCGGATAAGATCGGCGAGAAATAGGCCGTAGTACAATCGGCTGTACGAGCTTTCCAAGGTACCGCGGTGAAACGATTAATTCAACTGTTCTGCTTCAACTGTATTTAGTAACTACGGGTAAACATTCGAGACTTCTGCATATCCGCCTTGAGGTGAATGAATTTTCCACATTGAATTAAACTATTATTTACGGATTTCATCGCGTTTAATTAAATAATTTAACTTAGGTTATTATCCCGACGATTCGGGTGCTTTACAGCACCCATGGTCAGGGGGGGGAGATGTTTAACGTCCCAATGTCATACTTAGCCCGGCTACCTTCATTTTTAATATTAATAAACTCATAACAACACAATGTTATAATATGTTATTTTTTAAATAATTTTATCCGAATTTTGGGTACAATTTCTACGTCATTATTTTTCATATTTTTGACAATAATTTCCTAATCTTCAATAAAAATAAGTTATAATAATTTATTATATATATGAATTTTATTATTAAATATATATGAATATTAAATCACTTTTCTCTTATAACACTTGGTTTATCTTTCTATCGTACCTGAATTTCCGTATATACTTACTTTTTTAAAAATTGTTTTTAAACAAATTACTTAATTTCTTCACAAAAACGGCTCACTTGTGTCTGTGCCTTGAAATCGAGATAAACGTTTACAATCCGTTTCTATATTAAAACCAACTCTACAGCACCACTCAGTATTCGCAATAATTCTACGATTCTCGGTTCATCAGGCCGATAGTCTGAGTCATTGTTTTTGATAAGGGTGTCACTTCTTTTTCCCGATTCTTCAAATTTTCTTTTCTGTCCTCTAGTTATAAAAGAAAAACTTCATATGACTATAATGCCAATTTTCTTCATAGAAAAGTAGTCACTAAACATAAGTATTTATGAGTTAAAGTGCTGTGGGTGACTAAAAAAAAGACTGAATCTATATTCAAAATAAAATTATCGGCCTTATTTATTAGTGTTTCCTAATAAGATTATATTTTCTTCACCTGTAACTTCAAAAGGTCACGTAATTTAACACTCTTGTTCGCTCGCGACATTAAAATGGCGGTAATTGCAAATTTTTTGCTAACTTCCAAATTTGCTATATTTCACTTTGAGATAATATTTATGAAAGTATAAACTATCGAATAAAATAATTTTTTGATGTTACTAATTGTAATAAAATTCATAAATTACCCTTTCAAAGCATAGTAGTAGATACTTCAATTTTAGTCACGAAAATACTAATAAAATAATTTATACACGTTTATTTTGTGAGAAATCTATGTAAAAATGTTTGAAAATATGTATACTTTTATGTTTTATGTATTTTTATTCATTATTCATAACAAAAAATTAAAAAATAAATAATTAAAAAAATCCGAAATTCATATTTTTTGTATGGATTTTGGAACAATAATTTATAAAAAAAATTGTGTGAATTTGAAACAAATTCAACGTCAAGTTATTTGAAATATGTTATAAAATTATTTTTCTATTTACATTTTCCACTAAAAATAAATGAGAATGGGACAAATAAAACATTTTTGACCCAACCGCCAAAACGAAACCTTGCGATTTCGAAGTATTTTTTTCGCTTACTTTTCACTATTTTTGCCACAAGTTATATATCTACGTGTTTGTTATATTAAAAAAAACACACAGAAGTATAAAACTTAACCTTTTTGTTTCAAAAACACACAGAAAAACGGAGAAATTACTAAGCACTAGTTCGCGCACTACTGGTGTGAAAAGCCGTTAATTCAGAATGAGTTTTTATTTTTAGTTTTTACTTGACATTTACAGATTATGGTACCAAATTAAAAAGTATATCTTTGCCTATGTCCTTATTATACATTTTAGTACCTATATCTTTGTTATAATTTATAATGACAAACCTTTTTTTGTAGGGTTGGACCTCAAAAATTCTTAAAGCACAAATGTGTGCCTCTTCCGAGCGAGTGTAGTATTTATGTCGGGTACAAATTCGTTCCTATTTCTATGAATCGATAGTCATCCATTCATAGAAATAGGAACTATAATAGGAGGAGGAATAATTTCATTATATTTACGCCACACTCATTGATTGTGATAAGTCTATCACAAGCAATGAGTGTGGCGTAAATGTAATGAAACCCGAGTTAATGTGAGTCACATAACCTTATCAAAACATGAAAGCCAAATGTCTCCGCTTTTCGGTCGAAGTGTTAAAATTTTTGAAAGGTATATAAAAAGATAAAAAATTTTGTAAATACTTTTTGACTATGAAAGGCAAATTATTCAAAATAATAAAGGGGTATTCACTTGCAGGGTACAATACAGATTTTTAATTTTCATATTCTCCCTTGGGAAACGTAAAAGCGGACGAAAGCGTAGGTAAGTGTTAATTATACATGTAAAAAGGATATCTCCCATGTGAAATATCAGTGGACGGGAATAAAATTTTGCTGCTCACATGCTACATTATTCTTTCACATTCAAAAATATATCTGTCCTTTCATTACAGCTTATAAAATTATACTGCTGAACAGATGCCTGCCCTATAAATTTCCTTAGGTGAGATTTTACCACAGTAGCCATACTCGGAAGGTGGGACGCAACTGCAGTTTTAAATTTTTATTCAGCTGTTATCTGAAGTATACTATAGCCCGTCTCCTAATTTAGTTTACCACCGTCGCTTTTTACAGTAACCACGGGGTGATATGGGATAGTGAATATACTTGCTGTTTCTGTTGAAAAAACTAAGTATTCGGATTTATTCGCGTTTAGTTCAAACATTTTAATTCCCAACGTTTAGGGCACTTTATCACAGGGGGGCGGGGACTCAGGTATTTGAAAATTCTTATGTCATAGTTAACGTATACTTTTAAATATTAATGTTTAGTTCAATCTACGCAGAACAAGCTTAAAGTATCTTGAAGTATTTTTATACGTGGTGGTGCCAGACTGCTGCTATATTTGTTTGATTAGAGAACAAACAGCTCGGCTCAACCGGGGAAGGTCGACGGTCTTATATAATACCAGCGGAAAATGGCAGCTTAATGCTCCAGTTTACCGCGTATGGTGAGTGTATATAAACGAGGACCCTTTTTTTCTTGAAACTAGGCTATCCATCTCAGCTGCTACTATGCATTCTGCTTTTTATCGAGAATATATGAAAAGAGCACAGCATCAACTTACAAAACGAAATATGTGCTTATTTTTTACTTTTATTCTATAGAAAAGTTACGTTTTCAGTGTTTTCGTTAAATTATAGTGCCTTTATTTTCATACGCTAAGAGCCTGTACAGAGACTGTACAGGCTGTATGAAAATAAAGCACTTTACTGAAAAAAACATCAAAGAAGTTAGTCCCCCTGAGTACTAATATGAAATGCCTCGTATCCAGTAAAAAAAATTTCGATTCTCTACACTCACCATACGAAATACAACAGCATGGAGCTGCTATTTCACGCTGGTACTCTGTGAGTGTAATCTTTCCACGGTCAAGCCACGCGTTCGCCTACTTTTACAACTATATCTATACATATAATATACCCTACTACAAATATAATATAGCTGCAGCATAGCTCTACCATGTATAAACTGCTAACGTACTAGGAGTGCATTTTTGATTACTAATATTCCGGTAAGCTTAAAATGCTTGCGATAGGAGTGGTCAATGACAATCTCAAATGGCGAATTCGAACTCACTAACTTTTAGTTTGTTGGACTTTAAAGCCTTTAAACGTAAAGATACTGTCGATTACTTATTAATAAATGTTAGCAACAAATATTTTTATAAAACTAATTTTATATGATATACGCAAGACAAAAGCGACTATGTGACAGGCTTCTAAAATTTCTTTCTCACAAGTAAAATGCTAAAAATACCTGTGATTTTAGATACATTTAAATAATATGCAGTGATTAAGAGATGTTATGATCCCTGTGAGAATACTAGGTCTTAGTCACGAAATTATCACGTTGTAATCGGTTCTTATAACTTCTGCAAAATTTCAAATTAATTAGACGTCTGGAAGTGGATGAAATTAAAATTATTAATTCCATTACTTGCACATAATATAGTACAAGCTTTTACGATCGTGTTTATTAATAAAAAATAACGTACATACAACAGAAGTATAACCGAGTTAAATAAATAAAATAAGTACTATAGGATATTAGGGCCTTGGTGGCTTACGGGCTAAACAATGGGATATGATTTAGACCTTCCATTTGAACACGGGGACTTGTGTTCCAACCTCACCAGCACCGGTAAAATTGTTACTTGCAATATTCATTTCTAATGTACTACATGCTTGGCGGTGAAAGAAAACGTAGGAAACCTTCGTGACTGAGCAATAAAATATTCCTAGAATTTAAATACTGCTAACCCGTACTGAAATGCTTGCTTTATTAATTTATATTAACATAATATATATTTACTTTAGGCAACAATGACAGGGAACATATGGATATCTATACATTAATACATGAAGGGCAAACCTTGTGTTTAGGAGTATGAAATATAACATAGTTAAAGAAAATAGCGAGAAGAACTCCAGAAAGCTAAAATTAATAAACAATATGTGTTTCTCAATATTAAACACAACTATCGCTTATCAAATTGCATATTGTGTCGTTTGTTGACATTCTTAATGTCAATGTAAAGTTCATGCATATATGCTATTCTAAGGCCCGTATCAAATCGGATTTCGATCACTAGGGGACCACTCGTGATTATAAACTAATACATAACTAAGACATTCCTTGTGGAGGACCCTTTTAGAATTCCTTCAGCCGTGGACATTTGAAGGGCTGTAATGATGATGACGACGATTATAGAGTGTTCAACAAGTTAGATAGGAAACAAGTGTTAAATAGACTGTAATAATAAATGTAAATATAAAAAAAATATTTAAAGTTTATGTTACAGTATACAGTTTATTTTGACATCATTTTTTATAAAGGGTATTAGGTTGGCAAACCAGCACACAGTCCACTTGATGGTAAGTGGATGCTGTGGCCCGTATACCCCTGTTGTCATCTCTAAAGATTCAAATGGAATACGTTGTAACCAGTTAAATGGATAAAATTTTCAATACAGTCACCATACGAAACAGCAGCATTGAGCTCATCATAAAAGGCACTCTGATTTTTGGTCAAACATTGTGTTAATATTAGTTAATGCTTAGGTTGCGTATAGGCGTTGACTATAGGATTTCTTAAAATTACAGCCTGTATACGTCCCACATCTGGTCACAGGCTCTTCTAATTTCCGAGAGGATAAGTCCGATGCGCTGATCGAGTCCGAATTTGTGCATTTTACATTGTTTCAAAATATTTCATGCCTCACTAGTTTTTTTTTTTGAGCCATATCGTCTCATGGGTGTCGTAAAAGGCGACAGGAGAAATTAAAATAGGAGATAGGCAGCAGAATCATCCCAAAAACAACTCAAAATAATAATAAACCTAAGCAACCCACCTGCCAAGCTTAGCTACAATGGCAAAATTCCTCCTATTAGGAAATATTTGGAGGACGCCTATGTTCAGCAATAGACTTTATAGGCTGTAATTGGATGAAAATGGATGGAAGTAAAAAAAGGTCAATTGAATAAAAGCTTTTGTAATATTTCTTCATTATATATTTTTAATTTTGATATATTTAGCATAAATACTATTAATTAAAAACACATCAATTAAAAACATAAAACGTATTTTAATACGTAGCTTTATTACCTTTTCAATTTAAAATTTTTAATTGTGACGAATCCATTTGTATTTTTGTAAATATTGCTAACATCTAAACCAAATCTTGAAAATAAATAAAAAATGTTTGTGTTGCCAAGTTTAAAAAGAAAAAGTGAATTGAAATATGATATAAAAATAGAATTAGGTGTTTTACTGAGCCTTGCGGAAATTCGGAAGTGGCGTGGGGATTAGTGGTGAAGGTGAAAGTGCGCACAACTGAGGGATGACGGGAGGTGCTTTTCAAACTGGGTAAGATACACTATTTGAATCTTTTACGCGGACTTCAGTTAGTTAATTTTTAACATCTTTTTTACTTTCCCGCCGTAGCAGTTATCCCAGACCAAGGCTGTTCTGCAATGGTTAAATATGTCCTCATATACGAAGAGTAAATAATAATTGCATATTTGTTGAAAAGTTGGCTAATCTTATGAAGAATCTGGGTCCATTATCTTGTGAACCCAACACACGCAATAATTTTGCGCGGGGATACACAAAAAGGTGTAGGGATGACATTGGCCAATATAATTTCTAAAGGAAAATTACTGTAAATCATAGGAGAGTAAAGATCGTGACAGGTGGCATCATCAACGCGAGAGTGAATGGAATTTTGCCTTACGTAATCACAAATTTTCATTAGATGAAAGAAATGAATGAAATTGTAGTCCATAACTTTAAAATAAGAAGTAATGACAGGCCTTTGTTTTGCTTGAGACATATTATAAGCTAGTAAAATTATTCGTATTCAATGTATTTTCTTTGACATCTATATATCTTTCACGTCCATCTACGCTAGTATGCAAAGATATACGGACGTGAAACAAGTGAGAGAGGTATGACAAGGTCGTTCCAATTGGAAGTTTGTGATCTCCGCCTATCCTATGGTTGAAAGGCCTCGAGAGTATTTACTATGAAGTTTATTTTATATGGACGAAATTTTCCTATTTTGATTTTTTCTGAATACGTTTGATTTCTTAATTATATAACTCTATATTTGGAACGAGCCGTGGTAACTCATGGGCTCGCTTTACAACAATTTTAAGTGCTGATTTACCTCATGCTCTTCAGTGAAGGAAATCAACGTGAGGAAACCTGCATTTCTGAGAAATGAAAAAAAATAAAATACATTTCGAGGGCATGTGTAGTCAGGCAACACGCATTGGGGCAGCGTTGTGTTCATTTCCTTGCTCTGAAACCTTTCAGAAGTGAGAACCCTGCCTTGGGACGTATATACTTATTTTCTTTACATCTAAAACAACGTAAGGTAAAATTTCTTATTTTGGAGATTCCCCGAAATGAGGTACAACACCCGTCCAAGTAATCTTCGCATCTTGCCACCTGAAATATTAAAAGAGAAATTTTTTGACTATTTTAACAATTTGATCTTAAGTTAATTTAATTATAACATGTGTTATTATATTAATATTTTAACCCATATGCAGTAAGAATATCCAGTACCGCATATCATGCCATGGGATCGTAAGAGGCAATAGAGGGAAACAAGCCAGGAGACGAGCAGCAGCGTCTTCCTTATAACGACTTACATTAAAACTGCAACTACTGCAAATTTCCTCTATGAGGCAATCTATGGGGGAGGCCTATAAATATTCAGCAGTGGACTTTAATGGGCTGTAACTGTAACGGCACATTAATATTTTATTGCACCTGGTAGTTCTGGGGCTGTACGCTCGCTGTAAATTACACATTATGATAATTTCATTTTTTAATTAGTTGCATTTTTCAGGGATAATTTTATCAAGTATTCGGTGGTGAAGAAATAGATTGTGAGGAAGTCTGTGTTAGATCGTGTCCACAAACACACTGGGGTCTAAAATCTCCGTAACCCTACGTATATAGCTTTATAAGTAAATGAATTATAAACCTTCCCAAAATTTGAGGTGGCCTGTGCTCAGCAGTGGAGCGTATATAGAATGTTCTTAATTTTTTTTAATTTTGGGACCAATAAGCCCACGAATGGTTAAACATGGTAAATACATTTGCACACAACTTTGTGCGTTAGGTTCTCAACTCCTCGTAACACAGGTGTTGCATGAATGTTAAACATGTATGACATGGACGCTACTTAATAATTGTAGACAATATTACAAAGTGGACCAAAATTCTCCAATATTCTTCTTCGTATCGAAACCTCATCCATAGGGAAAAGCTTATTAAATGACCTTAGACACGAGCCAAAGATCTGCATAAGCATTTTTTTATTTCCGACTGTGTGGCATGGGCTCACGACACATAATATAATTATTAATATAGTTTTGAACAATTATAATGACAAAACTATTATAGCGTTGTTGGTAACTGAGTCACTAAGGATAGTTTTGCCGCTACTAAATTTATATTTACAAAGTTATAAGACACATTGAACGATTGAACTATATCAAACTACGAACTAAGAATATATAAATCGTAGCTAAACCTAAAAAGCATACAAGAAATCCTTATTAGTTTGATAAATAATATAACAGAATGTTTATGACAAAAATATTGGTAGTTAAAGAAACATACAGCATTTAGGACCTGTTTATTATTGCTCAAATTTGAATACATAAAAAAACCTTTTAGAATCATCCTAAAAACATCACATGCTAATAAAATACACTAAATTTAAGAAAATTGTTATATCGTGGAAGACATACCAACTAACGATCTTACTTAATTCTACTTTATAAAAAAAAACGATTCACAATTTATTGGCGTTTATTATATATTTTGTCACACTAATTTTAATTTCAGCCTGTATGTGAGGAAGGTAATCATAGGTGCCACTAAGAAAACTGTTAACGTATAGTTTAGGAAATGGCTAATAGAGTCTTTCAGTTACTTAACCGGAATTGTTTTTGTGGGCGGTTTTACACAAGGCTTACTACGTAGTAGAGTTACTCTACAGCTATATTATGGTTCTAGCACAAAGTCGCCTTGAAAAGATCACGTCTCACAGAATATCAGAGTTAAATAGCAGCTTAATTCTGCTTTGTTTTGTATAGTGAGCACAGAGAACGGAAAACCCTTTTATCGAAACGAAGCATTCCATCGTAGTCCGCATGGATGACAACGCGTATATGGGCCAGAGCATTCACTTACCATCAGGTGGACTGTGTGTGCTCGCTTCTCACATTTATTCTACAGGGCCATTTTTCAAAGAGTAGCCAAATTTTAAAGTTACCAGTAATTAAAGCTTTTACTTTTATTTGAAATTATCCCAAATTGAAAGTGAGCCAACAACCTTTTTGCGTATCAATCAAAAGTGTTGATACGCTGTAAAATCAGATAAAATAATGCATTATCACGCATTTTGAGGTATACCTCAAACTCTGAAAACTAGATTTTACAACCAGTGCGTGTTGCCCTTCCTTGTCCTTGTGGACCTTCACTGCTGGCCGTATGAGAACGTACAAGGTTGCTCAGCGAGCTATGAAGAGGATTATGCTCAGAGTTTCTCTGCGTATAGACTCAGAAATGAGGATATCCGCAGTAGAACCAGAGTGACCGACATAGCCCCACGGATTAGTAAGCTGAAGTGGCAATGGGCCGGCCATATATCTCGAAAAACCGATAACCGATGGGGATGATAGGTTCTCGAGTGGCATCCTACCGGTATGCGTAATGTAGGGCGACACCCCACCAGATGGAGTGACGACCTGGTAAGACATCACAAAAAACACAGAAGGCTTGAGATTTTTTTTATTTTTCTTCAACATTATTGATTCCTATATTATATAGAAAAAATATAACATACTTATACTACATTTTTTAGGCGACTTTACAAGGCTTTTGAGAAGGTAGAAAATAGATTTTAACGTGATGATTGCGCTCACACGTACAAAGTACAAAGCTTATCAGATTATTTGGGGTCTTTACATCGCTCTCTTTGTTATTTCGAGCCTTTAGAAATAACTGAGTTCTATACAATTTTTGGATCAGCGTATTGAATTCGGCGATTTAATAATAAAGCCGATCCGAAGCAACAATCAGATATTATGTTAGGATTTCATTGAATGTATCCGTACAGGAAAAATTTTGGCGTCATTATGTATAACTTTGTCGGATCGGTACGTGTATCCAATATTCATTACTACTAATTTATTGTATTATTGTATTGATTTAATCTATTAATAATTCCTGAAGATTTTAATTTAATAGAAGCAAAATTATTTGTTTTATTACGCGTAAGGCTTTTGTTTACGACCTCAAGAAATTTTTTTTTATTTTACCTTATATCAACAGCAAAACAAATGAAACATTATGATTTCTTTTATTTACGCGAACACTACACATTGAAATAATACTAGTTTTTACGGAATTTAATCGCGTGTATTTAACTTTTTAATTACCCGACGTTTCGAACGCTTTACAGCACTCATGGTCACGGGCAGGACTGAGATGTTCAACGTCCATATGTAATAGTTAACCGCGGTTACCATAGATTAAAAATTTTTAAAATTTAACTTTTGTTCCAATCTATGCAGTATGAACTTATGGTATCTTGAAGTCTTGCAGTTGTATGCTTGGGTTGGGATTTAAATTTATTTATTATAGGATCCCAAGCAGATGGTAGCACCCAGCCATCTTCTCTATTGAAATTAGGATGTTTTTTGATTTCAATAGCCTCGCGAATCATCCTTGGAAGGAATCGGTGTTCTTTAGCGAGGATCTGCGGTCTATCAAATCTGATGTAGTGACGGGGGCGATCCTGTACGTGTTCACAGACTGCAGACTTCCCGGAGCGTCGATTCTTCACATCAGCTATATGTTCTTTCACGCGGGGTTTTTATTGATCTTTTAGTTTGTCCTATGTAGGAGAGACCACATTCACAATCAAGCTTGTACACTCCTGCATCTTGCAGAGGGACATTACACTTGACCAACGGTAAAAACTGACCAATCTTCTTCAGCGGCTTGAAGTATGTTTTGATGGAAGCGCGCTTCAAGATGTAGCCAATCTTGTCGGTGACTCCTCTAACATATGGCAGTACAGCAGGTACACGCTCGACTGTGGCGGGCTTCACTCGTTCACTGTGACGTAGGCGCGGGACTCGAAGCTTGTTGTCATGCAAAACTTGCTTGACATGGTGGAGCTCTGCAGCCAGGTGTTTACTGTCACAGATCCCTCGGGCTCTCTGAAACAAAGATTTACCCACAGTAGCTAACTGTGGAGGATGGTGGTGAGAATCACCGTTTAAATCTATCTGTTGTCTTTTTCCTATCACAGTGGCTCAAGGTGTTATCAGGATTCCGAATTACTAACACATCTAGAAAAGCTAAGGATTGCTTGCCTCTAACTCCATTGTGAACTGAATTTTTTAGAATTTATGGAGTTAAGATGGTCTAAAAATGCAGTTACTTTATCTAAAGGTAGAATTGTGAAAGTGTCGTCTACGTACCGCTTGTGACCTTGGATTTATGGGAGAACTAAGCGGGGCTTCTTTCTCCTCAAAGTCTTCCATGAATATGTCGGCGACATGGGAGATACAGGTGAGCCCATCGCCGCCCATCTCTTCTTGTGTTCTTCACAATACGTGCCAGATGTCAGGCGGTGTCTGAGTTACAATTGAGATGCAGTCTTCAACAGGTAAGCATGTAAATAATGACTGCACATCAAAATCCGGCCATAGTTTCATTGTCTGCCAGATTTAGGTCTTTAATCTCGCTGACAAAATGGTGGAATCCTTTTCTGTGCTCTTCGTCGTCCCCCTGAGTGGTGGAGTATTTTCGCCAAGTGTTGAGCCAATCTGTAAGTTGGTGGATCGATTTGGCTCACTATGGGACGTAATTGGAGCATTGGGCTTGTGTATTTTTGGTAACCCATACAATTTTGGTGATTTGGCGCACGTAGGTATTATCCATTTTACGTCCAGATTTAATTTTTTCGGGGTGTTTCTTTATGAGGTCACTAGTTGTTTTTAGTGTGCTGTTTGTTGGGTCGTTTTTAACCTTTTTATAAGTACTTACATCCGACAAAAGTTCTTGTATTTTAGAATTATAATCTGACGTATCCATGACTACCGTGCGTTTCTCTTATCTGCGCGGAGAATTGTAAGTTCGTGTTTATTGCGTAGGTTCTTTAACGCTATAAATTCGTCTTTGGGAAGATTCGGTTTAGGCACTGAACATCGACGTAACATAGACGAGATGTCTTGACGTATCGCCTCCAAATCTTCTCTCCGCATATTGTTTTTAAATAAACAGTCCTCGACACTACAGATAATTTCTTCGTACGGTAATTTGCGGGGTGTAATTGCAAAGTTGAGGCCTTTGGATAAAACCCTAATTGTTGCATCATCCAGTGTTTGTTTTGACAGATTATAGAGCGCGATTAATCTATGTCTGTGTTTGTCAATGGTTGCTTTCGGTTCTGGCATTGATACAGATGTTTGACATTTGACTTGTTCGTTAATTTTTGATATTTTTCTGTATGTTTGTTTTTGAATTCATTATATTTACTAATTTCGCGTTTATTTAATGTTTCCATGCAAAAATTATAGTCAAACGTCGTTAAAATTTTCTTCAATTCACTGGATGATGTGTCTATGGATTTGTTTATGACATATAGATCGGAGCGTTTTTGTTGGATTACCGTCCGTATAACTATTTTACTCGCCAGATTTAAGATCTTAGCGCTTCCTCGAATGTCCTTTTTGGTTGATATTTTTAACACACGTAGGAATGAGATTATGGTCACGGCATTTCTACAAGAAATTTAAGGCTGTTAGATATCTTGCGCGCTTGGTCTTTAGATCTTCTAATCGGCGTATTTTATTTGCAATTACCAGTCCGTACTGGTTTACATAATGATTTCTTATATTTACGCGAACACTACACATTGAAATAATACTAGTTTTTACGGAATTTATCGCGTGTATTTAACTTTTTAATTACCCGTCGTTTCTAACGCTTTACAGCACTCATGGTCACGGGCAGGACTGAGATGTTCAACGTCTATATGTCATAGTTAACCGCGGTTACCATAGATTAAAAAATTTTAAAATTTAACTTTTGTTCCGATCTATGCAGTATGAACTTATGGTATCTTGAAGTCTTGCAGTTGTATGCTTGGGTTGGGATTTAAATTTATTTATTATAGGATCCCAAGCAGATGGCAGCACCCAGCCATCTTCTCTATTGAAATTAGGATGTTTTTTGATTTCAATAGCCTCGCGAATCATCCTTGGAAGGAATCGCTTTTTAGGAATTCTTTTAGCGAGGATCTGCGGTCTATCAAATCTGATGTAGTGACGGAGCGATCCTGTACGTGTTCACAGACTGCAGACTTCCCGGAGCGTCGATTCTTCACATCAGCTATATGTTCTTTAACGCGGGTTTTTATTGATCTTTTAGTTTGTCCTATGTAGGAGAGACCACATTCACGAGTCACGAACGAGTGAAGCCGGCCACAGTCGAGCGTGTACCTGCTGTACTGCCATATGTTAGAGGAGTCACTGACAAGATTGGCTACATCTTGAAGCGCGCTTCCATCAAAACATACTTCAAGCCGCTGAAGAAGATTGGTCAGTTTTTACCATCGGTCCAAGTGTAATGTCCCTCTGCGAGATGCAGGAGTGTACAAGCTTGATTGTGAATGTGGTCTCTCCTACAAACAACATGCCCGTAGAATATGCAGTATTACTCAGACACTGCCTGACATCTGGCTACCTATTGTGGAAGGAGGAGTTCTACAAGCAAGTAGATGGTGTGGCGATGGGCTCACCTGTATCTCCCATTGTCGCCGACATATTCATGGAAGACTTTGAGGGAGAAAGCCCTGCTTAGTTCTCCCATAAATCCAAGATTCTACAAGCGGTACGTAAACGACACTTTCACAATTCTACCTTTAGATAAAGTAACTGCATTTTTAGACCATCTTAACTCCATAAATTCTAAAATTCAGTTCACAATGGAGTTAGAGGCAAACAATTCCTTAGCTTTTCTAGATGTGTTAGTAATTCGAAATCCTGATAACACCTTGAGCCATACTGTGTATAGAAAAAAGACCCATACAGATAGATATTTAAACGGTGATTCTCACCACCATCCTTCACAGTTAGCTACTGTGGGTAAATCTTTGTTTCAGAGAGCACGAGGGATCAGTGACAGTAAACACCTGGCTGCAAAGCTCCACCATGTCAAGCAAGTTTTGCATGACAACAAGCTTCGAGTCCCGCGCCTACGTCACAGTGAACGAGTGGAAGCCGGCCACAGTCGAGCGTGTACCTGCTGTACTGCCACATGTAGAGGAGTCACTGACAAGATTGGCTACATCTTGAAGCGCGCTTCCATCAAAACAAACTTCAAGCCGCTGCAAAAGATTGGTCAGTTTTTACCGTCTAAGTCAAGTGTAATGTCCCTCTGCAAGATGCAGGAGTGTACAAGCTTGATTGTGAATGTGGTCACTCCTACATAGGACAATCTAAAAGATCAATAAAAACCCGCGTTAAAGAACATATAGCTGATGTGAAGTATCGACGCTCCGGGAAGTCTGCAGTCTGTGAACACGTACAGGATCGCCCCCGTCACTACATCAGATTTGATAGAACGCAGATCCTCGCTAAAGAACACCGATTCCTTCCAAGGATGATTCGCGAGGCTATTGAAATCAAAAAACATCCTAATTTCAATAGAGAAGATGGCTGGGTGCTACCATCTGCTTGGGATCCTATAATAAATAAATTTAAATCCCAACCCAAGCATACAACTGCAAGACTTCAAGATACCATAAGTTCATACTGCATAGATTGGAACAAAAGTTAAATTTTAAAAATTTTTAATCTATGGTAACCGCGGTTAACTATGACATATGGACGTTGAACATCTCAGTCCTGCCCGTGACCATGAGTGCTGTAAAGCGTTCGAAACGTCGGGTAATTAAAAAGTTAAATACACGCGATTAAATTCCGTAAAAACTAGTATTATTTCAACATGAAACATTAACAACAACACGATAACGAATGTATATGGTTAAATATGCTTGCCAATTACAGGTATATACAACATTTACCGTAATGTGTAACTTATTATATTATAATGGTACTAAATACAAAATAACTTATATTAAGAAGAAACTAACTAAGGAATGAGTGTGTACTGAGAGGGTGAAAAGAAATTGGTCAATTTTTTGAAGCATCGGGCAGAGTCGTTGAAAATGTCGATGTATCTTGGTCATACTTTCATTGTATGTGTTACATATTTTGGCTAGGGGATAATGCGCGCCTAAATTTGAAACTCAGAAGAAGGCCTAGAATTCCGGATAAATAAAAAATTCTTTTTAAAAATATACACTTTCGCAGTTCAAAATGATTTATTTAATGAACTGATTTAGTCAACATAGTATGTACGGTAAACCACAGAAGTAAACTATCAACTGATAAGTTAGTGCCACATACATAAAATGCTAAAATTATGTGTAACGTCTTTCATCAAATGACCTAATATTATAACTATATATAAATAAAAATATCACACCATATTTTGTGTCGTTATTTGTACACAATTTTATGGGTAAATTCTTGTTTTGAACCAGTAATGCCATAATATATTAAAAATGGATATAAAAAAACAGTTCTTTGTGTAATTTCTTATTTTTATGTAGTGATCCCCACATTCTATGCAAAAATCTTTCGATTAAAATATAATTTTACCATTTGTTACATTTCTATCGAGAAAAAAATATATTTTTCTTAAACATTTCGATGAAAACATTGTTCGACGATTAGTAAGCTGAAATTGCAATGAGCCAGCCATAAAGCGCGAAGAACCGACAAACGATGAGGAGAAAATATTCTCGCCTCGTACGTGACAACCTGGTAAGACATGCAGGAAGTCGATGGATGCAGGTGACTAAGGAGCGTGCTTTGTGGCATTCTTTGGGGAGGCCTATGTTCAACAGTGGACTTGCGAAGGGCTGTAATGATGATGATGATGCTGATGCTCATTTGACATATTGTGATAAACTCATTATTTATGAGTGAAAGTAATGAAAAAATTGTGTAGTTAAGCCCCTATGAAAAAGTGACTAAACAAATCTTGCTTATTTTGCGAAAATGTGTACCTAATATTTTCCATATGACCTTTTTATCGTGACAATTTTGTTTCAGATGTTTGTCCGCAAGGCAAAGAAAAATTATATCGTTACGACTACAGGATTCCTTAATAAGAACGAAGAATAATAGAAAACCACAAAAATAAAAAATTATTTAAATTTCAATGATTTAAAATTTTTATACGTAATAACCGAATCATCATCATCATCATTACAGCCCTTTACAAGTCCACTGCTGAACGTAGGCCTCCCCCAAGGTATGCCACAAAGCACGGTCCTGAGCCACCTGCATCAATCAACTTCCTGCATATCTTACCAGTTCGTCACTCCATCTAGTGGGGGGTCGCCCCACACTATGCCTACCGGTACGAGACTGTCACTCGAGAACCTTTCTTCCCCATCGTTTATTGCTTCTTCGATCTACGTGGCCGGCCCATTGCCATTTCAGCTTACTAATCCGTTGGGCTATGTCGGTCACTCTGGTTTTATTGCGGATATCGTCATTTCTGAGTCTATCACACAGAGAAACTCCGAGCATAGCCCTCTCCATAGCTCGCTGAGCAACTTTGAGCGTCCTCATACGTCCAGCAGTGAAGGACCACGTCTCAGATCCGTAAATCATCACTGGTTAAAATAAGCGAAGCCTTACTTGGAATTAACTTAAAGCAACGATTTCGTCATCCTTAATATTTAGATTTATTATTTGACTAGCTATGGCCCCAGCTATGCCAAACCAACAAAGTTGAGTATGTGTTACCAAAAATACACAAGCCAAATACTCCACTTCTCCACAACAGATTACAGATTGGCTCAACACTCAGCGAAAATACTCTCATCGCTCAGGGGACATACAAGAGCACACATGAAGGATTCCTACCATTTTTTCAGCGAGATTAAAGACCTACGTCTGGCAGACAATTAAAGTATGGTCAGTTTTGATGTGCAGTCATTGTTTACATGCTTACCTGTTAAAGACTGCATGTCAATGGTAACTAAAAGGCTGGAAGAAAACAACATGCCCGTAGAATACGCAGTATTACTCAGACACTGCCTTACTACCTACTGTGTAAGGAGGAGTTCTACAAGCAAGTAAATAGTGTGGCGATGAGCTCGCCTGTATCTCCCATTGTCCCCGACATATTCATGGAAGACTTTGAGGACAAAGCCTTGCTTAAATCTCCCGTAAATCCAAGATTCTACAAGCGGTACGTAGACAACACTTTCACAATTCCACCTTTAGCCCGTTACCGCTGGCTCAGGACGGTATCAAATTTGATACCAAATACTGCCCTATGAAAAAATATTTTTTGTTAAACAAAACCAAAGATTACAATATGCAGTGAATAAAAGAGTAAAAGACAAAGATATGCTCTTTAATTTTAAACCATAACCTGGCAATGTTTCTTAGAAAAAAAAAAAGAAATCACTCTGAACTTTCGGCGTTCCACGTGTCGCATTGCAGAAGGTGCTCCGTCTTTTTTATAGAATTTTATATTTGTGTCTGGACTAAAAACGAAAGTATTATACTTTTTTTGTATTTCTTGTAATATAGTAAACACGTAAATATATAATTTGTGGCATAAAAAGTGAAAAGTAAGTGCCAAAAGTACTTCGAACTTGAAATCTTGAAATCGAGAAGGCCCATTTTAGCGGTTGGGTCAAAAATGTGTATTATTTTTCCAATTCTCATTTATTTTTAGTGTAAAATGTAACTAAAAATAGTTTTATAAGATATTTAAAATAACTTGACGTTGTATTTATTTCAAATTCACACAAAAATATATTGAAATATTGTTCGAAATATCATACAGGTAAATATTATTATTTTTTTATTATTTTTTTTTTATATTTTGGTACGAGTAACGAATAGAAACACATAAAAATATACATATTTCCAAACATTTTTATATAAATTTCTCCAAAAACAAAAGTGTAGAATTCAAATTAGTAGTAATTTTGGCACTAAAAGTGAAATATATACTACAACTATGCTATAAAGGTTAATTATGAAATTACAATTAGCAAATAAAAATAATTTTATTCGATATTTTATACATTCAACAATAATTTCTGTAAGTTATCCAAATATTGTCTCAAAGTGAAGTTAGCAAAACATTTGCAATTCCCGCCATATAGAGTATAACATGTCGAGACCTCTTGATAAAGTAACAGCATTTTTCGATCATCTTAACTCTATAAATTCAAAAAATCAGTTCACACTGGAGTTATAGATAAACAATTTTTTAGCTTTCGAGATGTGATACGGATAGATATTTAAACGGGGAGTCTCACCAACATCCTTCATAGTTAGCTACTGTGGGAAAATCTTTGTTCGCGTAATTATAAGAAATCGTTAGTTGCGTATTGTGTCCTGTATAATCCACCATTTAATGTCCGAATAATTGCATTTTCAAATTATATATAAGGTACTATTTACGGTTCAAATCACCAATTCACAATTGTATAAAGTAGATCTCAAAAGAAAAAAAGTATCAATTTTGTAAATAAACATAAATTTTTTTATAAATATATTCTTGTATTGAGTAGTAAACTTCTTCAGCTAATAGATCCTTTGTCGCTCTTAGTTCACTGCGTCGCCTTCGATCATTTCTTCCCATTCCTACAAAAATTATGCTCGCACAGTCTCTTCTCCTTCCGATTCTCGACTATGCTGACGCAAGCTATGTAGACATAACTGAGGACCAGCTAAATAAGCTTGAGAGACTTCGAAACACTAGTATTCGGTTCATATTTGGATTGCGCAAATTTGACCATATTTCCCAATTTCGCTCACGTCTCAAGTGGTTACCTATCCGACTTCGCCGGAATATGCATATTCTTTCTATTCTACTGTGTATTATTTCACCCTTCTACACCTCCTTATCTAAAGGAGAAGTTTAGTTTTGTAGGGCTTCCAGGAGAACCTCTACGTTCTTCAAGAAAATTCATTTTAAGGGTTCCAACTCACAATACTTCCCTTTTTTAATAAATCTTTTACTGTCCAATCTATCTCTGGAATGCCCTACCGTTGCTATACGTGAAGCACAAACGATTGTTATATTTAAGCGACTACTTAAAGAGCATTACTTGCCTCGGTCGTTTTAACACCGTTAGAATAAATTAAGTGATTGTATATCTATTGTATTTATCTGCTTTATATTATTGTTTGAGGAATTTTTTATGTATATGTATATATATATCTATATTTGAGTAAATGTGTGGTTTGTTTATATATTTATATATATGTATGTATATTTATATTTATATATGTTTTACTTTATTTTTATTATATTTTAGCAATTTATATAATTTCATGTATTAGTTATTTGTATGTTATTTTTTGCTGTATTGTCTATAAATCGCTATTATATTATGTATATTTATATTGCACCATCTACCTCAGTTCTCACTGTTTAATCCTTACCTTTGGTTACCTGGAAGAGATCGCTATGTAGCGATAACCGCCAAATTGTACTTACATAATATTATAATATTTTTTGTGTTTTGTTAACTGTATATTTGTTTGTGGTGTACAATAAAAGTATATTCATTCATTTAAGCCCTTCAAGCTTTTTTAATCAACTTCAAAACTGTGGGAGGTTCTCAATACAGATGTTTAAATATTTTTATGTGTGTTATCATAATTCTGTCATACATAGGTGGATTTGCAAAATTCTTTTCTTTTCGACACAGATTTATTCAGAAATGGTGATCATGAGTTTCAAAGATATACAACAAAACTTTTTAATAAATGCCAGCGAATCAAGCGATTTTATAAATTAAGCGATTGCTGTTATCTCATAAATATGCATTTATTACGCAATCACACAACATAACATTACGCCCGTACCCTCTAAAAATTCACCCAGATACTACGTTCAGCCACGGTAAATTTCTGTCAAAGGTGGTATTGAAATTGGTTTTTAATTTTTGAAAGTTTAATGTTGTTAACTCTTTATTTTACCTTCTTTAATGTTGTTAGGTTTATTTTACAAAACTGCGGTTGCCAACCCGCTTGCCAAGCGTGGCAACTATGGCAAATATCCCGCCATGAATAACGGATAGGTCTTAAGATGAACATGGACAAAACAAACATCATTTTTAATGTCCATGTCACACCTATGCCGGTAGTTGTTGGGAGCACTATGCTCGAAGTTGTTGACGAGTATGTTTACCTGGAACAAATAGTCCGACTAGGTAAGTCCAACTTCGACCGAGAGATCAATCGACGGATTCAACTCGGCTGGGCAGCGTTCGGGAACTTACGACACATCTTCTCGTCAGATATACCTCAATCTCTGAAAACTAAAGTGTACAACGAGTGCATGTTGCCAGTGATGACTTACGGATCTGAGACGTAGTCCTTCACTGCTGGCCATATGAGGACGCTCAAGGTCGCTCAGCGAGCTATGGAGAGGGCTATGCTCGGTTTTTCTCGTGATAGACTCAGAAATGAGGATATCCACAGTAAAACCAGAGTGACCGACATAGCCCAACGGATTAGTAAGCTGAAGTGGCAATGGGCCGGCCATATAGCTCGAAGAACCGATAACCGATGGGGAAGAGGTTCTCGAGTGCGGCCTCGTACCGGTAGGTGTATTTTAGCTTGACCCCCACTAGATGGAGTGACGACCTGGTAAGACATGCAGGAATTCGATGGATGCAGGTGGCTCAGGACCGTGCTGCTGTGCATACATTGGGGCAGGCCTATGTTCAGCAGTGGACTTGTGAAGGGCTGTAATGATGATGATGATGATGATAATGATGATGAATTTTGTTAGGTAAATGGTTGGTCTTGCAAAATCCACGGAACGAAATGAGTTGATAGATTATTTTACACCGCCATTATTTTTTTATTGCATTAGTCGTCTGTTAGTGATCATGTAATTTCTGAACGATTTGACCGATTTTTTTTTTGTTTTTCTTGTCACGACGATGGTTTATAGCTATGTTAGTGTCCAATAAATGGACCGATATTATATTTACAATAAGTACAACATATAAAAAACAGTGTGGTTGTTCCCGTTAAGTCTTTTATCAGAACTAATACTTTTACTTTTACAAATAACTTTCCTTTAGAAAACTCGACCATACAAAATTTAAACTAATTGTAAAGGAAAGCTTATTTTCAATTTGTGTGTGGTTTATCTAACTTACTACTCAATTTTATTTGCCTCTGAATTTGAGTATTGTTAGAGGTAATAAAACACAATATGCATTTTAAAATTTATTTACATTTAATGCATTTTTTGAAAGTAAGTTATTTACGTTTGTAAAGTTATTGAATACTGATTCTGATAACAAACTTAACGGAAACTAAATGGTTTTAACATATTATATAATTACTCGCTTGTAAAGTAGTCAGTGTCAAAAATAAAAATCCGAATCCGATAGGTATATAGGTATGATCGAGTCATTATTTTTATATTTAAACTGTTTAAAGTCCGTAATCCTTTCGGAGTAAAACTAAAACCACAAAGGAAAGGACGGAAGGAGCGGAAAGGGCAGGACATTGTCTGTTAGTATCTAATATTTTTCTTTTTTCCTTTTTTCAATTACTAGGACCACAAAAATAGCCGAGTCGCGGAGTTTAGACCCAGCATCTTTTCAGTACTCTTACCAGTGTTGAAACAGCAAGTTACTACAAATAGTTTACTTTAGCTATTTCCATAGCATAATGCCGTATGGTATTTTGCTATGGGGATACGCGACTTACACTAACATTATATTTGTTTTACAGAAGAGGGCCATTCAAGCAATATATGATTTAAAACGAAAAGAGTCGCTCAGACAAAAATTTATGGAAATCAAAATATTAACTCTGGCCTCTCAATTCATTTATGAAAATATAATGTAATGTTGTACGTACACAAAAATAAAAGTAGTTTTGCATAAATGAGTGATATTCATACTGTCAATGCTAGGAACAGGCACAAGCTATTTGTACCAGTTACTCGACTCCACCGAGTAAGTAATTCATTCTTGGGGCAATGTATACGCTTTTTTAACAAAATCCCAGAAAACATACAATATTTGTCATATAGGCACAAATTTCAAAAATTTTATTAAACGAAGTTTGTATAAATAGGGTTATTATAATATTAAGGAATTTATTGATGATAATAAACCCTGGGAAGGGTGATCGCCACCAAGCTATTTCTAATTTGTCTTGTGTTGTTATTTGTAAACATGATTGTAAACTATTATTTGAAAAAAAAAATAGTACCGCTGGGTTTCTTGCTAGTTCTTCGCAGGACAGAGTTTTTTTGCGAACCAGTGTTTAATGAAAAGGTGACATTCAATAAGTATTATTTATAATCCATATTGAATAAAAACGTTTCTGTTTCTGCTTCTGTTACGCAGTTTGCACGTTGCCACTAGGTTACTGTCGCTTATTTTTATGACATGAGTTTGAGGTAGAAATTTGTTAGACACTTGAGTTAATTTTCATTCTTACGTAGCCCCACACTTTATTTCAATAAAAGCGTACTTGGTGTGTATTACTTTCTCCAGTGGAGTAGCACTGATGCCATCATTTCTACTAACGCAGGCTGTATCTTCATGTGTCCTGGTATCGACGTTGAGAAGCACGTGGCACCCCCCGCAAGTATAATAGCGGATGTCGAACCTGTATTTAGTTAACTAGATTAGATTTTAGATAAAATTAATACTTATACATCATACACATTATCTCCTTAAAGTAAAATTTTAACCCGGTAGCGTAGTAGTTGTGGGCCATAGGTTCGATTCCGGCATATAACAAGTATATTTATTGCTTACACCGGCTTACCAATAATGATAACCGAATGTTTAAATATTAATATATGTATAATATTAATATATGTATAAATATTGTGTGTAAAACGTTTTCGCGAAACAGATGACATTCCTCGCGAGAAGCGAATTCATTCTTTCATTCAGTACATCCTATAAAAATCCACTGCTGAACATATCCCCCTCCTTCGTATATTGCCACATATGGGGATGTTTCCTTCGTTATATTTGCTACGATACGCTTGTCAGGCGCATAAGTTTTATGTTATTTTGATTTGTTGACTGGAAGATTCTGCTACACATCGCCTGTTTTTTTTTCCATGAGGTAGAAAATTAGCTAAACTAAAGCTCTTAATAGTCCACTCTTGTTGTAAGGAGGCTATACCCTTACATTTACACTTTTTCAGATGGATTGATGGTCTCCGTAAAGGATGCCTTTGTCCATCTGGGTATTCAACGTCAGGAAAAACGTGATAATTATGACGCCATCTTTAAGAAGACATAAGGTATTACCGACACATTCTATAGCCGCCTTTAGTGACACTCATGGTACAGCCCCTGACTAGGTTGAGTCTGTACCAGGCAGCTGACTGTTACTGGATGCCTAAAATTAAAGATAATAAAGACGCCTATATCCAGCAGTAGGCTATAACAATAACTATGATGATCCAAAAATTGCAACTAAGGTCGAAAATTGTCCATGAATACACTATGGCAGAAAAAGTGTATTGCCCACTTTCTCTCAGCGTGATAATTCCGCAGTAGCTCACGATTTGTATTAAATAAAACTCCATAATGTCCGGAACAGCAAGTTACCTTGGAATAAAAATTTCAATTTAGTGAGGGATTTAATCACAAATAAATTTATGCCATGTAACCTGTGCATTGTTGTTAATCCTTTGCCCTTGTTATAAACGCTGATTTAGTACAGGGTTAAAAATTTTGGCAGCAACAAATTAATAGAAATGTATAAAAAAAATTACAGAAATAGTTTAGTATCCAAAACTCGTTTGAAATATAATAAATTTAAAAGGAAATATAAAGAAAGTAGAAGCTAGTAAGCAACTAAAAACATTGCTAGAAGTCATTTTTATTTAATTTATAATTGACTAGTAAAATGAAACTATTGTCATAACTTTACTCAACTAAAGATTTGGTGATTGCATTTTAAGAGCGCCTCATTAGTAATATTAACAAAAAGAGCTTATGATAGCACGGACATAAGAACGAACGAACGGTTGCCCCACACGTCGTACTCCCGCAAGCCGTTTAAGCTACAGAAGTACATATAGTATTGCTGCTCATATTCTGTCACTTCTTTACTCTTATCTCTTTATTTTTTCCTATAATTTTTATCTTTAGAATCACTTCGAATTCCTACACTATTCCCATTAGAAAATTTTGAGATTATCAGAAAATTTAGTATTAAAATACCTGGTCATAATACCAAATTTTTGGACAGGTTTTTTACTATCCAAGAAATCCGCTTATGGATTACTCTACGCCTGTAAGTGGGACGCACCCAATCCTTATCAGTTTTTCCGAAGCTTGTACACGATCACTATCTTAATCTTTGTGTTCTGCAATCTATATATATTTATTCGTATTTTTGTGCATATATTCGTTATTTATTTCTAAATATTTTATGGATATCATCATCATCATCATCATTACAGCCATTAACAGTCCCACAGCTGAACATAGGCCTCCCCCAAGGTACGCCACAAAGTACGGTCCTGCACGGCATGCATTGACTTTCTGCATGACTTACCAGATCATCACTCCATCTAGTAGTGGGTCACCTTACACTTGGCCTACACGAGGCTGCCACTCGAGAACCCTTTTTCTCCAACGGTAGTCGGTTCTTCGAGCTATATATGCCCATTGCCACTTCCGCTTACTAATCCGTTGGGCTATGTCGGTCACTCTAGTTTTACTGGGGATATCCTCATTTCTGAGTTTATCACGCAGAGAAACTCCGAGCATATCCCTCTCCATAGCTCGCTGAGCGACTTTAAGCGTCCTCATACGGCCAGCAGTGAAGGACCACGTCACGGTTCCATATTACATCACTGGCAACACTCACTGATTGTATAGTAGTATAGGTTATATGGATATATTTATAAATATTGTTTCTGCATCACCAAACCACACAACTTTCTGCTTTTTGTTATCCAAAGATGCATCCAAAAAGATTGTATGGAAGAAATCACTTTGAGCGATAAGCCCATTGTGACACTGTTTTTATTTTCTTCTTTTTTAGTTTATTTATAGTTTTAGTGTATAATAAGGAGTTATTTATCTATCTTAAGCAATATAAAACACATAAATACATATAAAATACCCACGTGTATAAACGTGTTACTTCCATTTATAAAATATCCTTCTAAGAAGGTAAATATAATGCATAATTGCTTGGGCTAGAGCCATTGGTCCTCATATGGAGCACAGAAATTACTTTTATTATACAACATGTAACAAATATCCCGTGGACCCAGTATCCAAACGTACAGAAATAACTTTTTTAGAAAACTCGTCCATAAATTTTTTACAGTCGGGAACGTAACGGTAACACTGAAACCGTACATCACTATAAACCTCCCATCTCTAAACAAACTGTATCACAACGGAAATCTAAATCACGCTATCAAAGTTTCCGTACCACTCTGCATATATTGAACAAACTCCGTACCAAGCATAGGTCACTATATTGGCTGAACATCCTGCCCGGTAAGAGATCTCTTGTCCTTCGTCCGCCGGGTTTAATAAAAAGAATTATTTTTTTAAATTTACTAAAATTAAAAGTTCACTTTACCCAAATTGGTAACGCTGAAGTCTTTAATCTGGACCCTGGATATTGTTTAATGACATTGTTTGAACTATTGTCGTCTCCGCCATACCACACAAGTAGGCCAACTGAACTGCGGGATAGCACGCCGAACTGGGGCATTGCCTGAAAAAAGTATAATAGTAAGCTGATTTGAATACGGGCTGGCCATATAAATCAACGAATCGACACTAGATGGGAGAGAAATGTTCTAGAGTGGCAACTTTGTACCGGTAAGCGATTTGTAGAGCGATTTCCCACTAGAAAAAGCAGTAAATGCAGAATCCTGTGACTATAGGATGACCCAACACCATGTAAATGGGCTTCCTTAATGGAGGCCTATGTTTAACGGTGAAATTATAAAGACTATAAGGATGGTAATACTTAAAATATAATTTAAATATTTATTGATATAATAGAAGCTACTGTTTCACTAGATACAGTTAAATAATGTAAAGTGCAATTACAGTACGCCTTTTTTATGTGGACAATTAGACTAAATAAGTAACTAAGCCAAATTGTAACTATTTTACCACTTCGAAATCCATTTCAGAATTTAGAGATGGTCGCGTTATGTATGAGTATAATAGTATTGCACTTTATAAAATTGTAAATTTTTACGTTATCGCCATAAAAGTGAGTTAGGGGTTGTTTTGGGTTCTTAGGTCCTTTCCTATTTGGCGATGTATTGGTTTCTTCAGACTGATGGAGATTCCACGACATTATGCCATTACCATTTTCCGTAGTAAGCTCAAATTTTTCAACTCAATGACACCAATTGTAAATATTTTTTTTTGGCTAAGGCAATATGTATTATATCCAGCTACCATCAGGGGATGTTATGGTAATAAAAAACAATAAGCATGATTTGCGTTTAAGCTATCATCAAAGTTGTATGTCAGCTATATTGCCCATTAAGATACGAATTTAAAATGAAACAACTGTGAAATAAAAGAGTTTATTGAACAAACCGGCGATATATTGAAGATAAGAGTACCGTTAACCCACGAATATGTATGCGTAATTATGAACGTGTACGAGGCGAGAGATGTGTGCCAATATCGTGCCAAACAGACGTTCGTATTATTTCTGAATTAATGCTAACGCCTGTATTCAGTAGCTTTACTGTGAAGGTCGTACGAATGAATAATACGACTTACATAATGATCCTCATCGCCAACGTACATTACGCCATTGTGAAGATACGGTGTAGCCCTTCCCGTCAGGTTAAGCATAGTTACATTAATCGATCCTTCCACTTGCGTTGAAACCAAGTAATTCAGCTTACCATCTAGATCCTTCAGGATACTGATAAACGAAATGTGAATTTTTAATTACATATTAATTTATTATCCTTATTTTCAGTTTTCGCTGGCGTGGCGGTATAAGAATATCCACTAGATATCCCATATTTTATCGTGAGTTTCGCAAGAGGCGCTACAGGAAAGCATATCAAGGAGTAGGTAGCAGCATCTTTCTGATTAAATTGAAATGCTTTCTAAGCGTGGCAAATATAGTACATACTAACTTATGGGACAATCTACAGGGCAGACTTATGTTTTATATTTTTATTAAAACTTTGATAGGCTGTAACTGTAACGTAAATTAAATCAAGTTCACACAGAATATCAGCTCAAAATAGCAGCGAAATATTGCCACGTTATGCATAGTGTGATACGATAGTCGAAAACATTCATATTAATTGTCAGGATAGATAAGTATATGCATTTTGCTTTCATTAATTCAATATAATTAGCAATAGAAGATGTCTGAGTTGAAAATTCTAATTTTAGATCAGATGTTGCCCTTAGTTTTAAAAGTTTTGAGTAGTATATTCCTTTGTCCATTAGATAGGGCCAACCTTACTTACGAAACAATGCCGAAATTTACCTTCTGTATTTCAAGAGTTGAACTTGCTAGAACTTTAAACTCTGTATGTAATATAATGCCCGCTAATATCTTAAGTTTCTAATATTTTCACAAATTGGCCCAATTTCAGAGCGTCTTTAGTCTTCTAATTTTAAAGTTGAAAATATTCAAACCATTCGACTTGTGTAATTGATTCCTATCCCTTCAAGTCTCCTTACGAACAACAAAAATGTAAGAAAATACGTAAGGTTGCAATTGATTGTGGTCATGTTTCTTTCTAATTTATTTGTAAAAGGTAATAACAGAGAGAGTTTAGCATTGGCTATTGACTGCACTTATCCTCTGACGTGTTTCCCATTTCTATAAAAAAACTAAAATATTATTTCAAATTAGATATAAAATTAATAAAAAATGTTTAAAACTCACTTATCGCAACCCCTTGACAACACGGCAGCGTACAATAACAATAAGGCGCCAGCTCCTTCTTCTAATTGGAACTGTAGAATTTTAATTGAAAGTTTTAAGCTCGTTTTAAATTTTCTGAAGTTTATCGAACTACTACTACCACCAGTACTATTATCACTACCGTTATAACAGTACGTAATGCCTTATCACGTTTTGTCGTTGAATTTTAAGTAACATTTTGAATAATCTTAAAAAAGAAAACAGACTAAAGCCTAGTAGTTTTAATTCTATAGGCTTATTAAAAATAATAAGGGTGACGACGCATCTGCATTTTTATGCTCAATCGAGGATGTCTATGGGTCATAGTATGCTCTTTCAGTATCTACTCACCATCAGTTGAACTTTGTGCTCGTTTATCACTCTTATTCTTTAAAAAATGGCTTAGTTATAATAGATGATGACACGATAGTGCTGCACTATCGATTACATATACACATATCATTTAAATTATAAAATAATAATTGGTCTCTTTTTATTTATTTTCGTTATCTGCATAGTACGTCTTTCAGAGTCCAATTTTGAACATAGGACACTCCTATTTTAGTAAGGAGTTGGTATGGTTGGTTCAGTTAGTTATAATTGACACGAAGATAAACGATATTAATAATAGGCGGTACGGACAGTGTTATGTATAACAGGTTTATATTACGAGATGGTAAACTACTACCTTTCGTAGGTGATAAGGCGTTTCTATCCTTCACACTATTTACAACCTTTTGTAATAAAAAACAAGAGGAGTAAGAAAATACTATGTCATCCTCCGTACTCGCCATATTTTAAAAATCTAACTTGTATTTTACTAAATCTATACCATAATACCGTCAAAATAGTTTTGTTCTATTACCTAATTTGCCCTTAATACTATTGATGAATATTATATTTACGGATTCTATCGCGTTTATTTAACTGATTTTACTTATTTTTTATTCCCGAAGTTTCGGGTGCTTTGCAGCACCCATGTTCACGGGGGGGACTGAAATGTTTGACGGCCCAATGTGATTGTTAGCCCGGCTTCAGTTTTTGAATATTAATTTTTGGTCCGATTTACGCAAAACGAACTTACAGTATCTTGAAGTCTTGAAGTGGTATGTTTGGGTTTGGGTTTAATTTTTTGTTAATTATATGATCTTAATACTATTTTAAAATATTTCATTTTTGATTCAACATATAATTTACGTACTTACCACGTACATATAACGCTTAATAAAAATCTGCAAATCTTCTAGACTGTTGAATTTAAACAAATGCAGCTTGAAAAAGATAATAAAATTTAAAGCAAGTAAAATAATTTAGAATTATTCAATAGAAATTTTAGAAGCTTGATATGAACAAATTTTTGTTTTGTTTGTATCACTTTATATTACGTATTTAGTCACTATCCGCTCATTTTACGCTAGATACTGCTTAATATAAAGCTGACTCTTCGGCCTCGTTGGCTTAGTGGTTGTAAACGTGACTACTGATTATGTGTTCCAGGGTTTGAAACTCAGGTCGGTCAAAAGCCAATTTTTGGGATTTTCTGTCAAAGGAATTCGTAGTAATAGCCCGGAGTCAGGAAGTTGGCTGTAATAGCTTATCTCTCTCTGGTCGGATTAAGAGTGTGTCTTGATTGGCCACTGTAACGAGAACTCGGTTTAAAGGACATTAATGAAATAATGGGAGTATTAGTAATGATATTAACAGTATTATTTTACCAATGAACTTGCAGTACATCTGATGGTAGGAGGCTACTGCAAGATATAGTTGCAAACAACTTAAAATTAAGATGGTTATAGATACGTTGTTACCTTCTGATGGTTAAGGGGGAATGTTTCACAGCCTATTATTATAATATCTCTTCGTACCCTTCAGACCGAAACAAAGAAGTGCGCACTGCTGCTTGGCGACAGAAATAGGTAGTAAATTGGTGGTTCATAACCAGACAAACCACTAGGCAGAGAAAGATTTCCACAACCTAGTAAAATAAAACAAGTAACCTTGTAGTTTATACGTGGTAGAACCACGTTGCTGTTACTTTATGGTTGTAGCACAAATAGGTCGGCTCGACCGGGGAATAATCATGCTCTCGCAGAATACCAGCGTGAAATAGCAGCTTAATACTGCTGTGTTTCATATAGTGAGTATAGAGATCTGGATGGATTTTTTTCATTAAAAAAAGGTATTCCATCTTAGCTGTAAGGGTGACAACGCATCTGCCTTTTGATTCTTACTCAAAGACAAATGTAAAATATCTATGGGCCACAGCATTCACTCACGATCAGATGGACTGTAAGTTCGTTTATCATTCACATTTTAGAAAAAATTATATTAATATTGAATCTAACTGTGATCTAAAAAATAAAAGTGTCCAGCTTTACCTTCTCAGTTATTCCATCTTGATAATATTGGGCGCTGTGCTGCACTTAAGTAGTATCAGTGGGTAGAGCTACTACAGCCTTGGTGTCCGATGTATTCTGAGCGTAGAGTCCTCCACCGCAACGCCAAATCACTTCACTACAAGCTCGCCAAAGTGCTTCTTCCTGTCGTTCTTCAGAGGAACGGAGATAACTGTCAATGTTACATACGTTTGAAAATAAAGTTGCGGTTGCTTCTGAGAACTACCGTATTCAAAATATAAGTTTGTAAACATAGCATGAAATAAAGGTAGCTCAAGTGTTATTCGCACGCCGTTTACCACAATACGAGATCAATGCGGGTTCGATCCCAATCGCACTTATAAATTTGTTAATTGCAATTTTATTGCTGATTTATCATATCCTTGGCGATTAAGTACATAAGCTTTAGGATAATTGCACATCTCTGAACTCGTAAATAATATTTCGCGGTTGAAGTGAGGCCTATTTCCAGTGGTCGGAAGTATAACGCACTTAATATCGGATGTTTACGTGAATTTTAACATAAAATTTCGTTGATTGCTCCATGCACTCACAATAGAGATACATAAAGAACCGCCTCATTTATTTTGAATAGGCATTGATTTTGAAAGGGCTTTGGAAGAGCATAGGCCATTTTCAAACCGAAGTACGAGGCGCGGGAAATACATCGATACGAGTGTCACTGGAGACATGCTACCTCGTGAAAAATTTATATTTTTAAAACACTGCGGAGATAGTTTGTTTTCATTTTTAAAACGGAGTAAAAACACAATTTCAGTTTATTTAGAGGTAGACTGCATGACACACTTTCTTAAAATAAAAGTTTAAAAAAGTTAGTATAGGAACTGTGTGGCAGTGTGAAAATATCCACTACTCCATATTACCTCCTGTATATCTTAAAATGTAACTGAGAGATACTGAACTAAGAGATTAGCAGCAGCATATTCCTAATAACAACTCAAAATAATAAAATATTGCAGGTGCAATCCCGCTTGCCAAGCGTGGCAACTATAGCAAATAGCCCCCTGTGAGGCAATCTATGGGAGAGGCCTTTCTCAGTGGTGGAATTTAATAGGCTGTAATGGAATAGATGGATAACGGAACAGAGGAATATACATGTAAAACTATTAAAGTTTCATACATTATTTTTAATTTAATTGCACTATATGAAAGACTTTAGACGACTTATAGCGCACTTCGAGTAGCGGCGGCGAAAGCGAATCAACGTAAATGTTTTAAAAGACGAGAAAGGAAAATAAAACCAAAATATTTAAAAAAAAACTTTAGTTCCGCCTGCGGCGGTGACATATTTATTTATCCCCCTGTGTTCTATGCTGTCATTAATTAATGTATATTGAAGAATAAATTGTTTATTGCAGCTTTAAATACTGATTTATCACATGCTCTGTAATGAAAGAAAATATCGTGAGGAAATCTGCATGTCAGAAGAATGAAATATCTTGTGGTATATGAAGTCTTCCAACACGCACTGGAGCGTCGTGCCGGAAATTTCTCTATAACCGTCTCAGTAAACTATAACTGAAGGTCTCTGCCAAGTTGGATTTTAAAATATTGTAACTTTTACGTTTAAGTTACATTTACTTGGAATAATAAAAACGTTGTCCCTAAAACCAATCTACAAATAACGTCAGTGATTTTTTCAATATTTATATAGAAGTGACCAAGTTTCTTCTAAATCAAATTATACTATTATTTTAATAGAATAAGGTGATAAGCAAGCACACAGTCCAGTTGATTAAGAATCCAAATGCAGATGCATTGTCGCCTATGAGGACTAACATAGAATGCCTCGTTTTCAGTGCAAAGTGTTTTATTTTCTCTACACTACCCATATAAATTACAGCAGATACAAGTTCCTACTTTTTTACGCAAGTATTCTATGAGAGTGTAGGCCTTCCCCGTTCAAGCTGACCAATTCATGCTACAACCATAATATAGCCATAGCGTAGCTCATCAACGTGTACCCTACAGGCACAAGGTTTTTACAAGTGGAATTTTTAACGCATCCATAATATTTTAAGTGACAAAGCAACATTAGCCCTAATGCTTAAGGACTGTAAACTCCTCCAGGACTTCTGTCTTGAACATTACCTAACACTATTAATTCAATTTAATATAGAAGCTTATTTGGAATAGTTAACTGATGTATTAGGTAGAATTTGACCCTCCATCAGACACTCATAGCACCCCCTGCCCCGCCGTTACCATAGTCGCCACCAAAGTCAGAAAGCCGGTCCGCAGGGAACTGTGGGCCGTTTGTTTATGTCGTTGCTCATGGGGATGTTGTCATAGATGCAAAGTTCAACGAGCGGGTTGGCAGTTTTTTTTTGTACTATTGCTGTTATCAGATAAATTCTGTTTTCCATATAATGACTCAGTTTCCCTCTGTCGCCTCTTACGACACCCACGGGAAAATATGGGGTAGTGGATATTCTTCTACCGCCACTACACGACAAAGTCATAATAGCAAAGTAACAGTATAATAATAGTTGTTTATGATTAGACTTAAAAAACGGCAAAAAAACATCACCTTTCAGGAGGTTCCGTTGACTTATTATCCTTAGACAACGGTCGCGAATCAAAAAGCAGCCATTTAATGATGTGGACCTGGAGTGCAGACAGTAAGGATCTAGCGCCATTACGTGGTGCAGCGAGGCCATAAGACAGAGGATGGTCTGGGGGCCTCATAACTCATAACCTCATAACGGTGACCGGACCCATTCATCACGAGGTGGACAGGCAGATGTCCCGAATGTTATCAACCGTAATTCCTTAAACACAAACAGTTAAATTAATCATTTAAACTGTGTAACTGCTGATGATCTGTTATCGAGTTCAAATCAAGATTCGATATAGATTTGTGACAGATTTTTGACCCACAGACATCTCTACATTTATCCTCAATTGAGAATTAAAATATAGATGAGCCGCCCTTGAGCGTTAAGATTGAATGCCTCGTTTCCAGTAATAAAGATTTCCGGTTCTCTACTCTAACCATAAGAAACCAAGCAGCATTAAGCTGCTATTTTAAGCTGATATTCCGTGGGAGTGTGGTCCTACCCCGATCAAGCCGACCCATTCTCTCCTAGTCTGTCAATATTGTGCAAACTCATTACCACTTTCTAAAGCTCAATATACTATTGTAGTACTTTCATTAAACAATACTGAAAAATTTCTAGACATCTGAATATTTTACAATACTGACGTATTCATATACCAAAATAAAAATCCCAGTTTGTTATTGTAATATTCAGCACTTACGATAGAAAGTTCTTCTGTTATGGTCTTTCCGCCTGTCACAGCCGGCTTAGAAGTGGTGGGAAATTTATTTCTGGCGTAGAGTACCCGCTCTGCAAATAAGAAAATATTTATTGCTTATGTTCGACTGACATAAATATAAAACTTAACTTTCTTGAAATTGCACAAGCTCTTTTGATTCAAAAAATGATAAAAATGGGAAATATTTTGACATGAAATTATCAATGTTTAGAAGGATTATTTTTATGCCAGTGATTTTTAATACACTCTTGTGCTCGGGTTTGAAGGGTAGGAAAACATAATTGATAGAATCAGGCGTTACATTGCGAAAATCCATTATAATAAAGATATTAATAGTTAATTTGCAACCATCCGCTTAAATAAATACAATGATGTGTCTTACGTAGATTGAAAAGAACCTCCTGCCCTCCCTCAATTGCATGCACTAAACCCGTCACCACTGTTCCCAGCACCACTACTCCCAACACCACTACTCCCGGCACCACTACTCCCAACACCACTAGTACTCGTTCTGTCTCATACATGGATATTATATTGAACTTTTATTACAATATGTTATACATATTTTGGGAGTAAATATGAATGTATGAATATTCATATAAAGTAGAATTCAATGTCTCGTATGCGCTATCATGGCACTGCAAGACAGATAATATAATATGTAATGAACCGACTTTTGCTGTCTCATACATTGTTTTTATTGCTATTTTATTAATTTACCCTACAGGTTTTTTAAAAAAAATACTTATGCAATATACGTATTCAATACATAAATACAATATACATATTAAGTTTATTGAGAAATTTGTACGTACAGATACTTGTTCTGTTTCAAATGTAGGTTTCACATTTCGCGTTATAGTGAATCTACCCTACAATTTATTCAAATACAAAAATAACATACATTTTAATCGTCCAAAACGTTTATGAGTGTTAAGCAAGTAAGTTTTCACATGTTTCTAATAATAGAATTAAGAACTTTCATTTAAAAACCAATTTTAAACTTTTTAATTTGAAGATGCGACTCGCTGATTCCGCACGAAAAATTTACAGTGACGTGGGGTGTATAGTGTTGCTAGTGGAGGTTCATATAGGTTGCGATACCAGTAAAAATATTATTTTCCCCCCGGAAGGTTAAAACTCGTGTGATTTGGTCCGTCAATTCATGACTACATAGTATACAAATACAGAAGAGGCGTTAACTAATACAATTCAAAGCATAAGATTCTTCTCGGAAAGAAGATAGATTATTTCAATTTTGAGTATAAAAAATGAAATGGAAAAAATATGAATAGCCAAAATAAGCCTAAATTAAAAAATTCAAACCATGAAATTCTTCTTGCGAAATTCCAAGTGTATTTGAAATAAATTAAAGCTGAAAATAGCTTATATAATATTAATATCGAAAAAGAACTCAGACCTTTGAAATGTTTTTATTTTTTATACTTTACTTACTTTACTTACTTACTTATCTTTCACGCACAATCCCTAACGGGGTAGCCAGAGAGAAGAGATCGCCAAGTGTCACGATCCTTACATACCTCTTTCGCTTCTTTCAGGTTCATTAACTTCTTCATACGTGCACGTCTAGGTATCCGAGTACTCTTGACCCTCTCTTCGAGCAATTTGCTCACATGGTCTGCGAAAGTTAGTCTCAGTCTACCTCGACACCTTTTAATATTTACTTTCGCTCTATATATTTTCTTCACCATTCGGTCTTCACTCATTCGTTCAACGTGCCCAAACCATTGGAGTACGCCCCTATCAATTTTTGTGATGAGGTCATCTTTCAATCCTGCCATATTGCGAATCTCTTTGTTTCGCTTTCGGTCGGCTATGGTAACGCCACACATTTTACGAAGAGATCGCATCTCCACTGCATTCAACTTGCTTTTATGCTTCTTCTGGCATACCCAGGTGTCGCTGCCATATAACAAAGTCGGTACAAACACTGCGTTATGTATTGCAAGGCGTGCACCCTTCACCACGCCTTGCTTTTTACTAATGCATTCAGGGCACCATTGACTTTGTTTCCGGCAGCAACACGCCTATCGACATCTAAATCACATCTTCCATCCTGGCTGAAAGCACTCCCCAAGTATACAATTTCATTTACCTGTTCTAGACATTCCTGATTTACCCATATTTCACATTTCGTTCTCTCTTCGTCCTTTTCAAATACCAAAACCTTAGTTTTATTAGCATTCAAACGGAGACCTTTAATTTCACATTCCTCTTTCATACACGTGACTAATGCCTGCAGTAAAACATCAGCATACAGCAGACAATTAACTTTTATGTCACCCAATTTCACACCCAAACAGCTATTTTTCAGCTTCTGTAAACAGCTGTCGAGATACAGTATGAACAGCCAGGAAGACATGACACAACCCTGTTTTACGCCCGCTTGGACGCTAAACATGGGTGAAAGGTCATGCCCTACCCGCACACAGGCTTTACAGTCATAGTAAAGTGACTGCACAGCCCTTAACAATCGACAATCCACACCATATCCCGGCAACAGTTCCCACATTTTCTTCCTTATAACCTTATCAAATGCTTTCTCCAGATCCACAAAAGCACAGAAAATCCTCTGGTTAACACTCACAAGCTTCTCCGTGATCATGCGGAGAGAAAACATTTGATCCGTGCATCCTCTTCCAGGTCTAAATCCGCATTGTACCTCCCATAAGAATCTTTCCGATTTCTCTTGTGTCAAAACCTTCAAGTAAACTTTACTTGCTAAACTGGTCAAGCTGATCGCCCGATAGCAACCGCAGTCAAAATGTGAACCTTTACCTTTATATAAAGGCACAATGACCGCGGATCGCCAATCATCCGGGAAATCTCCAGTCCGCCAGCACAAATTGCACATAAGATGGAAGCTGTCCCAGACGCAAGGCTCACCGTACTTGACCATTTCAGCAGTAACTCTGTCTAGTCCCGCAGCCTTACCACATTTCAACTTCGAATCGCACGTTCAATCTCTTTCATGCTGATGACCTCAGTGTCATCGAGGTCCGTGTCTAGCGTGCCAGTCACGGCGTCACCCCCGGATCCTTCACTAAGATCGTGACACGCATACATTTCTCTATAAAATTCACTCCATCGCTGCATGACGTCCGATTTTTCTGAGAGGACGTCATTGGTTCTCGAAAGCACTTTGTTCATTCTTAAGGCTGTCGCACCACTCCGGGACCTTCCAACCTCTTTCCAGAAGAGTTTGGAGTTTTCCCTAAAGTTGTGCGACAACCTCTCGTCCGCTTCTATTCTACACCTTTCACGTACTTCCTCAATCAATGTTTTCGCATGAACTTTCTGCAGCTTATATCTTTCTTTCATCTTCTCTCTCATATGCTCATCGTTACTAGAGGCCAAGTAGTCTAACCATGCTTTTATCTTCTTTCTTACAGCTTCTCTCACTTCATCATTTCACCATGCATCTCTTCTTTTACTACTACCTCTTTTTTTCGTACCACATACTTCTTCCGCTGCACTTACCATTCCATCCCTAAGGTTCTGCCATGTTCTCTCCACACATTCTTTCGTGCCATCGATGGTGTCAAGCTTTTCGGCTACCCTCGTGTGATATTTGTCCCTAGTATCCGCTTCCTGAAGCTTCCAGCTTCGGATGCGACAGACCAACTGTGGTTCTGTTACTGCCGTCCGGTAGCGCCAACCCGCGAACAAACCCCTAAATCTATTCAATGTGTAGTGTTCGCGTAAATATAAGAAATCATTACCCCTAAATCTAGTAATTACTAGATAATGATCCGTTCCCAGGTCAGCACCTCTGAACACTCGTGTATCCATCACTTGTTTTCGCAGTCGGTCATCCACCAGGAACAAATCAATCATACTTCTCTCATTCTTTCTTTCTCTAGTGTACATATGGATTTTCCTGTGATTAAACATAGTGTTTGTCACAAGAAGACCCTTTTCCTTGCATACAGCCAGTATAAGCTTGCCAGCATCATTAACCCTTTTATCGCCAAACTTTCCAAGCACCGACTCGTATCCTGGTCGAGCGATACCTACCCATCCATTCAAATCACCACATACAACAGTTCTTTCGTTTCCCTTAACCAAATCTAGAACTTCTCTTACATTCTCCCAAAACTCCTCCAGCTCAGCCCTGGACGAAGAAGCTACCGGCGCATAAACAGCCAAAAGGAATAACTTCGTCAGTCCCATTTTGAAGCGAACCCAGAGAAGTCTTGAGTTCACAACCTTGTATTCAGTCATAAGATCGACCAACCGGGACGACAACAGCAGTCCCACTCCCTGGCAGGCGTTCTCGCTTTCCGGGACTCCGGACCATATATCTAACGTCCCGCCAGGGAGCTCTTCAGTACCACTGCCTTTCCGTTTGGTCTCCGACATACACACGACTTATTATTCGACACGATTATTTCGATCAACTCATTCGTCTTATCTCTCATGCCCCCTCTAACATTCCACGTGCCAACTCTGCACTCCGTCCTCCATCTTCCGCCGTGTCGGGCTGTGCGTGACGGGTGTCGGTCCCCATCGCCGCTTTGCGCGCTGCATTCCACACCAACGGGGACGAGCTGGTGTGCGTCGCCTTGGGGGGACGCCCTAACCCTCGTTTGCATGGGTGCGCAGCTGTGTAGAATTGCAGCCCTGAAAAGGGCTGGCAGGGGTCGCGACGAGCACGCTTCTACAATGACCCCCTATATATTTTTTATACTTTAATTTTTATTATAATTTTGAGAGTTATTAAAAACTGAAAATGGCTAAAATAATATTAAAATCTAAAACACACAAACCATAACATTCTTCTTGCGAAGTTCCAAGAGCATTTTCCTTAACATAATTTTTTTTTTCTAAGTAAAAACTCTATTTTGATCGAGGTAAAATAAAAATATTTTTTAAAGTCCATGTATTAAAAATACAATTTGATGGATATTATTCAACGCTTTACAAGTTATTACAAGTTACTTCAGTTATACGTAACTCAAATTTAATCCGTTCATAATAATTCAATTTTGATATTAGTAAATTATAAAGTTGTAAAAAGCTTTTTTTAACGTGAATAGAAATAATGTTAAATAAATAATACAAAACATTAATAAAAATTAGATGCAGTCGCGCCCAGACTCCAAGGTTTACTATTATCGTTCGACAGTCGAAGGCGCCTTATTGAAATAAAGAGGTAAATTGATTCTAAATATATGTATACATCGAATCAGTTTCATACCATACCAAGAAAGCAATCAGAGTATGACGTTTCCTTGCCAGTTCTAGTGTCAGATGTCTATCGCTTATGTGATGAAAGTGTTATATATTATTTCTTTATGGAATTAGGGTGAAAAAGGAACAGTTAGTCCAAGTGATGGTTAGTAAATGCTATAGCTATGATTGCTATTCATTAAAATAAATAATGTCTCAATTATTGTATTACAAAGTAACATAATTATTTATAAATACCGCATATAACAACGATAATAATAGCTAAATCCGTTGTAGCTCAGATTCCAAGGCTAGCAGCAAATTTCACAGTACGCGAGCTACATTTTTTCGATCACACGGCACCAATGAGACAGTTAATTGCAATTTTAAATGATATTTTACCTTGTGCCAATCGGTAGAAGAAAATGTCGTTAGGAAATCTGCTTGTTTGAGGAATAAAACATTTGAGGACTCTGAAGTTCGCCGACACACACTAAATCAGCTCTGTGCCTCCATTACATAATTTCCATTATAACCTATAAAAGTACACTGCTGAACATAGGCCTTCCACATAAATTGCCCCGTGGGGGCAATGTTGCCATAGTTATAGCAAGCGGGTTATCAACTGCAGTTTTTTGAAGTGAAAACGCCTTTATAGCCGTTGTGATTTGAAACTTGATGAAATGAAAAAGCGACACTAAAAAAAGACAAAAATATACACCTATGTGATTTTAGCTTGAAAGAGAATGAGATAATATTATCTCCTTATACAGACGGAGATAATATTATCTCTGTCTTCTCTTTGCGCGTCGCTCGCTTGCTTGTAGCCTCGCCATTTTCTTGTATAATTTTCTGATGGTTTCACTTCTGCCGCATGTGAATTACACAAATTATTATATTTTTATTATTTTGTTTTGTTATCAGGAATATGCTGCTGCTCATCTCTTGTTTCATTTTCCCTCTAACACCTCTAAGATAAAGATTCCTATACAGCCACGGTTATAAAAACTATGAAAAAATGTGAAGATCTGTGCCCAGCTTTCGAATTTCTGTAAGCTGTATTTTTATATTTTTGTCTTTTAATTTTAAAGAAAATGTAAGACTTGAATAACTAATTTTGTCCATGTGTTTGTCACACTATGACATCTCAAAAATTAAGCACTCATTGTAAATTTCACAGTACACGAGCTGTCAGGGCTTAATCCCAATTACCGATACCATGAATGTGTTAATTACAGTTTTAACTTCCCATTGGGAAGTTATTATAATAGGTCCGATTTTACAAATTAGAAATTTCAACATATCTCCCCGTTTCAAGGTATTAAGAGTCGAATAGTATGGTTTTAAGAGGATGTCCGTGTGTGCACATGAACGCATGTATGTATGTTCGGATTCAATTTTCGCCTCGTGTATCTCGAGAACAAAGAGTGATATTGACATTGGACCAGTCATTTAAACGCATAATTATGTAACTTAGACCTCATTAAATTTTGAGCAAAATCGGTCATTAATTTTTGTGCCGAATGAAAAATTGTATATATAATTGTATATACCTTTCGGGTCGCACCTAGGCAGCTTTTTAATGTTGCATTGATAACCTGCATGTTTGAGAAATTAAAAAAAGATATTCCGAAGATACATATCAAACCCACAAACACGCTATAAAAGAGCACGGTAGACACTTTTTTTGTCCAAAACCTCTCTAAATAATGAGAGGAGACCTGTGCCTAGGAGTAGAAAGTAAACACATGCATTTTTGTTTTCAAATCGCACAACAAATAGTTTTTGATGAATAACTCATAAATTACAAAAAGAAATGAAAAAGTTTGATACAGATATTCTTTGGTTTGAGAATTGAAACAAAAGTTAATATTTTTAACCCGGAGGATAAGTAACCCTGTGCCCAACTACGATACGTGTACGTAATTAAGGTGGAAATTAACTTAAATTTATATAGGCTATATACGACCTACTGCCACAAAAAAGCTCCTCTCATTTTTGAGAGGGTTATTTTTTACTTAGCATAAGCTCTTGCTTGACTGCATTTCCACTTGGTGGTAATATCTGACGCTAAATTGCACTTTGTTATGGTTATGAAGCAATTACTCCGCCGAACTGTTTCAGTTAGTGGATTTAAAAATATACTCGAAATAATTAATTCATTTAAGTGCTTGTTAACTGCATACTCAGACGGGTATGAGGTAAATCACTACTTAAATTCAATATATACAAAAAATACAAAAATCAAAATCAATAATATGTATTATAAATATATGAAATAAAGTGCCATTTCACTCACTAACTCACTGTAACCACTCACTCACTCACTGTAATCACTTACTGTTATCACTCACTGACTCATCGACGGCCAGCTAAATCTTTAGCTAGAAATTTGAAACACAGAGGTTACCTTTATAATGAAAAGAAAGAATACGGAAGAAGATTGCCACGGGATGGGGAAATAAGTGGATTCATATTTTCGCTTGAAATTTTTCTTATTTCCGTAACTATGGTTATTAGAGACTTTCTAAATTTGTATGTACGTAGGTAATTAAAATTACTTAAATATGCAGGGCTTTTTGAAATTATTCAATGATCCAGTCCATACGCAGTAATACAACAAGTTTAAGAAGGGTACACAGGTAGACTGTGTCCAGTAATAACATACATGGTACGGTACAAGTATCCCAAAAAAAAGGATAGTTCCTTAGCAACATAGCCTTTGCCGAAATTTTCAATTCCATGCGAGCGAAGCAGCGGGTAGTCACTAGTTACCATCATAAGACAAATAATGACAGATTGTTTGTTCTATTTAATGTACACGTGACATAATACGAATGAATGTTAAAGGGTTAATAAGTACTTAAATTCGCTAATATGTAATAAAGGTGTCGATAGAAGATTTACCAATTTATTTAGCATTTAACATTAACATATTATATGGTGTGTGGGCTAGACTATATCGTTTGTCTATGTTAGTCTAAAAATTCCCC
Organism: Parnassius apollo; assembly: GCA_907164705.1. Lineage (NCBI taxonomy): Eukaryota > Metazoa > Arthropoda > Insecta > Lepidoptera > Papilionidae > Parnassius > Parnassius apollo. Next base: position 1,240,104 of record CAJQZP010001514.1, read on the forward strand.
AGTTTAAATATAATTTTAATTAACGTATGCTTGCAATAACGCTCGCGTGATATTTACTCTAGTTAGTAATTAATCCACAAGCATATTGGTGATGATGTCGACTATATTATGGTGAATAGTCATTTAAGCATCTCCTGCCATTACAGTGTACAGTCCAGTTGATCACTATTGAAATGGGCTATTTACAACGCAAGGTGACTCTCATTAATTCATCGTCTGAATTTATTTCTTCAATAAATTTGGATTCGTTATGAGCGTCACATATTAAGACTTAATTTATTTGTATTTTTATAAAAGATATTTATTTAAGTAAATTTGGCGTTATTGCTGACCAGATAATATATTCCTAACTGGCGACGGAAGAAAGGGTTACTCTTTTGAAACTTATAATACTTATTGCTTTTGCTATTGTGCGTATTAAGCGTACCAAGACTAAAGTGAGTCCTCTCTACAACGGGAGACGTATATATTATTTTTATAGAACAGGGGCAAACGAGCGTGCTGCTTATTTGATGATAAGTGAAGACCGCCGTCCATGAACAACTGCAACACCAGGGGAATAGCAGGTGCGTCGCCGGTTTTTATAAAAAGAGGAATCTCGTATCTTGAAGGTCCCAAAGTCGTATCGATCCGTAAAAATCTTCAGTGGTAAACAATACCACAAATAAGTCATCCATATATATTTCTCGGGAAAACGTCTCCGAGTGCCGGGACAAACTTGTGTCTGAAGTCGAGTCTCTGCTGGACAGAGTCTTGGATTGGGGGCGACTAAATCTAGTCCAGTTTAACTCCCAGAAGACACAAGTTTGCGCGTTAACCGCTAAAAAGAACCCCTTTGTCGTATCCCCTCAGTTTCAAGGCACTCCCCTTGTTGCCTCAGCCAGTATCGGAATCCTCGGCGTCGACATATCGAGTGACGTGCAGTTTCGTGGTCACTTGGCAGAGGACAAATTGGCCTCTAAAGCTTGGCATGCTCAGCAGAGCGGGACAGTATTTCATGCCGGCACACCGCCTGTAACTTTACAAGGCGCAGGTTCGGCCGCACATGGAATACTGTTCTCATCTCTGGGCTGGGGCTCCCCAGTACCAGCTTCTTCCACTTGACCACATCCAGCGCAGAGCGGCTCGAATCGTCGATGACCGAGTGCTTTCCGATCGACTCGATTCACTGGGGCTGCGAAGAGATGTTGCTTCTCTTTGCGTATTTTATCGCGTCTATCACGGGGAGTGCTCTGAGGAATTGTTCGGATTAATTCCAAGCGCCAAATTTCATGAACGCACTACACGTCAAACGTCCCGATACCATCCACACCATCTGGATGCTTGGCGGTCCACCACTGTACGTTTCACAAGGAGTTTTCTTCCACGTACAACCTCTCTGTGGAATAGTTTACCACCGGCGATTTTTCCGGACCGATACTACCTGGGGACCTTCAAAAAAAGAGCTTACTCCTTTCTAAAGGGCCGGCAACGCACCCGCAATTCTCCTGGTGTTGCGGTTGGTCATGGGCGGCGGTAGTCACTTAACATCAGGTGAGCCGCATGCTCGTTTGCCCCTTCTTCTATAAAAAAAAATACAACGAAGAAAACTTCTAGTAAGAAGCACAGTGGTGGACTGCTAAGCATCCAGATGGTCTGGATGGCAATATATATATATATATACAGCTTTCAGCGGTATGATACCGCTGAAAACTTACCCCCGAATCAATCAATAACCGAAGCAGAAGAAATCGCGACGCGTTCTAATACTTATGTATATAAAAGTAGTGAAATTTTGTGTCCGCAAAAGAAAGGAAGAAGCGTTAGCTCATGTACGACTTGACAAAACTTGTCTCCGGAGCGTGGAAAATCTACGAGTTCGGCGATGATAAGGTAGGCTTGCAATTTATTTTAATGAACGCACTTTCTCTCAACCAGCATCCCTTTACAGTTCATGATCGAAGGTCAAAAGCTTTGCTATTTTCAATTCTCTCTCCGCAACAGGTATAATGAGTTTTGTCGCGATGTGCATTGGTAGAGTTTAGTGTCGGAATTATTCCCTACAATAATATCAATAACGTTTGTATTTGAGTGGGTGAGGCGCGGGTGCAGCATATTTTTATGGACCGTGGTTAAAAATACCTGATTTTTTTCTCTGCTAATCGGAAAGTCCCATGTGAAATAGAGTACTGTGTATTGGAAAACTGCTTCGTAAGTCGTTAGCCCGAATATTGATGTGTATATTCATGTGGTCCCGAGTTCGAATCGCAAATAGGGCAAAAATCAGTTTTTGGTTAGGAAGTTCTCAGTTCATCCCCTAGTTAAAACTTGGTGGCGTATCACTCCGTGCCTCGGAGCAAGCTAAGCCTTTTGTACAGCAAATGAGCTCTCAATGATTGAGTCAGATTTTTTTCGTATTGAATTATGATGAATAATAGGAATAAAGAGTATATCTGTGCAAATGCCCACGTGCATTATTAATCCCGTCCTGTTCAAATCTCAGGCTGGTCTCTGTTGAGACTTAGTTGGTTTAAATTAGGTATGGAAGATATTATAGTTCGACGAAGATATGAATGAGGAAAATCAAATACTAATAAAGGCTTTAAGTATAACAGGAAAAATATAATATATTTCTTTTCTGATATAGGGAAAGCCACAAAGAATAAATAAATTAATATTCTAAAGTGTAGAGTGCATACAGATGAATTAAATTGTCTCAACTTCTCGCACTCGATTAAATACCCTAATTATACCCTACAGCTCTGCTCGTGAGTTATCATTGTAGTTTCAAATAAACAGACAATCACGATACCCATTTTATATGCACCTTTCTATACATAGTAAGTAGATCTCAAGCTGCAGTTTTTAGACCTACTATACTATAAAAATAAACGCTACGTATGCAAGTGGAAATACTAGTGTTATAACTGGCACTAGCTGTATAAAATGCAAACTGAATTCAAATAGACAAAACAAATATTGTGATAACTCTCTCATTTGCAAATTAATAAAATTAAAAAAAGAAGAGACCTAATTCAAAAATTAGAATAAATAAAATAATTCCTACAAAAAGAGAAAGCGAAACAGAAATGTTTTTATTCGACAGAGATTATAAATAATATTTATTGAGTCATTTTTATAATTTGCCAGTGGTTCGGAAAAAAACCTCTATCTTGGGAAGAACCTGTAAGAAACCCAGGGGACATTTAAAAAAATAACAGCTTACAATCATGTATGTTACAATTAACAACACAAAACAAACAAGAAATAGTTTGATAGCGATCACCTTTCCTAGGAGTAATTATTATCCATAAATTCCTTATTATAATAATTATCATTACTCTTTAATACAAACATAGTTTGATAAATTTTTTAACTTTGTGCAAGTCCAATTTTGTATATAATTAATATTTAAAAGTTTAAATGTAAGGCTTTATGATATTCAGATTTTAATTCTCTCAATTTTTTCTGTTTTGTTATTCTACTAGCGACGCGCTTTGGCTTCGCGTATGTTGGTTAAGGCGTTATTTAGATTTAAGGTAATGTCAAAACTCCAAGTTTTTTGTATAATATGAGTACTCAGCCTAGTTAACTTCTGGCATTGGTTTCTATCTATTCGCGAAAGTTAATTGCAATCGGTTCAGCTATTTCGAAGATAAGCCCAGATAGACAGAAAATTTTTTTAAATAGTTCCTCATGTCTTAATGGCGTGAAAATAACTGCGCTGAATGAAATTCAGTTATTTCGATATTACACACATACAACTCTATTAAATTTATATTATGTACAGATATAATTCTGTCTTCTCACCGACTACAAACGCTATCAAATCGTATGGAAATTTTTAATTACTAAATTTTTAAAGACTGTTTTAACTTTTGTAATTATTTGACTTTGAAAGTCACTTACTTGGGCGTGTTTCAGTACGAAATTGAGTATTTTTTATACAATAAATATCATTTCGTATTTATATTTCAGATTTATAACTGTCGTGATTTTGTACTGTTTGTTGCTTGCACCTATTCAATCTGATTAAATAGTTTGCACGCTTAGAGCTTTTTTTTTGCATGGGGAAATGCCTACGCATACCCGCCTCGCGGGGGCAAGGACGGGTTATGTCGGACTCGCACCGACTAAAACCCCATGGTGTTCCACCTTTGTCGCATATTGGCAGGGCTAAGGGAACGCTTTCGCACACATCCGCGGCCCTACTAGCGCCTGCCGCCCCATGGCAGCACCTCCTCGGGAGAGGAAAATTCCTCCCCCGTTCTCCTTCCCAGGTAAGGCGCACCAAAACACATGGCGCGCCTTCCTCCACGGCCTCCAACTACGTCTGTGCAACAGACGCCCCCGCGTCCGATGCACAAAGGCCATGGGGCCAGGAAAAACGAGCACTTAGAAGTACTAGCGTTCCCGACCCCAGCGGCGGATCTGGTCTATGGCTCCGCCGCCAACCAAGATTCGGCTGCGGAGGGTAGGGAGAGCGGCGCCTCGCAATACCGACAATCCTCTCCCCCCGCAGCCCCACCACCACCGCATCAACGGTGCGGCCCCGTTTGAGTCGCGAAGGATAGGGCGAGTGGCGCATCGCCATACCAACACTCCTCTTCCTCCGCGACTCCACCTCGGCTGCAGCGGTAGAGGGTGCGCGAGTCCCCACTCGCTGCAGTCCACCAGCACACATCCAAAGTGGGCTTCCCAAGCCCACTCGGAGCGGCCCCCTCAGGCCGGCCCTTCACCTCGAGCCAGCCACGTGGGTTCCTCTTTGTTCACCGTGGGAGACCAAGCCAAGGCTACTAAGCCCCCCGCCACGACAAGGCGGGAACCCGTTCGGGGGGGGACGCTTAGAGCTTGAAGTCACGCTTTTGAAATTGAAAAACTGTCGATATTTGGCTTCGTAGTTAAGCTTTGCTTTTAAGTCAATGTATCGTGCAGTGAATATAACATCTTACTTTAAATTTACGAGCCTAATATTAGTATCTATTAGAAAAATAAATCAACGTGAAATTATTTTGTTCAAATGGATCATCATCTATTACAGCTCATTATAGCTGTTGAACATATGCATGCCCAATAGATTGCCTCACATGACGGATATTTACCGTAAGTGAACATATTGAATTTCGTGAACGCACTACGCGGCAAACGTCCTATACCATTCACACCATCTGGACGCTTGGCGGTCCACCACTGTACGTTTCAAAATGAGTTTTCTTCCGCGTGCAACTTCTCTGTGGAATAGTATACCACCGGCGATTTTTCCGGACCGGTATGACCTGGGGACCTTCAAGAAAAGAGCTTACTCCTTTCTAAAGGGCCGGCAACGCACCTGCAATTCCCCTGGTGTTGCGGTTGATCATGGCTGGCGTAGTCACTTAACATCAGTTTGCCCCCCTCTTCTATAAAAAAAAAACGTATATATGCACGCACTAATACGTTTGGCATTCCGATTGGAAACACCACTAATACTTTGCATTCCGATTGGAAATGGAAGATTTTTTATTTTGAGTTTTATTAGAAAGAGGCTGCTGCTTATCTCCTTTTTTATTTCCCTCAATCGCCACTTAGATACCCACGGGATGTTATATGTATCTTACGTTACCACAGCACGGCAAGTTCAAATAAGATATGTCTGGCAGAATTTAAAATAAAATTGCACAAACCTAATGGCAAATAGACAGATTATAAACAATAATATAAAATAGATAATACAAAATAATTATTTTCAAAAACATAAAGGAGGACAGAGGACAAATAATAAAAAACTTTATTATGTATGTTTATGGGTTATGAAAAACCGCTATCCCATTTCATTTCAAAGGTGTCAAAAATTTATCTAAATGAAGCGTTTGGATAATGAAGCGTTTCAGTAGTGAAGGTGGATAGTTTAATTCTTATTTTTCATCAAACCATAAAAGCCACTACTGGACATCTCGTATCTCTCTTTGTTATGAGGATAGCTTTTAGCATCAATTGCCAGCTTAGCAGGCAGATCTGCAGTATGTTTTGCAAATTTGACTTTTTTTTTCAACCATCAATCTGGATATTTAACGTCTAGCGTACACCAATATAGAAATTCCATGGAATAAAATTGAATATCTAATAGATTACATTACGTAGCCCCAAACGGTACGGCACAAATTTTTAGTGTTTAAAATCATAAATAGCCTAAGTGACAATATTAAGATTATAATATAATTTTAAATATATTTAGAAATTTATCCAATTTTCAGTGGAAAATGTAAAATGTTTTTTAAAAAGCTTAAGGATGGTGCTAATTTTTACAACTCCTTTTAGATCTGTGAGTAAATTATATAAGCTTTCTCGATATTGCGCATATAATATCTAACAAGTGTATATGATCTATAAAAATGGATATTTGTTCCTTTACTTAATAAAAAAAATTTGTAAAGCTGCTTGAGGTAACTAAGTAGTGTTAGGTATACAGGAAGCGTTGATGTTATACTCGTACATGTCTCTGATTTCGATTTCAGGAATTTTACTTAGAAGGTCTTCACTTGGTCTTTTAAAGCATTTCCGTTTTTGAATTAATAACGTTTTAGCTTGATTTCAACTACCGCAAAACGCATGTTGTCACATAAATTACAAAAGGATTTTTTCGTTATTTTTGTAGTCTGATATTTTACGAGATTTATTATAAGATACTTATACGATACTAAAAGACTTTTGTAGGTCGCGTTAAATAAAAAAGGTTTGTTCTATTGTATATAAAAATTTTGGGTACAGTAGAATTTTTATATTTCGACAAAAACAAATTATAATTTGAATAATAAACACTAAATTCTCCGCCATAACAGAAATTTAAAACAAACATCATGACATTGTATTAATATTTTTTTACCTTCACACATTCTCTCCAAATCTGGTGATAACAGTAAAAGCCTCTTATCGAAGTCCCCATCAGGAGATAATATCTTTTCTCTTTTTCGCATTCTCATCGCTTCATAGTTCAAATTATTTCGACTTTCTGGTGTTTTGTTGTATACAATCAATTTTGATCAACGGATCCATTATCCGACTTAATTCACGTAAGGCTACTATAGACCTTTAGGTTTTTTTTTTAGAAATTTGATTTATAAAATTAATTTATTTAAATTATTTGTATGAAATTTTATAGCTTTACTTAATTGACACAATTCGAGAGGATTCGGCAAGTGGTTTATTAAAAAGTTCGTAATGACTACTTAGAAAAGTCACACGCGTCGTCATATAATGTTACATAAATGCCATAGCGCTGATTTTAGAACGATTTTGTAAAATCAAATACGTAATAAAGGTACAACAATGTTTGGGTGTTAAATCCACCAACGGCAAAATAATTCTGTGAAGAGTAACGCGACATTGCTTGGAATGTGTATGTAAATCGCATTAGGTATGTTACATATGGACGAAATAGCAACTTGGACAATATTACTATAACTTGACAATAAACTTACATAATATGGACGAATTTTAAGCAAACAGACGAAATTAATCTTCAACTGGCTTATAGAAAAAGTAGTTCAAAATTAATCTCCGAATTGAACTAGAATCTGTAAAACGAAAGAAACTCCTCGAAACTTATATAAAAACTAAAATAAAAAAAATATGTGACAACAAAATGTAAAATTGCGCGAATAAATTTGCCTTTTTCTCTGCGATGAAGACACTTCTTTTGTTAGAAAGTCTCTTCTTAAATTTTTATACATGGTAAAGTTATGCTGCAACTATATTACGTTTGAAGAACGAATGGTTCTGATCGATAGGGGAATTCTGGATTTTAATGCTGCTATGTTTCGTAAGATGAGTGTGCAGAATCAAAAACTCTTTTCACTGAAGTCGATGCATTCCACCTTTTTTCACTGTGGTAACAAAAAAGGAGGAGATTTACAATAAAACTATATGTTGTTTTATACGAATCTATCTTCGTCAGTCGAGAAACGCATATCGTGATTACTTTTTATTAAATAGTATTTTTATATGGATAAAAGCTCACCCTTTTCTCCAGTTAACAGTGGTATATTCACGTGGCAGATTTTTCTGTTGCACGTATGGGCCGGCTCGAGCGGGGGTACCTCGGCTTCATAGAATACAAGCTTGAAGTGAAAGCTCTGGTTCTGTGTTACGTCTAGGAAGTGCAGGTGGCTGGAGGCCCAAATCCCCCCCCCCCCCCCACCATCAAAATGGTAGCGGGAATAAATATAGGAACACACCAATAGGGTACAAGCATCTACGCATCCACGAACAAGCTACTTCACTCTTGAGCTGAGTGGGTGGTCAGGCTGCCTCACGTATTCTGAGGGAGGGGCAATATTCCGCCTAAGACAGTAAATGCTGGGACAGGCTGCTGCGGGACAACTAAGCAACAAGACCAAGGTGACGCCTGCCATGCTATCCGTGAGTTTCTGCAATATTAGGGGACTTCACGCGAACCTAAACGCCGTCCACTACCATCTCAACACGTCGAAGCTGGCCTTGTTTTTTTGATCACGACGCAGATGTCTTTTCCAGCTGGTACTTCGTATCTCTCTTACCCTGGGTACGGATTGGAACACTCCTTTGTGCCTCCGGCTGCATTTTGCATATACGTCAGTGAGGACATCTATTCTTGACGCCTCGGCAACGACTTGAAGGTTTGAACCTGTCCATCTTTGGCTTCGCTTAGACAACGACGACCATCCGCGCATCTACGGGTGCCTTTACAGATCCCATATGCCGAAAAAGATCGACACGTCAACCACTTCCAAATGGTTATAGATTCTTTGCTACAGCAGATCCCATCCGCAGAGATCATGATCTTTGGCAATTTTAACGACTACCACTTCAAATGGCTTGGTTTAACTGATCCTGTTAGGAGATATGTTCATGATTTTGCCTTGGCATATGGTCTGAAACAAATGATTACTTCACCTACAGGGATTCCAGATGTGAAGGATCATGCACCTTACCTTGTTGGACCTTCTGTTTACCACTCACCCCCACAGATATCAGGTCTCCCTCGACGCTCCTCGGACCATTATCTGGTCCTGACTGTGGTGACACTCACGATGAAATCGACGTTGTATTCTGTACGCCTCCTCCTTGTATGGCACTATAAGTCGGATGATTGGGTTAGAATGCGGTCTTTTTTTGCATCCTACCCTTAGCAGGTTTGCATCTCGCCGAACGTTACCCGACCTGGGCTGACGTATCAACGTCCCGGGATGTAAACACTAGCGTCCTTTAAAAGAAGTAATTACGCCTCCACGTCTTTCAAAAGAGTTATTGCTAAGGCAAAGTCAAAGCACATAGGTAGAATTGGCGACAAACTAGTTCGCCATCTTTCTGTGCATTCTGGTCCCGTACCCGTACATTCTAGTCTCTCGCCAAAGCTGCCCAATGGAACTGTTGCCAGCCATCTCTTCCATCTTTGCACAGAGAGGACGACTTACTGGCCCATGCCGCAAAGGAGAAAGTCGATCCGCTAGGCTCTTTTTTTACGTGCAACTCGTCTCTCGATGACGGGGGGAGCACACCGCTCACCATCCCACGTTGGGAGTGCTTCATGCCAGATGTGCCGTTCCCACAGTACTCGGTTCATTAAGTATGCCTCTCCCTAGACATCCGCAAGTCGAGTGGGTCTGACGGAATCCCTCCAATTGTGCTGAGGACGTGTGCTGCGGTATTGGCACCGGTGCTAATGGGTCTTTTCCGGTACTCCTACTCCCTAGGCGTAGTCCCGAAATCATGGAAGACGGATTTCGACCACTAAAAAGGCGACCACTCGGTTCCATCCGACTACAGGCCTATAGCCATTACCTCCTTGTTCTCCGAAATAATGGAATCCATTGTAAACTGCTAGCTAATACGGTACGTTTGCCCTCTATCCTATAAAAGAAAACAAAAATCGAAATCCATCCTCGATTACGAAGCAAAATGCAGATGCTTTGTCACCCGTGAGGACCGAAACAAAAATGCCTTGTTTCCTATAAGGAGGGTATCCAAACAACAAACACCGCTATTGTACGCTGGTATTTTAAGCGGTCAACTTTATCCTATATAAAAAAAAAACTATTGAATGAACAAGCACATAGTCTACCTGATAGTAAGCAGTTGTTTTGGCCCATAGACATCTTAATCTTTCCTTAATTACAAATCAAAATGCAGATGTGATACAGAGGGTATCCGGTTCTCTACACTCACCAAACGAAACGCATCAGTGTGAAGCCGCTATTCTCTGGAAGCGTGGTTCTTCGCTTCACGGATCAGCGACCGGGGGGTCGAGCTGATCCGTTCGTACCACAACTATATTAGTAATATAGCTGAAGCATGGCTCTACCAAGTAAGTTTAAACTTTAGGGAATACCCGTATCCATTTGGAGAAAAAAATTCACTCCCAAGGGTGAAAATAGAAATGAAATTTGTAATGCAACTATTGGGACATCATTTAAGCTTGTGGTATTCTTAATATAATAATAACAATTATATTAAAAAGTACACTTTTTATTAAAAGCAAAAAAGACGTCTTTAAAGAGATAAAAATATTCTTCAATAGGTTATGTGATAGCATAGTCAAAATGCATATGTGATGTCATCGTTGAGGTTCTTTTCACTAACCATGTGAAATACAACAGGAAAAAGCTGCTATATCACGCTGATATTCCGTGAAAGCGTAATGCCTTACCAATTCGAATCGACCGAATATAAATTTTGTTTTATTTACAACTTTAAAATTGTAAATGTACATTTATTTTAACATAAAATTAGGGAAACATTTATAATAATTTAATAACTTCATTTTACACTGACAAAACTTTTATTTGTAATCATCTGGAGTGTAAGGTCCTTTGTAATTTTCATATTATAAAAAAGTTCATGTCCACAGCTGGGGATGAAAGTGCCTAGTCACTTGACAAGCCGATAGGTTGCAGAACCATAAGTCTTACGCCCGTATTGGTCTGGTGTAAATGAAATCTTTATACTGCCATTTGAAAAAAAGTTAATAATTAGTATTGTTTTAAGATTTTTATCATTTATTAACAAGAAATCTGCTCTTTTAGATAATTTGGGTTGTTGGTTTTTACCAGTTTCAGATCTGCGATCTACTAGTCATTAAAACGAGGTCGTATGGGCGTGAATCCACTGTAAACTGAATTTTAGAATTTACAGTTAGAGGTTAACAAAGCTTTAGCAATTATATGATGGTAATATATGATGATAATTATATGCTGATAACACCTTGAGTAACACTTTTTATAGAAAAAAGACCCATACAGATAGATATTTAAAGGGCGATTACGTACCTGCTGTACTACCATATGTACCATATGAGGGGTCACTGACAAGATCGGCTACATCTTGAATCGCGCTTCTATTAAAACATACTTCAAGCTGCCGTAGAAGATTGGTCAGTTTTTATCATCAGTAAAGTGTAACATACCTCTGCAAAATGCAGGAAGGTTGATTATGAATGTGGTCTCTCCTACATAGGAAAAACTAAAAGATCAATTAAAGAGATCCGCGTTAAAGAACATATGGCTGATGTGAAGAATTGACACTTCGGGAACTCTGCAGTCGGTGAACACGAACAGGATCGCCCCGGTCACTACATCAGATTTGATAGACTACAAATCAACAACAATAGAGAAGAAGAAGAAATTAAATTCCAACCCAAGCATACAACTGCAAGACTTCAAGATCCTATAAGTTCATACTGCATAGATCGGAACAAAAATTAACAATTTTAATCCATGGTGACCGCGGTTAACTATGACATCTGGACGTTGAACATTTCAGTCCCCCCCCCCCGTTACCATGGGTGCTGTAAAGTGCTCGAAACGTCGGGTTTATAAAAGTTAATATACGCTATAAAATCCGTAAAAACTAGTATTATTTATACAAGAAATAAAATGATTTCTTGTGTTTACGGGAACACAACACATTTAAATAATACTATTTTTTACGGATTTTATTGCGTTACATACAAATTAATTTTCTAAAATAAGTTAAGATTTATATCGATTAAGTTATCGATATAAATCACATTGTCAGAACTGAAAATGTGATTTATATGGATAACTTAATCTTTATCGGTTAGACAAATTAATTAAGCGCAATAAAATTTGTAAACTTTAACGGATTTTAACACTCTTTAAGGTTTTTTTTTCAATATAGTCATGTAACATTTCTATTTCTGACTCATTTTGTACCTATCTTTTAACTCGCTTTCCTTTGCGTTTGATAGAACACTTTTCTATCGATTTACTTCTTTATTCATGAGTCCTTTTGACAAAAAAAGCAGTACATAAATATTCACGATCAAGGAAAATGTTTACTTTCCACTAGAAACTCGAAAAGAATGAGTAAATTTTTGTTAAGTTCATGAATACGTTGTATTTTTGTAGTTGGATTGGATGTTTTGAGAAATAAAACAGGCTAATGGAATTTTAAAAAAAACTGCGATTTGGATTTATACATGTACTTAATTTAAGGTGGTGCAAAGATCGAAAAAGGAGGTGTAAAAAAAGTAAGTAATGAGCTAAAAATATATTAACTAAAATAAAAGTAAAAATATACATACAATGAAATGAAATGTAATTAATGTTATTTATTCAATATGTAATTGCATAATACGAGTACAATTTTATACATTTACGTGGTATATACGTGGTAGAGCCGTGCTGCAGTTATATTAGTAGTATAGTTGTAGCACGAATGGGTCGGCTCGACCGGGGATGGACCACGCTCTCACAGAATACCGCCGTCAAATAGTAGCTTAATGCTGCTTGTTTCGTATGGTGAGTGTAGACAACCGGAGACCCTTTTTACTAGCATCAAGGCATTCCAGCTATGTTCTCATGGATGACAACGCATCTGCATTTTGATTTGTTATCGAGGATAGATGTAGATGTCTATGGGCCACAGCAACCACTTACCATCAGATGGACTGTGTGCTCTTTTGTCATCCTATCTTAAAAAAAAGCAAATTTAAAGTCATTTTTTATTTGCCAATGGTTCGGAAAATACCTCTGTCCTAGAACGACCCGGCAAAAACCCAACGGGAGTTTTTTTACAAATAAATATATATTGATGAGGAAGTACAATGAAATCATAAGTATTAATATTTAATTAGGTTATAAAATAATTCAAATTCTACACATAATTAATAAAACCGTGCGACATTTTGCTGAAATCTATTACAATAAAAATGATTTAGTAGATAAGTGTCTTACATAGTTTGAAGAACTTTGCTCTTAAAATCTTCATTTTTATTGTGTGCAAATGTGTATCATACGAGTACATGGTTGTAAAGATGTATCGCATATTGCCCTGAGGGGGGCAATCTATGCCTATGTTCTACCAAAGGGCTTAGGTAGGATGTAATAATAATAATTTTATTATTATCTGTCAATTGTAATATACCTCTTTAAAATTGTATATATGGTAGTATACAAATGATCAATGAAATACTGCGTAACAGATCACTAAAAAAGTGACGTAAAAGTATTGATGCTCCGGGAAGTCTATAATCACGCTCAGGATCATACCGTAAATGCTTGCCAAATATCATGAATGTAAAATTATGAGTAAATTATAATAAGTATTTGTCTTACGCAACTACAGCTGTATTGAGAACAAAGAAGCAGTACTAAAATAGATTGATAGATTATTTATCAATTAAAAATCTCATTTATTATGAAGGTAAAAGAATTTTTTCTAATGTAAGAATAATGAACAAAGCCTTACTTCATAATTCAATAATATTCAGTATAATTTTATTTCGTATCAAATATCAAGGTACTTAAATCCTGCCACGTATCGATTTAACGGCAGTGTAAGGGTTTTATTGTCCCAATATTTGCCGCGCGGTGATGAATGACTTTAATTACTAAAAAACCCTGAAGGCATAACATTTTTTGGTGTTTCATTCACACATTTTTTTTTTAAACAGTTTTTAATGATTAAATCTATATAATATCTGAATTTATAATTGCTTCCGGTTATTAAATAATTTAAGAAGAAATGTAAAAGTTGTGAGGTATTTGCACTGTAAAATTTTAATAATAAAATGTAACGCATTTTTGTCGCTGATAATTTTTAACAAAAGAACTAAAATAATTGCGGAAGCCTACGATAGCGTAATATGAAGTGACGTTAAAGAAAATGTGCACTATCGTTATTGGCGAAAGAAAAATGCGACTTTGAGATTAAACTGTGAACCATTAACTATACATAATATTCACAAAACCTGACCAGGCATATTTCCATGTAACTTTCAACACTGTTATTAGTTCTCACACTTTATTATATTATTCGCCAAATACTTTTCACTTGTTCTATTTTTGTTGGGTGTGACAGAAGACGTAAAAGAGTAAAAGTAATGCCGTAGAAATGCGTTTATTAAGAAGTATGTAAGGTCTTACTTTGAATGTATATGAAGCCTAAGAGTAAGGGATCAGTAAATATAGAACTTTTACCCGAATGTCATGACAGCAGTGGGTTTCACCGATGTTTTGCAATGTGTGTCAATCGTCTTTCGGCCAAGGCCGCAGTGGAAATCCTGCGGCGGAGCGTGTAGTGTAACGGGGCGTTTTTCTTAGAACTTAAACAGCGGACGCAAAGAAAAAAAATATAAAGAGTTTGTTTTTGTGATGTACTCCAAACATTCATTATTAACTCTTGTAAGATTATTCATGCAAGTGACCTAAGGTTTGTTTAAACTTTAAGCGAGCACTAGTGTGTATATACAATTGTAAGTAATTATGTGCTTAGTTAATGTTTTAATTTCCAAGTAAGAAAATAAAGGCAGGTTAGAACACAATAAAATATTAGGATAGGTGACAAGGTGATCTCTACATAAATTCCGAGCGAACTCGGTTACCGTGGTGCTGTTTTATAATTTAAATACAATTTTTTTTCTAAGCATTTCTGATTTTTAAAGCTACACAAAAGTTATTCATAGGACGCAATACAACATACCGTTACCGTTACAGCTCACTAAAGTCCACTGCTGAACATAGGCCTCCCCCATAGATTGCCTCATGGAGGGGATATTTGCCATAGTTGCCACACCTGTCAAGCGGGTTTTTGGAAATCGCAGCTTTCTATTCTTTTAGACTTTATTAGGAAGACGTTGCTGCCCATCTCTTTATTTGTTTCCCTCTGTTGCCCCGTAAGACACCCACGGAATGGTATGGGGTAATCGATATTCTTACGGTAATAATAATACAACGAAAACAAGTTAAAAATTACAGCTGTATGAATAAAATAGTTTCATTGTTCCTCTTTTTTCAGTAAGTTTATAAATAACATAATTAATGTAAGATTAAAAATTCCATAGTTGTAATATTACTTAATCATGGCAATTGTAAAATCACCTCTAATATTTCGTTCAACTTGACAGTCAATTTTACCCAAGTGTGAACGTTTAAATTACAGAACTCAATATGACTCATATCTAGAAGACGTTTTTCAACTTAATTCTTTCTTTTGACAAGTAAAATGGCTTTTGAGCTTTTGGCAAGTGATTGGTAGGCTTTTGTGTTTTGATTAAACTTCTTACCTTTTTACGTAATATTTTGACTGTTAATATGTTTTTCGATCAAACATTAATAGTGAATTTTTCTTTTCATTTGTGCACTCTATTTTGATATCGAAAAAGTATAAATTAATGTAAAATAGGGAGCGTACGTTAGCTGTTCGAGAATATCGAGCGCTTAAAACTTGAACATGTGGGCGGAAGATTATAATTAATAAAACGTGGTTAAGATATCAATAGCACTTTAAGTATTTTATTATTTATATTGTCGAATTGCGTCCTTAATCAGTTAATTTTTTAGCCAGTTGTTCATTAAACTCTTCTAAAGTTAAAGCGCTTCGACTATGATAAATAAACAACCAGCTTTAGCAATTAATTTAACGATATGTTGTAACTGTAACGTTATACT
Organism: Parnassius apollo; assembly: GCA_907164705.1. Classification (NCBI taxonomy): domain Eukaryota; kingdom Metazoa; phylum Arthropoda; class Insecta; order Lepidoptera; family Papilionidae; genus Parnassius; species Parnassius apollo. The sequence goes on from CAJQZP010001514.1 coordinate 1,256,009, forward strand.
TAATCAATTCTCACTTCGCGTGAAAGAAATCGTAGACAGAAACTTCCTGAAATTATTGCATAGAGTGGCATTTGAAATTTTTAATGAAATCATTTATAACTCATTCCAGTTGTCCTGAGATTGTGATGTTGCTTAATACATAAAAGTATTAAATAATTAAACTTTATAAAAACAAGAACTGACTTTAAAAGAAGAATGACAAATAAATCTAAGCCATAGTGTATCGAAGAATCAAAGCTCCGAATTCAGAAATGATTAAATACTGAGAAATTGTGTAAATAAACTTTTTTCACAGAAATGATGAGAAATTGTATATGTATATTTTTTAAAATCCAAGAAAAACCCGTACTATATATATATATATATATATATATATATATATATATATATATATATATATATATATATATATATATATATATATATATATATCGCACATAAATTATAAACTAGATTTGCGTTTAATGTCTTAAAAAGTGAAATTAAATTAAATTTCCAAGGGTTCTAGAAAAAATAATATATTTCGTTAGTGAAGAATTCCCCTTTAAATAAAATTACCTAGAATACTGCCTGAAAAATTTGACTTAATCTTGAGAAAGGTCTAAAAGTAACCCGTGAATAATAATCTTTTAAGATATTAAAGTTCCGAACACCTTAAAGTCATTGTGGTAGCCTACTGTGGTCGTGTGACCAGCAGATAACTTCAAACAAAGAAGGCTACTATAAGTTATTACAATACTACTTTGCACTTAGTTATTATGTCACATTATAAAAGCTCTTGAATAACAAAAACTATGGAAAAAAAGCATTTATTACAAATCTGCATAAAAATATTAATTATAACCAAAATCATCTTGCCTATTTCTACCGTTAAACAGCAGTACATGCGCTGGCGTCTTCTAGTCTGAATGCTATAGAAAGCGAATATAATTACAGAGTTAAAGATATTCTCTTATTATCTTGGCCATCTATGATCATGTTTCTATTTTCTTTTCTAAAGCTGGTTACAAGTGTCCATAGGCTGCAGTGGTTTCTTACCATCAGGTAGACTGTAAGTCCATTTATCAATTCGGTTTTATAAAAGATCATGCAAAACACATTCTTGTCATATTACTATTTTACGCTGATATTCTGTGTGGGTGAGGCTCATCCCCGGTTAAGCCTACCCTTTCGTGTTACAAATATAATAAGTTACGATGTGACTCTACTACGGTTGGTTGTTGATGAAGAAGATGTTCTTACTAGAAATTAATAAACGATGCACAAATACTTCCAAGTATATCGCGACAATTTTACAGGTGATCCAAAAAAATTGAAACTTAAAATAAACTTGCTGGTAAAGATGGAAAAGGGTCATGCCATAAGCACAGGTATGATAAATTACTTTTTTTTTAATTCGTTAGAGACTCACAGATCATAGCTAATGCCGTTTTTCTAAAAGAGAATTATAATATCCAGGAATTTAAAAAGTTTTCATAAGCCTGTATATTGGTGTATGTGTAAAATGTGGAATAAAGAAATTTTTGCCTATATTTAGATATATATAGATAAAAAATAACGTAAACATGGAACTTTGTCACGTGTAGGCCAACTGGAATGTCGGGAATTTAAAGTTCGATTATTATTAACATATTGAAATATATACAATATAAAAGAAAACTAATAAAAAAATTAAACTAAGAACTTAAAATGGCATACAGTGCAGGGCTAAGTAAAGCCATTTAGCAAGGAAACAGGAGCATTCAGGAGGTTTGTTAGATCGGAAGAGCAAAATATCTAGACAAAATTGGAAATATCGGAATTTTTGAGTTGTTGTTGGGAGAATTGTTTGATTGGGAGGGAATTGGGAGGGACTATAGACCTACCCCAAGGAATGCCACAAAGCTTTATTCATTAAATTAAAGTAAAGTTACAGCCCATTTATCCATTAGTAACATATAAATCTAAAGTAAAGAATAAGCTTAAATAGTTAAAACAGATTGGAAATATGTATGGATGGTAGGATGTTTTGATTATTAAGGTGTTATTTTGTTAATATTAGAAACCCTATTTAACTACTATCTTATAATGGAATGTGATATAACCAGAGAGAACCACATTATAATTGGATGTATAAACTGATGTAGTAACAAATTATTCCACTACTTTGTTGTACGTATTATGGATGACGAAGCAAACGGTTTGGTTCGAATACGTGGTATGTTGACAATAATAGTGGATACCACTCTTACAATAATGGAAACACTCTCCGATTTCTATATTCATTACGTTTATTATAATATTTATTAGATGAGCACGTTAAGAACACGAAATGTATCTTGTAAAAAAGAAAAGATTGGTTCTCACCATATTGGTGTCACAAATAAGCCTCATAGTACGCCTTTCTATTGATTCTAAAGCCGCTAGGTGGCATTTTGCAGCACCAGCCCAAATATGACAGCAATACTCCGTACATGACCGGACTTGTGCTTTGTATAGTGTAGGCTTCTGTCACGAGATGTATGTCTAAGTATTGTCGTATCTTTGAAAGGACACCGAACTTCGTTATAACTGTTTTGTACCTTGACTCAACAAATCGGCCAATATTTAACGTTGAAAAAACCGAACTGCCAGCAAGGCGGTGCAGGCTGTCAGTGAAATACAATGATACATCGCGGAAAAAAGGAGCCAAGGCATTCTTTCACCATTAATCATCAGTATTATAGCCCTTCGCAAGTCCATTGCTGAACATAGGCCTCCCCCAAGTAATGCCACAAAGCACGGTCCTGAGCCACCTGCATCCATCGACTTTCTGCATGTCTTACCAGGTCGTCACTCTATCTAATGGCGGGACGTCCTTCACTTCGCCTATTGATACGAGGCTGCCACTCGAGAACCTTTTTTCCCCAACGGTTGTCGGTTCTTCGAGCTATATGGCCGTTCTTTAATAGAAAACAATATATATATTTATTATAATTAAATTATTATGTGTTTTGTGTTAATAAAATCATAATCCGAAGCTTTGTGAATGATTCAGACGAAATTCAGGCCCAGCGGATAACCGTACACAATTTTGTAATACGATTTATAATCTCTTTATTTCAGTTGAATTAGACTGAACACGGCCCGGTGGGCTTTGAATAATGTAACCTTATCTTTCTTTCTGAAATAATTTGTTTGTTTTAAATAAGTCACTACGGAGTTACAGACTACATAACTGCGTACAGAGTTTGTCATGTTTTTTGTTAGTTATCATAAACTACCCATAGCCAACATTTTTATATCAATTAATATTGTTTTTTAACTTTCAGCTCTATAAATATAATGAGATACAACATGTTTCGAATCAAAATTTTATTTTCAAAGGAACCTTCTTGATGCCTTGAGGATTTATTAAGAACTTCACGTAATATTCAACCTTTATAAATTTATGACAATTTTACTTAATTTATTCGAACGTCTAATGTAGATAAGTGGGGTTAGCTACCCTTATAGCAATACTTTCAAAAAGTAAATCAACAATTTGAGTTTTGCACAGGTTGCACATCACATTGGGATTCGAAGGTTTAAGAATTCGAACTATTATGAAGTATCAATTTTATTATATAATAATCAAGAAAAAAATTTAAGAGGAATAATGTGATACCTATGATTAAATGCCAAATAAAAAATGCCAAGAAAATGCCAAAAAGGTAGCATGACTTCCGATAGATTGCGGTGTGTCAGTATAACACGCCAAATGTTACATAACCATATCAGCGAGGAGCATCAAAAATTATAGGTGTTTTATTTAAACAAAGGCCAATGCGCTTTCAAAGCGTGATGATTATGGCAAAGCATCCTTTTGTTGGAGCCTATGTATGGAGTATATGAAAACTATTCAAAAATATTAAAAGGTATATGTAATTTTATAAACGTAACAATTTTTATTTAACAATTTTATTTTCTATGAAACGCGATGAAGAGTTTTACATAGTAAACTGTATAAAGGCACATCCACACCCGGAACATATAAAGGCTATGCCAATACTTGTTCCGTGTGTGATTCGAACCCATAACTCAGAACGTCAAAAGTTTGAACCCCCTGTGCTAGAAGAATAATAAGTGCGGTAGAGAAAGAAAGATTGAGAGTGATTCGTTTTACGTTCACCTGAATATTCATAAGAGTTTGAAATTGCCTCTAAGTAACTTTACCTTCATACAATCTACAAAACTAAAATCTTGTTTTATGTTTAGGTGCAGTTAATATTCGCAGAATCTTCATTTTTACGACCCATGCATGTGGCGTGCTCGTAATCGTTTGTGTAACCTCTTATATCTGGTCCATTGATGCGTTGCGTTACTGTCATTACTTCAGTATTTTATGAAAAAAAAGACAGCTAAAAACCATAAAACGTTTTCCACGAAATAAAGCCCGACTTGAAAATGTGAAGTTATTCTTATCATAGTCAGTAGTTTCCTTTTTGAGTCAACTAAAGAATATCCTCGAAACTCTTCACCACTGCATTGGTACAGGTTTTCAAGCAACTGGACTGGAAAGGATACGGTATTAACATCAATGGCGTGTGGATCACTCACCTTCGATTTACAATAGATCTTAAGATGAACATATTGATGAGTATATTTACCTAGAAGAAATAATCCGACTAGGTCAATCTAACTTCGATCGAGAGGTCAACCGTCGAATTCAACTCTGCAGGGCAGCGTTCGGGAAATAATGACACATCTTCTCGTTAGATATATCTCAAAACTTGAAAACAAGGTTTAGCAACCAGTGTGTTGCCAGAAAAGCTTCACTGCTAGCCGTATGAGGAAGTTCAAGGTCACTTTATGATAAACTTAGAAATGTATATAATAATTGCTCTCTGTGTCATAAACTTAGAAATGAGGATATCTGCATGCAGTCGAATTGAACCTCCTCTTTTATTGAAGACGACAAAGTATTAAATTTTTGTACATAAAACTGACGTTTCTTTCTTAGCTATATTTGATTGTGATTACAAGCGTACTTGCCAAGTGGTGGCATGGTCAAAGAATCATTCACCCAATTTTGTCCAATCGGTGTCGTAAGGTGGGATATTCTAAAAAGATCGTATGACTTATTCCAAGCCTTATAATATTTAGACCATAGAATACTATTATACAAAATAAACCCAACCTTATTTTATACGAGAACGGGTATTGCCGGCAGCACACGTACATGCGGTTACGTCGTATTATCACTACTGGAAACAGATTTCGCTCATTGGTCATACAAATTTCAATAAACAAATGTTAAAAACGCATTTTAATATTACATAAAATCAGACTGTATTCTAAGGCAATAACAACTGATTCACAACGAATCTTTACGTACCGTACGTGGTGGAGCCATGCTGCAGTTATTTTAGTAGTATAGTCGTAGCACGAATGGGTTGGCTCGTCCGGGGAAGGACCAAGCTCTCATAGAATACCAACGTAAAATAGCAGCTCAACGCTGCTGTGTTTCGTATGCTGAGTGTAGAGAACCAGAAACCCATTTTACTGAATATGAGGCATTCCATCTAAGTCCTCACGTGGGACAACGCACCTACATTTTGATGTGCAATCGAGGATAGATGCAGATATCTGTGATGGATCCCAGTAACCTTTCACCTTCAGTTGGATTGTGCTCGTTTGTCACCTTTATTCTATAAAAATAATTGTTTATATAATTCATTAAATAAGTTTTTTTATATTGGTTGCCTCAAAAACGAGTTGACCTCTTTGCCTAAGTAGTTTTTCTGTAAACAACGGTTTAACATCCACAAATTGAAATACGTTGCAACAAGTACAAGAGTAATTAAAATATATTATTGGTCTATTAAGAAGACTGTACTTCGTTAAATAAATACAATATCATTTGCAAAATAATAAAATTTATTAAAAGGTTTATGTTATAGTAACATTTGGAAATTCAACTAGGCCGTAACAATTAAAAGTATTCTTAATCATTAAACGATCGAGTAGACCTTTGCCGACTTTCGTGTTTTCCCAAAAATTTTCAAAGCTCTTTTTTAATATTTTCTACAGATTTGTTTAAAAAGTTTCTTCATTAATCTTGGAAACATAAATTATATATGTTTAACAATTACCGTTTGGTATTTTTAGCAACTCAGATTTTTTACAAGAGATGGTATCGAATATCGATACATTTTTCGAGTATATAATATTGTACATATGATTTCTTATAGGATATTAAATTTGGTTAAATATAATTCTAATCACGAAATAAATACATCTATAGTTCGTATGAGCTCAATTTTATGTAGAGAAGATTGCGTTTCCTAATATTTGCTATTGGAACGTTTAAAGTAACATCAGATAATAGTTCCGGGAAGTTTGTGTTGCGGTTGATCATGGGCGGCGGTAGTTACTTAATATCAGGTGAACCGTATGCTCGTTTGCCCCTCTCTTCTTTAAAAAAAAAGTAATTTGAAACATTACAAACTTTAAAAACGTACGTCGTTAACATGTCGTTCAAAAGAAATAAATATAGTTCTAAGAGCCGACAACTAATGGTTAAAAAAGATTCTCGAGTGGCAGCCTCTTACTATGTGACGACCGGATAAATACGCAGATAGTCAACAGACGCAGTTCGCTTAGGACGGTGGTGTTCCTTGGGGGAGCTATTTTATGCAATAGCCTTGTGATGGACTGTAATGATGATGAGTATGAATGTTAAGAAAACAAGAACTGCTTTGTCAAGTTGTCACGTCATCAGCTCACACTGAATATTTCTAATATTTGTAGGTATTTTAACAAATAAATAACTAAATGTCCGTTTTATATCTACAAAATATTTTCAAAGGCAAAGAATAAAACATTTGTAAAATTTACGACCGTACTAAATTAAGGATTTATGAAAAAAATAATACATTTAAATTCATTATATTTCATAATTAAGTAAAGTAAGAAGTCAACATCTATTATTAAATTAGTTCAATAAAATTTTCTAGGAAAAAAATCTCGCCGTCATTTAAGTTAAAATGAAAAGAAAATCTTTGTTTTCCTAAGAGAAATAATTAAGACTTTCAATTTCAAACAACAATTGGTTAATATAAATTGCTAATTACGCCATGTTTTGGCGGAGTAAATGGAAATATCTTTCAATTTAAGGCAAAAAATCTGACGTTACATTGCGGAAATCCATAAAGGTTTTCACAGCATAATGTCGTATGGTATTTTGTTATGGGGACACGCGCCTGACACTGAAATTATATTTGTTTTACAGAAGAGGGCCATTAGAGCAATATATGATTTAATACCTAGAAAGTCACTCTGACAAAAAATTAAGGAAATTAATGTATTAACTCTGGCCTCTCAATAAGTTTATGACAATGTTTTGTACGCATACAAAAATAAAAGTAGTTTTTCAAAAATAAGTGATATTCATTCCGTAAATACTAGGAACAGACACAAGCTAGTAGTACCAGTTACTTGACTCCATCGAGTATTGCCCCCTCCTTTCTGCCAAGGAGGGTCACGTTCGTATACGGTTTAGAGATCTCTAGACAGATCGTTAAGCCAATTCCTAAAAGGCGGTGTTTAGTGGGGAAAAGTCTCCACATAACCACGCAGCCGGCTGCGTGGTATGCTATGAGCATTCACCGCCTCCCTCCCCCGCTTTCCGGAGGGTTGCCCATATTTGCTTCGGGCGCAAAAAAAATAATAAAATCCATACAGTGAGTAATATATTCTTGGAGCGATGTATACGTGTTTGTAATAAAATCCCAGAAAGTATACAAAATTTGACATTTACAAAGTTAAAAAACTTTATTAAACTAAGTTTGTATAAAAAGGGTTGTTATAATATTAAGGCATTTATGGATGATAATAACATCTGGGAAGTATGATCGCTACCAAGTTATTTCTAATTTGTTTTGTGTTGTAAATTGTAACATACATGTTAATAAACTATTATATAAAAAAATAGACTCACTGGGTTTCTTACTGACTCTTCCCAGGGCAGAGGTTTTTTTCCGAATCAGTGGTAAATGAAAAAGAGTCTTTCAATAAGTATTATATAATCCATATTGAAAAAAAAATCTGTTTATTTTTCAGTTTTTGGTGTCAAAAATTAATTTGCTCAGTGCCGCGCAATAAATTAAAATGATGTCTCTCACCTAGTTATAAGAGCACTTCCCGCCCTCCCTTAATTGCATGCACTTTACCCGACACTACTACTCCCAACATCACTACACTAGGAAAAACTCACTACCCTCGATATTACGACACGAGTTATGCCTATACACGAGGTATCATTAGCTGAAGTAGACCGCTAAGAAGCGGTCCGTCACCGCAGGCGGCGATAGGTGTTCTTCAAACCAGGTGACACATTATTTAGTTATATTGTTCGGAACTGAGCAAATTAATGTTTTTACATCTCTAATCTCACACTTCGCTTAAGGTCACGTAGTTGCCTTAAGAATCGATTAGTACTACTACTACTATTACTATTAAAAATCTTATGGCACCAGGTAAAAACATATCATTAACGTCAGATGTAAATACATGGGTATTTGGTCTGACTTTAACAACTACAAAGAGCAGCATCAAAAGTTTCCATCCAGGTGTACATGGGCTGCAGTATCCATTTACCATCTGGTGCACTGTAGCTACTGCTTTTATAAAAAAGCAATCAATTTCGTCCAAAGTATAAAATAAATCGTGTTACCACTAGCTACCTAAATATTTATTTGATTTTATGTTTTGTAATTTATTTTTATTTTCTATGAAAATCAGAATTGCTTACACAAACAATCAATGTACCTATTTACTAAATATAAATATTGGAAAAGATTAATATGTCTGGAGACCAATGTGTTGACATGGATGTGAAAATACTTTATTTTTTATGTTCATAAAAAATCCTTTAAATTACATAAGTAGTAGATCGTGAGAATTATAAAATAGTACACCATGTTTTCTGCATGCTTAAAACAAGATAAATAAATTCCTACAATAAACATCCCCTTGAGTTAATCGATACATTACTCGACAACACATCACAGAGTGATTGACTGAAATCGTTATTCAGACACGTTGAAGCACCCCTGTTAATAACGCAACGTTTTCTCCTACTATTAATTCCATATCAAATTAAATTCGAAGAATTCTTATTTCTGTAAAGTTCTTCTTTTGTAGTCACTAAAATTTACAGTTTAATTTGAAAGAAGGGAATACATGTATGAATGAATTATGAAAGAAGAACTATGAACGAAGAAAATGTTTATAAATAGATCGTTGAAACTAGAACACCCTCATAATCTTACGGTATATCCATCTCCAATATTACGCCAGATGTAAAATTATCAGATGGGAAACGATCGATTCAACATATCAAATTTTAATGTTCGAGTTCAAAAATTTGTTCTGAACGTTAATAGGTCTTTTTTTAAGTAGTCTGCCCAATAACTACCTACTCATTTATTCGTTTATTTTATAGTATTTATAATATACTAGCCAGCAAATTGAAAATAAAAATTTACATGTTCTGCTCATGAGCTTTGAATTCCGCCTCCCAGAAGGTCTTTATAATTTTCGGGTCGAAGGAAATACTTTCCTCCAAGATTGCTCTTAATTGAAGTAAAAAAATTAAGTCCGATCGAAAAAAGACGCAACCATTTTTTTAATCAGTATTTTGTTTGATCACTCTTAATGAAAATAGGTCTGTGAAATGGAACTTCATTACAAAGTGCTTATTAATGTCGTAGGCTTTTATTGTTTTTTTTAATACAATGAATTTGTTAGTAAAATTAGTGATAAATTTTCTAGAAATAAGGTTCATTTACTCAATTGAAATAGTTTGTATTAACACTTATTGGAATTGAAGGCAAGTAATGGTACCCAATATTTACAAACATAAACTGGCAATCATAGAACATTTTTTTAGTTTGTAACATTAACCGTGTAGTGACGTTATAGGAATACACACCTATATCGTCCCGTGGAAGTAGTTGAGGCGACAGAGGGAAATTGAAACAAGAGACGGTCAGAAGCATCTTTCTAAGAATAAAAATAATAAAGTCGTCGAAAGTAGAGGTCGTAAGCCCGCCCTCAAAACAAATCAACAATGGCGAAATCTGGACAAAAATTTGTATTTCTTCAGTTTACTTAAAACTATCAAAAATTAGACTTATGACAGTAAATAAAAGCCTAATTGACTTCTTTGATTGACTTGCTTGAATCACGCACGTTGTACGTAGAGTGCGACAGCACTTCCGACAAGAATTTCCCATTCAGTATTGAATGTTCTATAACGTGGCTTTGTTTTCATTTTAATTATTGAAGTTGACAATGTGAGTAAACTATAGCCACAGTTTATTTCTTTTAGTCCTTTTTTAGTCCTAAAGACCACTGACCACGCAGCTAGACATAAGAACATAAATCTCTCCCGTTGCAGGAATTATTTTCCTTATTTACAATACTAGGCAGATCCCAGTGAATTAAAAACTGATTTTTTTTAAATTGAAAAAATATTTATTAGAACAAAAATGTATACCTGTCAATGCTCATGTGAAAGGTTAACTTGATTAACAGGAGCTAGTTCCATTAGTGTTTGTGTTGTGAGAGTGTGTTTTTACTGTTTTGCTGTGAGTAGATTGTATATATTAAAATTTGTACGATTGCCTGAATTAATAATGATTTATATAATAATAAATAATTTAAGCTCATAAAAATTACAATTATATTTACATATTAGCCCTTCAATCCCCATAAAATTCCCATGCAGTCGCATGCGTCCGGCAAATCTCGAGCGGTCGCATGCGATCGCACCCACCCACAGCACTTAAAACGATTAAAACTTATATTTGGAGACTACTTTTTTTTGAAGAAGTTTGGCATTATAAAATCTACACAAAATTTTCCATCCTGTTGTCTAAACAGAAGTCAGGTTTTACTCTATTACAAAAAGATTTTAAACACTCATAAACACTCACGCCTGTCACCCAGAGGGGTAGGCAGAGACTACAGACTTAAAAAGATTTTACTGTATTTTGATAACAAAAAAAAAACATACCAAGCGGATGTCGGCAGCGTGAAGGTAGTTATATATTATTTTTGGTACGCGTATCGACAATCTTCATAAAATAATATCACTAACGTTATGACGTAAGTCTTAATGCTATTAATAATTTGACTCATGATCACATTATTGATCACAAGGTATATATAATCAATTAATATTATACATAACATAAATTGATACAAGATTATAAACATGTTACCTAATATAAATTTATTTATTACATAATATATCAATAAATTGCTCGAATTAGTAAGTCGATTTCATCATAAAATTGTAAACAAACACTGCATTGGCCGTAAGATAAAAATGCGATTCGAGTAGAATTTTGTGACTCGAGCCACTCGGGTTAATATATGTATGTATGTCATTCTAGTTGTACACTAGTTTATGATTAAATCGACTATTTACACGGTACGGTAACATGGTAAAATTTATTTTCTATCGATTATCGAGTTGGACACTTTCACTAGATTCACTCGAGTGAAATAAAACATGGTTGGAGTCGCATCATTATGGAAAGAACAAAATGAGGTTTTTATTTACAGGCATTACCAGAATAATGTTTAAGAAAATATGGATGTTATCAATTATCAGGTTAATTAATATAAGAGTTTATTAAGTTACACCTATTCTAGGTTGTGAAAATCTATTATTACGTTTGTAGATTTTACCTGAAACAAATGCAAATAACAAACAGGTCTTAGAACCTTATTAATATGTTAAAAGTGACAAAGTGATTAAGTATATAAGTGCCGTGTAGTGGCGGTTGAGAATATCCACCACCACATATCTTCCCGTGGGTGTCGTAAGAGGCGACAGAGGGAGACAGGCAGAAGATGAGCAGCAGCATCTTCCTGATAACAGCAATGATATAAAAAAAAACTGCGGTTGCCAACCCGCTCGCCAAGCGGGGCAACTATGGCAAATATCCCCCCAATGAGTAACGACGCAAACAAACGGCCCCCAGTCCCCGGCGGCCCCGCTATTCCTGGCTACGGTGGCGACCATGGTAACGGCGGGGCAGGGGGTGATAAGAATCTCCGGTGGAGGTTCGGTTGCTACCTACGACGACTCGACCTGGCAACATATAACGCACGCACCCTGATGACTGACGAGAAGATACTGGAGTTGGAAGAAGAGGTAGACAAAATGCGCTGGAATATTATTGGGTTGTACGAGGTCCGAAGAGAGGGGGGAGGACACGGTAATCCTCGAGTCCGGCAACTTTTTCTATCACCGGGAGAACGACCATCTGTCCCAAGGAGGTGTCGGATTTATCGTCCACAAGTCTCTCGTCAACAACGTTGTAAAGATTAGGAGTGTGTTGACGAGGGCCGCGTACCTGATACTCACAATCACAAAACGGTATTCGCTGAAGGTCATACAGGTTTACACACTAACCTCGGCACATCCCGATAAGGAGGTGGAGGAAATGTATGAGGATATTTCTAGAGCCATGAATTCCTCCAAAACCTGATGATGATGGGATGATGTTGATGGGAGACTTCAACGCAAAACTAGGCACAAGAGAAAGCGATGACCTGAAGTTAGGGAAATTTGGAGTGGGGCTACGGAACCTTAGGGGCAAGCAGCTGGCCGACTTCATGGAGAAAGAGGGACTCTTTATGATGAACTCTTTCTTCCAGAAGCGGCCCCACAGGAAGTGGACCTGGTCGAGCCTCGACGGTTCGACAAAAAATGAGATTGACTTTATTATGACGACCAGACGCCAACTGTTCAGTGATGTCTCAGTGATCGCAAGGGTGAAAACTGGCAGCGATCACCGAATGGTTAGAGGTGCACGGTACTTAAAGGTTAAGTTGGAAAGGTCTCGACTAATGAAGTCAACGCACCGTCCCCCCTCGCGATCTAATCCAGAATCCCGAAACCTTTCAGCTCAAGTTACGTAACCGCTTTAAGTGCCTAGCAGATTGCAATGCAGTGGACGATATGAATGACAAGCTCGTGGAAACTGTCCATACGGTCGGAGCTAAGTTCTGCACGACCGGCCGCAGAAGAACACAAAAGCTCTCCGAACACACTCTTAATCTCATGGCTGTTAGACGGGAGATGAGGCTGCAATCGTCAACAGATTTGACAGCATACAGGCAACTGAACAGACAGATCTCCAAATGCATGCGGCGAGACTTACGCAAATTTAATACTGCTCGTATTGAAGAAGCGATTGAGCGGAACCAGGGCTCCAAAGTCTTTGCCAGAGATCTGTCTGCCAGTAAGAGCCAACTGTCAAAGCTGAAGACTGAATGTAGCAGCATCGTTTCCGGGACACCTGAGATTCTGAATGAGATTGAGAGGTTCTATGGGCAGCTGTACACATCATCGTTGGAGCCACACGCAAGTGTGAGTAACGATCCAAGAGCGGGTCGTCTAAGCGACGTCAGTCTATGCGAGATTTGAATTGCTCTCCAGCACCTTAAAAACGGCAAGTCCCCGGGCTGGGACGGAATTACAGCGGAGCTTCTGAAAGCGGGTGTAAAACCGATACTTGAAGTCCTTCAGAGGCTCTTTAATTCCGTCCTCCATGGTGGCACTACTCCGGAGGCGTGGAGCAGAAATGCGGTGGTCTTGTTCTTCAAGAAAGGTGACAACGCCATCTTGAAGAACTACAGACCGATTTCCCTTCTGAGTCGCGTCTACGTGCTGTTTTCGAGAGTCATTACGAATCGTCTCGCACGCAGACTCGACGACTTCCAGCCTCCCGAACAAGCCGGTTTCCGAAAAGGCTTTAGTACCATAGACCACATATATACCCTTCGGAAAATTGTACAGAAGTCCTAAGAGTACAATCTGCCACTTTCCCTAGCGTATGTGAACTATGAAAAAGCCTTTAATTCCGTCGAAATTTGGGCGTTGATACAGTCTATTAAGCAGTGCCAAGTTTACTGTCGGTATATCGAAATGCTGAAGTGTTTGTACAGTAGAGCTACGATGTCTATCCGAGTACAGAACCAGAGTACGAAACCTATATAACTGCAGAGAGGTGTAAGACAGGGTGACGTTATTTCCCCGAAACTCTTCACCGCTGTATTGGAAGACGTTTTCAAGCTACTGGACTGGAAAGGCGAGTACATCACTCACCTTCGATTTGCCGACGATATAGTCCTTATGGCAGAATCGCTGGAGGACTTAAGCACTATGCTCAATGATCTCAATTGTGCCTCCCAACGGATAGGTCTTAAGATGAACATGGACAAAACAAAGATCATGTTGAATGTCCATGTCACACCTATGCCGGTAGTTGTTGGGAGCACTAAGCTCGAAGTTGTTGACGAGTACGTTTACCTGGGCCATATAGCTCGAAGAACTGACAACCGTTGGAGAAAAAGGTTTCTGGAGTAGCAGCCTCGTACCGGTAGACGAAGTATAGGGCGACCCCCACTAGATGGAGCGACGACCTGATAAGACATGCATCCATCGAGATGCAGGTGGCTCAGGACCGTGCTTGGTGGCATACCATGGGGGATGCCTATGTTCAACCGTGGACTTGTAAAGGGCTGTAACGATGATGATGTTGATGATGACAAAGTATTAAGTTCGTGTTATTAGTAAAATCTATTTACCTCATAAAATTTTGTGTGCAAAGAGTTTCGGGGGCAATAAATCGATCTAGCTAGGATTTATTTTTAGAAAATGTCTTTTTGTCCGTGTTTTTAGGCAATGAAAAACTGCTACAATATCGTTAGAATAAGAAGGTAAAGTTTTGACAACTTATTAATGATTTTGAGCTTAATTGGTATATCGGGCGGTCACAAAATCGTAATACCATGGTTCGAGCCCAGACCGACCGACCGACATTTTTAATTTTTTTTTCAAGTTCCTTTCTTTTTTGAGAAAATCTATTTTTTCGAGCCCTTTTTTTAGTATTTTTAAAAACACGAAAATTTAAATTAAACTAATTGCACTCATGATTTTTTATTCAAATAACCAGTTCAGTTTTTTCTATTATGTCGCTAAGATCAAAAAATATTATTTGTATTTCATCAGTATGTAATTTGTATCTAAATATAATTTCCAAAACACACGAATTAAAAGAAAAAACCGAGCGAAAAATACCGAGCAAAGCTCGGCCAACCGGGTACTAAATAATAAATAGAATACATTCACAAAAGAAGTTATTATAATGTTAAAAGAATATTAGAACTTATGATCGAGGGACTTAAAGAGGGTTTGAAGAGCAATTCATATAACTGCATTTGTGTACAAATAGGTACCTTATGTATTCAGATCATCATTCACAAATTGCTTAATACTAAATGGCTTTCTTGTTAAGCCAGACACGGGTCCTGGATTTATACCAGCCGTAGTAGATAGGAAATATAAATGGTACATATATTTATCTGTAAAAAATGTAGTAATTATTTGTAATAGAAGCAAATATAAAGTTTAATAATAATAGTTTGCACAAAAAAGTGTAATGGCTGTATCTATTATGCTTAGACAGCTGTGTTGTTCACTCTGCAGAAAAGAATATTATTTTGTCATCTAGAATCAGATAAACTTAATATAAAAATAATATATTTGTCTCGTATTTACATGAAACCAGTTAAAATAAAATGTGAGACAACTTTTACATACTTGAATATCATTGATGTTAATCAATAATTACTGCTTCTGTATTAATAATAATAATAATAATAATAATAATAATAAAAGGCGTAGGGAAGTGACAACCCCATCGCCCTGATCGCATCGCGCTGATATAACGGTTATGTGACAAAACCGCTACGTCGGCGCAGTCAGTCAGCACCTTGCCAAGAGGTGTTAGTGCCGTGCCTCGGCAAAAATTGAAGGTGCCAAGGCCCGCTTGTGCACATGGTCTAACCATGAAACGGCGCCGGGTCTGGGCGTCTCCCGCTAAATGACGCTCTAAAATGGATGATGGAATCAAATGGAACGCGCAAAGGGCCGCTGCCTGGAGGTCGCCAGGGCGCGTCTGGAGCTGGCGCTGGACGCGACAGCATGCGAACCGCCAGCCGAGCGCGAGGTGCTGCACGACCACCCAGCAGCTCCTCGCATCCATCATCCCCACCAGCTGGCTTGGTGTCGGCAGGGTCTTCGCGGGCTCAGCAATCGGCACCCGCCACTGGTGGAGTACGCCGCATGCGTTGGACAACTCAGATGAACAGCAACGCATTGCGGGCGTATTTTAGGGCGAAAGGGGGAGAAACTGGAGGTTTTGCGTATCGGGCAAGGATGCATTGACTTGTTGCTGAGCTGGAGCCATCTGTAACCGTCACTGAGCAAAACCTGGCAGACCGAGTTCGGTATATCTTGCGCTCAAATACATTTGATGTCACCGAACTCGAACGGCTACGACGTGAGGCTGTTCCTTCATCGGGTGAAAATGCTGCGGCTGAGGATGCGGCGCCACAACTTGCTGAGCAAACGGCAAATGTGGATGCCGCCGTAAATACGCCAGTTGTGGTTGATTCAAACGATGATGGAACAGTCGCCCAGGAACTGGAACTAGAGCAAATGAGGAGTACATTGGAAGAGGCGATTGTGGAAACGCGCAGTACGACTCTCGAAAATCGACCGCGACTTCCCCGCTTAGCCCTACGCAAGCGGAATCGGGCTGTCGTGAGGGCTCTGAACCCAATGCTGGTTACCTATTTGGAAGCCAGCCTGGACCTTTGCGATACGGACTCAATTCTTTTTGGCGCCGCACTGGCAGTCTGCCGTATTATAGGTGCCAAACTTTCCACGGCTAGACGCGCTACTGGACAAAGTAGTGCTATCCCAGCCTGGAGAATAAGAATTGAAGAACGTATCGCAAAGGCTAGGGCCCTCATCGGCAGACTGATATGCTTCAGGTCAGGCAATACCAGGCCAAGCATTGTGCGCACCGTCAGGATGGCGTTTGCTGGGACAAATGTTAGTTTGTCCCAGCCGGATATAATGCAAAAACTGACGGAGCGCATAGACGACCTGAAGCAAAGAATAGCTGCTTGGGGAAAGCGGATTCGGCGATATACCGAGAGGTCGACACGGTTCAACCAGAATCGTCTCTTCCAGAGTGATCAGAAGAGGCTCTATAAAACATTGGAGCGACCAGTAGTAAGTGGAACGGGCCCTGCACCAAATCAGGCCGACATGGTCGCATTCTGGCGCAGCCTGTGGTCAGAGCCCGTAAACCACAACGAGGGCCCTTGGACGGAAGTTGTGGCGAGTCAGTGTGCGAGTATTACGCCCATGGACCCCGTCATCATAACGCCGGATGACGTAGCTGAGGCGGTCCGTAGGGCCCCGAACTGGAAAAGTCCGGGGCTTGACGGGCTGCATCACTACTACGACTGGCTGAAGGGGTTCATGGTGTGTCACTCTGTGCTCGCCCGACAGTTTCAAGAGGCTCTCAACCAGAAGTCGCTCCCAAGCCTCTTCACTACTGGGATCACTCATTTGGTTCCTAAAGATCAGGGTGCCACAGACCCGAGCAAATACCGCCCCATCACGTATCTACCGACCATATACAAGACACTAACATCCATTTTGAGCGCAAGAATCGCTCGTCACCTGGACTTAAATCAGGTGATGTCGCGCGCTCAAAATGGATGTCGGGGCGGCGGTCGTGGAACCAAGGAACCACTCCTCATTGACGCGGTCATTGGCAAAGTGGTGAAACGCAACCGTCGGAACTTCTCCGCCACCTGGATAGATTACAGAAAGGCATTTGACTCGGTGCCCCATACATGGCTAAAGAGGGTCCTCGAGCTGTACAAGATTGACTGTACTGTTCGAGACTTCCTCGAGCAGTGTATGGGGCAGTGGAGTACGATCCTCTGTCATCTAGGCGAGCGGATGACGGCTGCGGAAAGCCGCATAAGAATAAGAAGGGGTATATTCCAGGGCGACTGTCTGAGTCCAATCTGGTTCTGCCTCTCTTTGAACCCTCTTAGTACTTTACTGGAGGGCTCCGGGAAGGGATTTCAGCTTCGGAAAGGAGGTACAAAAGTGACCCACCTTTTTTACATGGATGACCTCAAATTATTCGCCTCTAGTCGCTCCCATCTTATGGAATTGCTAAACATCACGTGTGAATTTAGCAATTCTATTAGAATGTAGCTGGGGACGGATAAGTGTGCAGTCCTCCATGTTGAAAGGGGAAGGGTTGCTAACTCTGAGGGCATAGACTTATCTATGCCCGTCAACTTAAGAACCCTTTCCGAGGCTGAAACATACCGATACCTGGGTATGTCACAGAACATCGGTATCGATGAGGCTGGTATGAAACAGTCAGTTTGCGACGTGTTTTATGCACGCTTGACCAAAGTGCTTAACAGCCTTTTGTCCGGTGTGAATAAGACACACGCATATAACGGTTGAGTCATGCCTGTCCTCATGTATACCTTTGGCATACTCAGGTGGACCCAGACTGAACTTAACGCCCTGGATAGAAAAGTCCGCACTACCATGACGTCCCATAGGATGCATCATCCGAGATCGTCGGTAATGAGGCTGTACTTGCCGCGGAAGCATGGTGGTCGTGGCTTCTTGAGCGCGCTCACCATGCATAATCGCGAAGTGTGCAGCCTCCGTGATTACTTCCTTGCGAGATCGGATGATCCATTCTATAAGGACGTCATTTCTTGTGATAAAGGACTTACCCCTCTATCCTTAGCCAACGAGCAATGGCAAGACCCGGCAGTGCAGAGCATTTCCGACCGGGAGACCGTATGGAAGGAGAAGGAGCTCCACGGGAGGTTCTACAAGGCTCTACATGAGCCTTTCGTAGACACAGTAGCCTCCCTCCACTGGCTACGCTTTGGTGATCTCTTCGGGGAAACCGAGGGTTTTGTCTGTGCAATACAGGATCAGGTTATTAAGACCAACAACTATCGGAGATACATCCTAAAAGATGGCACCGTCGACATCTGTCGAGCTTGTCGCCATCCCGGTGAGTCACTTAGGCATGTTATCTCCGGTTGTTCGGCGCTTTCTAACTCTGAGTACTTGCACAGGCACAACCTAGTAGCCAGAATTCTACACCAGGAGCTCGCTCTGAAATACGGTCTCGTGGACCGAAAATTGCCGTATTACAAGTACTTGCGGAAGCCGTGCTCGAAAATGACCGCGCCAGGCTCTATTGGGACCGGGCCATCATCACAGACAGGACTATTCTTGCGAATAAGCCTGATATTGTGCTGATGGACCGGGCACAGTCAAGGATATTTTTGATCGACATTACCATTCCGTATGACGAGAACCTCGTGAAAGCCGAAACAGACAAGAAAACAAAATATCTGGACCTGGCTCACGAGGTGACCGACATGTGGGGTGGTCTGCCGACCGAAATTATTCCTGTAGTCGTCTCTGCAAACGGGCTAATCCCAGTCAGCCTCTCGGGTCAACTGAGGCGGCTGGGACTACGTGGCGGACCGCTCCAGGTTCAAATGCAGAAGGCGGTGCTCCTCGATACCGCCCGCATCGTCCGCCGGTTTCTTTCCCTTTCCCCCTAACCCTCGGCCGTTTGGTCTCCCCTGCCGAGGGCCTCCATCTGGTTGGGCTTTTACTTATTTATGTACTTTTATATTTAATTTATGTTATTGATATTTATGTATATTTATCTTTTCATTTTCATTTATAATTATATATTTATAGAACCCAACCAGATGAGAAAACTATATAGATACCCCATAATAATAATAATAAGGGTTTTGTCTGTGCAATACAGGATCAGGTTATTAAGACCAACAACTATCGGAGATACATCCTAAAGGATGGCACCCTCGACATCTGTCGAGCTTGTCGCCATCCCGGTGAGTCACTTAGGCATGTCATCTCCGGTTGTTCGGCGCTTTCTAACTCTGAGTACTTGCACAGGCACAACCTAGTAGCCAGAATTCTACACCAGGAGCTCGCTCTGAAATACGGTTTCGTGGATCGGAAGTTGCCGTATTACAAGTACTTGCCGGAAGCCGTGCTCTAAAATGATCACGCCAGGCTCTATTGGGACCGGGCCATCATCACAGACAGGACTATTCTTGCGAATAAGCCTGATATTGTGCTTATGTACAGTTTTTTTACAATTTATTTTATTAAGGTGGTAAATGTCCAATGTTATATTTAGTTTATTATATAAGTGTGGTCCCAAAAATGCAAAGAATTTTCTTATAAAAGTTGTTTTAAAATTAGTTGTATCTACGGAAAATTTCCTGCGTTTATTTAAGTTCGATCGGTTGTATACTAATAATTTATGTTGTTTCTGAATGATCGCTAATATAAACAGTTGTCTTACTGTAAGCACCTGACAGTTATCATAAAGCTGTGATGTAGGATAAAGAAAAGGTTTAAATGTTGCAACTTTGAGTATAGCACGTTGAGAGATTTCTATATTTTGTGACACCGTTTTAGAGGCACCACCCCACGTTGATATGCAGTATGTTATAATAGACTGACATAAAGCTAAGTAAACTCGTTTTAATATATCTGGATCCAAAACGTGTCTAATAGTTTTAAAAATATATATTAATTTATGATTATTTTGCTAAGAGTGTTAATATGTTGTTTAAAATTTAAATTACTATCTATTATAACCCCTAGATATTTAATATATTCAACAGACTCAAGTGAAAGGCAGAAACAGCTGTTATCCCTTGTTAAACAATCATATGAATGAATCACTAAGTTAAAATTTTCAAGGTTGCGAATAGGTTTTCTTAATGAATAAACTATATATTTTGTTTTCGTAATATTGATTGAAAGTTTTATACTGTAAAGCCAATTAGTAACTGCATTTATACCTAATTGTGCAGACGAGGATACATCTTTCCACGTATCCGCAGCAAATATCAAAACAGTGTCATCTGCATATGAAATTATATGTAGGGACTCAGGAGGGGAGAGAGATTAAATTTTGTAAAATTATCAATATAAATAAGAAATAAGGTTGGGCCGAGTATACTTCCTTGTGGTACGCCGTGTGTTACTAGTAAATCATTGCTGGTAATATTATTTACACTAACGCATTGATATCTCTCAGAAAGATAACTTTTTCATAGTTTGAGTTGAGTGCCTCTGATACCGACATTTTCTAGTCTTTTTAATAGTATTTTTATTGACACGGTATCGAATGCTTTCGCCAAATCTAAGAAAACAGAAATACACTTTTTTCCACTGTCTAAATACGATGACAAAAAATTTGTAAGAGTATGAACGGCATGCTCCGTTGATTTGCCATGTCTAAAACCAAACTGCGTATTTGACAATAAATTATTTTTCTCCAGATATTTTGTAAGTCTATTATTTATAATTTTCTCTAAAATTTTGGATAAAGCAGGTAATATAGAGATGGGTCTATAATTACTTAAACAGGTTTTTTCACCATCTTTAAAAATAGGTCGAATTACGGACTTCTCAAGATATCAAGGGAATACACCATCATTTAAACATTGATTAAATATGCAAGTTAAAGGAGGTATTAACAAATATTTAAAAAATTTTAATAAATTTATTCGAAATTCCATCCCAACCAACTGAACAGTCGGTTTTCAATTGTCAATTAATTGTTCTACTTCACTTTCATCCGTGTCCAATAAAGCAAATGAATTTAAGTAATAATTTGATTCTTCACCAATGTTAATATTAAAACTTTCACTGTTTTTATTTCCTACCTTAAAACTCTCTGCCAAAATTTTACCTACATTTACAAAATAATTATTAATAAGGTTAACAGATACTTCCGGCGTGCTAGATATATTTAACAGTTCTCTGTTATACCCTTTCTTTTTCATTTTACCTATAATATCAGTAAGTACTTCCCATAGCTTCTTATTATTATTTTTAGCCATATTCACTCGCTCTTTTTCATAATTTCTCTTTACCTTTTTTAACAATGCGTTACAGTGATTACGATATCGTCGGTATATAATTTGATCACTTTCACTATCTGGAAATCGTCTAGCCCTCTTATGTAGTTTATCACGGTGACGAATACATCTAAGAAGACCAGTCGTAATCCAAGGTTTAATGATCTTTTTTTGTCTTGGCAACTTTACTAATTTAGTATTAACTTCAATTACTGTTTTTATTTTATTAACTAAGTATTCAAGAGAGGTATTTGGATCTTTAATATTATATATAGGTAAAAAGTCAATGCTTTGCATATCCGAATTAAGTTTATCGTGATCTATTTTTCTGATAGTAGTTGTATAAAACTGTTGACGTTGTTTATTTTTCATACATAAAATTACAGGCTTGAAGTTTGAGGAACCATAGTAAGTGAAGGATTATTCGTTTTTAGCAGAACATGATCAATACACGAACCACTTGCGTCACGTGTTACTAAAGTATGAGTGGGTAGTAACCCATGGAATGCTGTCAGTTGTAAATACTTATCCGAATTAATATCTGTTTTATTGTTAATGTTAATATTTATATCTCCTATTATAATTATGTTTTTATGTTTCGAATATTTCTGTAGTACACTATCCAAGAAGGCAAAAAAAGTTTTCTACATTTTTATATGACGATGACCAATATATTGAGATTATAACAATATCATTCAATGTTGTTATGATACAATTCCCCTTCTTGAAAATGAGGCTCCTCAGTCGTGAACAAATGTTTTTCTTTTACATATAATACTAATCCGTCATTTTGGTTGTTATTAAAATTAGTGGAGCATAACTTCGTATATTCTGCCTAATAATTGTGAAGTTGGATTCACTAGATGACAAATACTTATAACAATCTTCAACGTCACAGGCTATCGATCTTGATACCGTAAATGTATCTAAGTTAATAGCGAAGCTTAGAGCGTTATTATCGCCTTTTATTTATTACTTTAAATTTCTCTAAAAAAGTCTCGTTGTTAACCACATAATATCTTTTATTCGATAAATTGATTGAAAAATGTAACTGTAAGTATTATATTATATAAAATGAGTAAATGTGATTTATTATAAAATGTAAGTGTGATTTAAAAGATGTAATTAAGGTGTATAATGTTTGATTTTTGTTTATGTACTGTGTGTAAATTGTGATTCTAATTTGAGAAGAATTTTCATTCTTGCGTAAGTATACAATGTCTCTAGATATCCAGCAAAATAAATATTTATGACTTTTTTGGAAAATTCTGGCCTGATAGAAAAGTTTTTGAGTATTTTGTGTTAACGTCTCCGTGACATATATAGGGATGTTTTTTGTGAGTAATTTAGATGCGAAGTATTTAATTTCTCATTTTTTGGTTTTGTTTTATTACATTTTTTTACTTCATGTAACATCTTTTCTTTAATAACGACTGAATTAAATTCCACTATTATCGGTCTAGTCACAGTCTTAGAATTAGTTCTATACACGACTTTTAAGTCCGAATCCCGCAAATTTACATTCAAACACTCCCCTAATTTTTTAACAGTGCTACATAGATTTTCTTTTGATTCTTCATTGTTTTTAGGTATGTTCCTTATTTCTATTCCCGAAAATCTAGACTTCCTTTCCATATTTTCTATTTTCTCTTGTAGTTGTTGTATAACATATTAATTTATCCTGCCTTTTCTCTGCCTCTAGAACGGATAGCCGTGATAGAAACTCATCATACTTGCTTGACATAGTATCGACGCTCTTTTTTAATTCATCGTTCTGTTCTTTTATACTAGAAACTATAATTTGTAAATCTTTGAAATGCTTTGCTTGTTCATTCGTATAAACTGAAAACATTTCACTCATATAAGACATAATGTTAGGATTCACTCCGTCATGTTTCCTTTTTTTACGCTCACTAACATTTAACGTAAGCGATGGAATATCAGGCGCCGATTCACTATGGAGTTTTGTCGTCCGTTCTATCGCGTCGATTGCGCGCGTCCGCGTAGTCTGCGATTGCGATGTATCATCAGAGCTCACAGGCATGGGCGAAGCGGGCGGCGGTGTACGGTTGATCGGCATTGTATAACCGGTTTTGAAATAAAAGACGCCTCAACGTTTAATTACCAGGACAATATGAGTTAGAAAGTGTGATCGCAGTATATTTGCGAACTTGTACCCCTAATGCAACCGTACAAGTAAAATATAACCGTCTCTCTTCTTATCGTTTTACTAACGTGTGGTGTCTTATGCTGTGTCCTATTTATTTGTTGATTGTAAATGTGATGGTTTTACTCACACATATAATTTAGTTTGTTGAAAATTAATCACTGCCGCAGATGACATTAGCACTTCGTAAACTTTCTCGGGCTTTATGCACTCCTAATATTTTATCACTATTTTGTCACAGCATTTATTAGAAAATACAAGTAATAAAAATAAACTATAAACACGTCTTTACTCTTTGGAAGTTCGGGGGGAAGGGGTATTTGATTATCTGGAGCTGATTAATGCTGTATAATTTATAATAATTTCTTTATTATTTAACATATGCACAGGCAGATATAAGAAAATGCTCGCAGAAATATGTAAATACAGTTTATTGACATTGAAGGCATAGTCCTATCTCGTATCCCCTATTATTAAAATAGTCCTTTTAATTCCTATATAATATAGAAAAAAATAATATATTGATAAGAATTATTACTTAGTTAAGACACCTTTACAATTTTCATTAACTTCTTTTCTGGTGGATCGCTTAGAACAAATCTGTATGCCTTGCAGACTGAAAGCTTGCAGAGACAAAAAGTGTATGGATATTGAAGACAACAGTCTTATATCACAGTCAACTTGGGTATCTTTGAATTTCAATGTAACTTTGAATAGAACTTCACTAACAATTAAATATTTTTTACAACTGTACCAGAGTATCCAAATAGAGAAGGTATCGTGTGGAGCTAAACAGTGGAATGTATAGACTATATTTAACAAAAACAAAAACTGTACTTGTCAATGTCAGTTTGTATTTTAGCGCGTCTGCGAAAACAAGGTCTGTCTGCAACAAAGTTTATTAGTGAATTTAAATTACATTTTTTTAAAGATATCGTAACTGAAGAGGGTAAGTTTTGTGTTTAATATTACTGGCACAGTTTTAACTTATCTTCTTGTCAATTAACATATAATTTACTAACCCTTTTACCCATATATTTGATAATCATTTGATACAGAAAAAAATAACAAATTTTTGGGTAACTTTGAACCATTCCATGTTACCCTGGTAGTATATTATTAGATGGGGTAACTTTGAATGTGTTGCTACCAAATGTTAAAAAACATATGTATGAACATAATTGTTTTTTATTTAAAGGTACAATGCCGCGAAAATCCTTTAAAATTAAGCCTGGTGTTAGAAAATATGGAACTAAAAGCAATTATACTCCAGAAATTTTGGAAGAGGCACTTAATAAAATTCGGTCAGGTGCCATGTCTAGGATGGATGCTTCCAAACATTATAATATACCACCTGTAACATTATATTATAAATTAAATAAGAAACATATCAAAAATATCGGAAGACCTATTACATTTACCGCAGAAGAGGAGGAGAGCTTTCAGAATCATTTGTTACTGTTGAGTGATGTGGGCTTATCATTGAGTATGTTAGACTTCAGGATTATCGTCAGAGATCTAAATAAAAACAACAGGATTGTGCCGCATTCCCTTTACTGAAGGAGAAACTATCTCATAATATCCCGAGAAAAAAGAGCTCAAGTTAATCGTGAGCAAATTGAACAATTTTTTAATCATTTTTCCAAGGAGAGTGAAGGCGTCGCTCCACAAAATTTGTATAACATGGACGAGTCAGAGTTTCATGACGATCCCGGGAAAAAGAAATTGCTATTTCGTAGAGATTGCAAGCACCCTGATGTAATAAAAAACAGCTCTAAATCGTGTTTTACCATAGTCTTCTGTGGGAATGCAGCAGGTGAGCTCGTGATTGGCTATATCAAGCCCCTGAAGGTTCCAGAATGGCAGTCTCAAAATCAGGATGGATGGAGACAATAATTTTTGAAGATTGGTTAGAAAACCAATTCATTCCATTCGTGAAAAAATATGAGGGTAAAAAAATATTAATGTGTGATAATTTAAGCGCGCACATATCCTAAAGCACTGAGCTTATGTGCTGAAAATAATATTTCGTTCATTTGTTTAATCCCTAACTCGACACATCTTCTTCAACCCCTTGATGTAGGCTATTTTTCGGCAGTAAAATCGGCATGGAGAAAAGTACTTAATGATTATCGTCAAACCTGTAGAGGCAAGAAAGTGTTGGCTCTTCCGAAGTCATTATTTGCCCAGTTAATTAAAAAAACTTTACAAAATGGAAATGCCAATTCATCTGAAAATCTACGAGCAGGATTTAAAAGTTGTGGTTTGTATCCATTGTCTCCAGATACTGTGTTAAACAAACTTCCAGCATATACCTCTACTGTGGACACAAGCGACACTATTGGCGAAAGTTTTGTTAATTATATAGAAAATGTGAGGCAATCGGATTTAAATACAGTAACCTAAGGAAAGAAATTTCAATCACCTGTAGTAGCAGGGAAGAGTGTGTCGGTGAAGAAGTGGAAAATTATTATAAAAAAAGGGAAAAAACAGTCAAAACGAAGACAGGAAATGAAATAGAAACCGGCCAGTCTAAAAAACGTGGCAGGCCCATGGGATCAAAAAACAAGAAAAAGAAAAAGCAAAGGGATCCTGCTCCTTCTGAAGAAGTCTTGTCAACAGAAAATGACAGTGAAAACAATGAGGTCGTTGATACTGTTGAGCATGGTGAAGAAGGTGATGGAAATGAACTTAAGTCACAAAACATTGGAGGACACGCAAAGTTCGTCGTTGAGGCTATGATACACAGACCACCTTCTCCAGAAATAGCTGAAGATTTATATATGCTTGACATAGGTGATAATCTATCTGTGCTTCAAGAACAAGAGGTTGAGCCACCGGTCATAATAACCCGAGATTTTACAATTGGAGAGTCGGAAGAACAAATATTATGGGAAGATAAGGATTTGCCAATTGTAGAAGAATATGTTGTGGAACCTAGCGGTGACTTAACAGCCTCTACATCACATAAGAGTGGACTAACCCGCAAGGAAAATAACACCGAAAAGAATGATTCTGTTAGAGATTTGGTGAAAGATGCTTATTTTATATTTAGTAATGAGGGGAGCAGGTTCCTAGGACAAATACGAAAAGTAAATTTGTCAACCGCGACTGTCATGGTTTCAGCTTTCCAAAAATCCTTTTTAGGAGGTTGGAAGTGGCCTTCAAAAGCCGAGATATTAAAAGTAAAGGTATCGGATATAGTAAGTATCGTAAAAGAACATCAAATCTCCAAGAAAGGTGGTATAACATACATAGAAGATGAAATTTTATTCATGGAGTGGGGAGAGTAACATTTTTGTAAGTCAAATATTAATGAGAAATGTCATCTTATATACAAATTTTTGATCTCAAATTAAACCCAAAAAGCTCTAGTATTTTAATACAAATTTCATTTTATTAATTTAAGTCAATAAATACAGTTAAAAATGTATAAAACTTTTGTTTTTCTATCTTCCTTTTTGGTACATTGAGTTTGTACATGGCATCCCCAAGTGATATAAAAAAATTGTACTGCAAACAACTGGCCATAGAGCATAATTTTATTTTCTTATTAAAAAACGCTAGTTAATGTTACCCAAGCTCTAAATAAGTCCAATATTATATGTTTTAGTCTTCAGAAACAAAAGAGTTCAAAGTTACCCAAAATTTAAGATAACTTTGAATGGTATTTCAATCGTCAATTTTAGTAAGAATTAAGCGTATTTTAATTAATCTCAATATTATAATACGTAAATAACATTAACAGAACACAGTTAACGTAATAAAATCATTAATCTCTCATATAATTTTTTTACTCTGTAAAAATCTTCAAAAACTGTTCAAAGTTACCCAAGTTGACTGCATATCTCTTATTATGGAAATGACCTTCTAAATGCTTACAATATCATAAATGTACATGTTACCATCAAGTTATTTTCAAAAAACCTTCAGAAATATATCTAACACTAAAATATTTCTACCTATGTCCGTTATAGACAAAACATAAGAAACCATCCAACCAATTTCAATTAAAATATTTTTGTGTGTTTGGATGAATCCCTAGATGGTTTATATTTACATTTGGACCCGGTAGATGGCGCTGTTGTCGTGATCCATAACTCACCAGTTTTGCAGCTGAGGCGCATCGCTAGTAATAAATACATTTAAATTTAGCCTGTGTTTTTGTAATCCTTACACAAACAGTTTAAAACATCTTACTTCCTCACTATTTATCATCTTTGTGTAATAACATAGATAAGGATAATGATTTCTTAAATTTACGCGAACACTACACATTGAATAAAACTAAATTTACGGATTCTATCGCTTTTATTTAACTGATTTTACTTATTTTTAATTCCCGACGTTTCGGGTGCTTTACAGCACCCATGGCCACGGGGTGGGGGGGGGACTGAGATGTTTGACGTCCCTATGTCATTGTTAGCCCGGCTACCTTCAGTTTTTGAATATTAATTTTTGATCCGATTTACGCAAAACGAACTTACAGTATCTTGAAATCTTGCAGAGGTACGCTTGGGTTTGGGTTTAATTTTATTAATTATAGGATCCCAAGCAGATGGCAGCACCCAACCATCTTCTCTATTGAAATTAGGATGTTTTTTAATTTCAATAGCCTTACGTATCATCCTTGGCAAGAATCGGTATTCTTTTGCGAGGATTTGTGGTTTATCAAATCTGATGTAATGGTGGGGACGATCTTGAACATGATCACAGACTGCAGACTTCCCGTAGCGTCGGTGCTTCACGTCAGCAATATGTTCTTTCACGCGGGTTTTTATGGATCTTTTTGTTTGACCTATGTAAGAGAGAACACATTCACAATCTAACTTGTACACTCCTGCATATTGTAGAGGGATATTACGATATGATGGAGAGATTCGCCATTTTAATATCGGTTGGTATGGGTTTCTTTTTTCTATACATAGTGTGACCAATAGTGTTATCAGGATTACGAATGACTAAAACATCTAGGAAACTTACTTTGTCAGATGGTAAAATTGTGAAAGTATCGTCTACGTACCGCTTGTAGAATCTTGGATTTACAGGAGCAGTAAGAAGGGCTCCTAGAAATCCTCCATGAATATGTCGGCGACTATGGGAGATACAGGTGAGCCCATCGCTACACCATCTACTTGCCTGTAGAACTCTTCCTTCCACAATAGATAGCCAGATGTGAGGCAATGTTTGAGTAATACTGCATATTCAGGAGGCATGTTGTTACCTTCTAGCTTCCTAGTTACAATTGAGATGCAGTCTTCAATAGGTAGGCATGTGAATAGCGAATGAACATCAAAACTGACCATAGTTTCATTGTCAGCGAGATGTAGGTCTTTTATCTCACCAACAAAATGGTATAAATACTTTGTGTGTGCTCTGGTATGTCCTCTCAGTGGTGACAGTATTTTTGGTAAGTATTGTGCCAGCTTATAATTTTGTGAATAGATCTGGTTCACTATAGGACGTAGTGGAGCGTTTGGTTTGTGTATCTTCGGTAACCCATACAACCTCGGTGGTTTGGTACATGATGGTATTAGCGAATTCACGTCGAGATTTAATTTTTCGGAGTATTTCTTTATTAAATCGCTAGTTGCTTCAAGCGTGTTAGTTGTGGGGTCTGTTTTGACCTTTTCATATGTACTTTCATTCGATAAAAGCTGTAGTATTTTAAAACTATACTCTGACGAGTCCATTATTATGCTGTAAAACACCCGAAACGTCGGGAATTAAAAAGTCTAGGAGTGAAGATTTATGAGCTGACAAATAAATAAACAAGAAATATGTGTGCGTGATTGCGTGTCACGAAGTTGAGAATAGTATCGGCATATTTTATTATACAATTAGAATGTCATAAAAGCACATAGTTCACGTTGGTGTAATTGTAAGTGGACGTTGCGGCCTATAGACATCTATATATGTCTTCGATTAATAATAAAAATGCGGAGGCTTTGTCACTCCTGAAGACTAAGATGCTATACCACGTTTGCAATAAAAAGAAGCTGCGGTTCTCTACACTAACCACACAACACAGGAAACACAGCGGTACTAAAGCACTAAGCTGCTATCTTACGCTGGTATTCTGTGAAAGCGTTGTCCTCAGTCAAGCGGACCCATTTGTGCTACAACCATAATTTAACTGCAGCGTGACTCTGATCTGAGCAACCACAAAAAATATTTACAATTTACTGGTAAGATTTAACTGTGTTAAAAATAAAAATGAACAGACACTTCCAACAGTGAGTTGTGATTTTGAGTAATACTGAATAACTATTTACATTAAAGCCATTTCAGATCATTGATTAAAACTGTCAAAGCTAGTCACAGAAATATATGAAACATTTCAACATGTAATGGATAGGCGTAAAAACGGCACATCTAAAGTGAGTTTTGGTGAAATTTCTTATTCACTGATACTCTTTTATTTTGTTGGCAAGGGACTGAGGGAATTTTGTGTATATGCTTTATAGTCTGTCATATAATATACACTTATTGTGGTAATAAATCTTTGTTATTTAATATCAGTAACCCGCAAAAGTCTATTGTTGGACATTGGCCTAACCCGTAGGGGCGATTGGCAATCGTAACACCCTACGTTTCACACCTATTTCGCTGTTTTCGCAAATAAAACGTTCGTGATATTTTCCTTAGTCACATTTTTGACACCGACTGGTTGGAATAAGTTAATGTATTCTTTACGCCGCTACTACACAAAAAAATAGATTGTGTCCTTGATATTTTTTTGAAAAAAAAAAAACAACTCAAGTGTATATGACCATTTGCTTCAATTTTATACGTTAACAGGCGTCCTTTAAGCTGAAATACTCTCAACGACGTCCTCAATTTTACTATGTCAAGATTTAGAGAGTAATTAGTGACAACTAGAACCTTATTAGTTCAATTAGATTACAGAAGAAAATTAAATGCAAGTCCAACTATTCTATATCAAGTAATTTTATATAAAAAGATAGGTAAGTGAATTCTGTGATTCACAGGCATCTACATTTATTTTATCGTCGATTTAATAAAAATGTAGAGTGCGTTATCTTTCCGGAGGAGTAATACCGAACCAAAAATTTATATTTTAAAGTTACTGTGAAATCAACCATATAATATCTGTATCAATATTAAGTTGTATTTTTACGTTTATTACTAAATTTGTTAGAGAAAAGAATAAACTTTATTATTTATTTATTTATAACTCGTTCAAACACCGCAGTACTCGATGTAAAGCGCCCTAATCGTCGGGTATTAAAATGTAAAAATTAAGCGCGAATTAATCCGTAAACTTAGTTGTAGTCTCAAACAGTATTAAACTGCTATTTTGCTGGTTGCGATATGAGAGTAGTGATGTAGTGACAGTGTATGTATATCCCTAATCCTATGTCATCTCGTGGGCGTCGTAAGAGGTGACAGAAGTAAACTAAACCAGGAGACGGGCTTCAGCGTATTTCTGACAACAGCTGATTAAAAATAAAAAACTGCAGCTGCCATTCCGCCTGTCAAGTGTGGCTACTATGGCAAATTCCCAATTTATGGAAGAGACGCTGTTCAGCATTTGAATTTTATAAGCTGTAATGGAGGGACCGATAGATTTTTGAACGTAAAAAGAGCATTGTAACATGTGTGGAGTAAAATTTTATTCTCGTCCACTACAATGTCACATGGGATATATCCCTTTTACATGTATAATTAACACTTAACTACGCTTTCCTCTGTTTTTTATGCTTCCCTAGGGAGAATATGGAATTTTTAAATCTGTATTGTATTCACTAGCATAGATAGTGAATACCCCTTTATTATTTCTAATAAATTGCCTTAGGTAAAAAGTAATTACAAAAATGTTTATCTATTTGTATATTATACGACTCATTTAAAAAAATTAAACGTTTGTAACGAGAAACGGAGAGGTTGATTGAAACAACAGAGAGCTTTATTGTCTTGATAAGGTCATTTGACTCACATTAAGTCGGGCTTTATTATTTTTATGCTTTACTGATACTCGTGATAAGCGATTCATTCGATCATTCAAATAAGTGATAAAAATACTATTATTAATAAATATTCATAAATAAGCCTGATACTTTTACTTTGAAAACAGATTCGGTCTCATTGAGAAATTTGAGTTAGTTGTTCATATCACAGCAATTATAGATACGGTAAGCTTCTTTCCCGTTTTTTAGTATGAAGTAACAAAAAAGCAGACAGTCTATCTGATGCTATGTGGATGCTATGGCCCGTAAATATCTACTTTTAATTATCGATTAAGAATCAAAATGAAGATACGTTGTCACCCATGACCACTAATATGGGATGACTGTTATCAGCAGAAAGGGTCTCCAGTTATCGACACTAACCATACAGATTACAGCAGCACCAAGCTGCTATTTTAGGCTAGTATTATGTGAGAAAGTTGTCCTACCCCGGTCAAGCCGACCCAGTTATGCTACAACCATACTATAGCTGCAGCGTGGCTATATCACGTTTTATTATTCCATAGATGAGATATACCTAACCGTATCCCATACAACTATAACATAAGGGTGGCAATAAATATACTTATAAACTAATATAAGTCGCATGCTGAGAATAGGCATACCCCATCTGTGGGTAACTATATACCACGTTTGGCAGGTTTTGAGTTAGTATTAGAAAGATGCTGCCCCTCATCTGTTTTATTTTACTCTTACAACACCTACAGGTTAATAATATGGGGAAGTGGATCCTTTACGCCGCCACTATACGTTGATGTTAGAATATACGTGGACTTATGGATCTGTATTTAATGAATAAATTAAAAATAATGAAACAGAGAAATATTCCAATCTAAGTGCTCAGGGGTGATAAAATATCAAGGAATATGATTCTTAAACGAAGACATATGTAGGCGTTTATAGATCACTGTGTACCCCGTAAGCCAAGCGGTGCGCACTTTAGATCATACAATACCTACCTTACGTCGGCTCTGGTACGGGTCGAATTAGATCAGGTCGGATCAGAAGTACTGCCTTATGAAAAAACTATTTTTTCCTTTAAAACAAAACCAAAGACAATATGCAATAGATAATAGTATCAAAGACAAAGATATGCTCTTTTATTTTAAACCATAACCTGGCAATGTTTCTTAGAAAAAAAAAAGAAATCACTCTGAACTTTCGGCGTTCCACATGTCGCTTTGATGAAGGTGCTCCGTCTTTTTTATAGAATTTTATATTTGTGTCTGGACTAAAAACGAAAGTATTATACTTTTTTATATTCCTTGTAATATAGTGAACACGTAGATATATAATTTGTGTTATAAAAGGTGAAAAGTAAATTGCCAAAAGTACTTCAAAATCCGAAAGGCCCATTTTGGCGGTTGGGTCATAAATGTGTTATTTTTCAAATCCTCATTTATTTTTAGTGTAAAATGTAAGTAAAAATAGTTTTCTTACATATTTCAACATAACTTGACGTTGTATTTATTTCAAATTCACACAAAACTATTTTTGAAATATTGTTCGAAATATCATACAGATAAAATATTATTATTTGTTTTTTTTAATTTTTTAATATTTTAATATTTTGGTATGAGTAACGAATAGAAACACATAAAACATAAAAATATACATATTTCCAAACATTTTCATATAAATTT
Source organism: Parnassius apollo (assembly GCA_907164705.1). Lineage (NCBI taxonomy): Eukaryota > Metazoa > Arthropoda > Insecta > Lepidoptera > Papilionidae > Parnassius > Parnassius apollo. Next base: position 1,289,665 of record CAJQZP010001514.1, read on the forward strand.
CTCCAAAAACAAAAGTGTAGAATTCTGATTAGTAGTAATTTTGCCACTAAAATTGAAGTATATACTACTACTATGCTATACAGGGTAATTTATGTATTTTATTACAATTTCTAGCAACCAAAAATAATTTTATTCGATAGTTTATACATTCAACAAGAAATCCTGTAAGTTTTATCCATAAATATCGTCTCAAAGTTAAAATATAGCAAAATTTGCAATATAGCAAAATATTTTCTAACTTACAAATTTTCCCGCCATTAAGGTCCCGAGCGAACGGGAGTATAACATGTCGCGCGCTGTCAGAGTGCACGATTAATTTTTAAAACATATGCGAATACATACATATATAATAGCCCATTAATTTTACGTAGAGCAATAATTTAACCTTCCCGAAACAAGATTGTTATCATTAAATATACAAATTTGGAGATCTCCTGGGGCAGACCCTTTAGTCAAAGTGAAGCTTAGATATGTACTCATCTAATTTAAAGCATGAGGCGAAAAATTGATAAAAATCTAAATAGTTTTAGTTGTCCTATACACACGCTCGTATACAAGCACGCATGCACGCACTCACGCACACACAGACGTACACCTACACTAGAAATTGTATAATAATCGTATTATGATATTACACCGTTACTGTTATAGCCTATTAACTCCTGTAGACTCGATTAGCATACACATGTGTACCAAACATAAACATCGTACGCTCGCTCGATCAAGATACACATGTGTACCACAAGTACTACCCTTTGAAAAATAATTTTTTTAATTAAAACAAAACCAAAGACACTATGCAATAGATAATAGTATCAAAGACAAAGATATGCTCTTTTATTTTAAACCATAACCTGGCAATGTTTCTTAGAAAAAAAAAAAAGAAATCACTCTGAACTTCCGGCGTTCCACGTGTCATTTTGTTGAAGGTGCTCCATCTTTTTTATAGAATTTTATATTTGTGTCTGGACTAAAAACGAAAGTATTATACTTTTTTATATTCCTTGTAATATAGTAAACACGTAGATATGTAATTTGTGGTATAAAAAGTGAAAAGTAAATTGCCAAAAGTACTTCAAATTCCGGAAAGCCCGTTTTGGCAGGTGAGTTATAAATGTGTTATTTTTCAAATTCTCATTTATTTTTAGTGTAAAATGTAAGTAAAAATAGTTTTGGTATATATTTCAAATAACATGACGTTGTATTTATTTCAAATTCACACAAACATATTTTAGAAATATTGTTCGAAATGTCATACAGATAAAATATTATTTTTTTTTTAATTTTTATAATATTTTAATATTTTGGTATGAGTAACGAATGGAAACACATAAAACATAAAAATATACATGTTTCCAAACATTTTCATATAAATTTCTCCAAAAACAAAAGTGTAGAATTCAAATTAGTAGTAATTTTGGCACTAAAAGTGAAGTATATACTACTACTTATGCTATAAAGGGTAATTTATGAATTTTATTATAATTTCTAACAACCAAAATAATTTTATTCAATAGTTTATACATTCAACAAGAATTCCTGTAAGTTTTATCCATAAATATTGTCTCAAAGTGAAAATATAGCAAAATTTGCAATATAGCAAAAAATTTGCTAATTTGCAAATTTTCCCGCCAAAAAGGTCGCGAACGCGGGAGTGTCATATTACGCGTGGCCTCGCGAGCTAACAGGAAGTCTATGACTGAACGTGGGACTCCCCCCGTAGAATGCCTCAAAGGGCGATATTTGACATAGTTGCCACGCTTGATAAGCGGCTGGGTAAGCGGGTAGGTAACCGCAATTTTTTTTTATTTTCAGTCGTTATTAGAAAAACACCGCTGCCCGTCTACTTACGACGACTACGGTATGATATGGGCTAGGGGATATTCTTACACCGTCACTACACGATCGTGATTGATGATATTATACGCTTTTAAATAATTATTGTATTAAGTTGAAGTAATTTTCCATATAGCCTCAAAGAACGGAAAATTATGGTTAAGATAAGGAAAGAAAAGCAAGTAAAACATGCTGGAAATTAATTAATGCAGGTGGATCAGGACTGTCTATTATAACATAACTTGAGGAGAGGCTTTAAATAAAACCAAATTAAGTTGAACATAAATAAAAACTACAGTTGATGACGGCTGGATTTGCCCAGCATGGGTCAAGGTTTTGGTAAACCTTTCACGTAATGCTGTGCGGTTAGCACATTCTTGAAATGCCTATGTTTTGTTATGCATTGAAGAAAAAGACTACTAAATAAGAAAGAAGTAGTAATGGAAGATATGATGTTTTTCCTTGAAACGGATACGTGGTTTTGATTGCAAGAAAAAATTAAAAACTCAAACAAATCCATGGGATGACATAGGGTATTGGATATTCATACACCGCCACTACATGCTAATTCTTTTAGTCTTCCGATAGATGGCGGTTTAACCGTTTCGTTTATACGAGACTTTAAACACATAGATTTACGATGAGCTGCATCGTGAAGCTAGCAAGAATTTTATATCTACTAGATTTACAGTGAGTGTAGTAACGTTTTCGTAACAAGTTTCAGTTTATACGAGACTTTAAACACATAGATTAACGACGAGCTGCATCGTGAAGCTAGCAAGAATTTTATATCTACTAGATTTACAGTGAGTGTAGTAACGTTTTCGTAACAAGTTTCGGTTTATACGAGACTTTAAACACATAGATTAACGACGAGCTGCATCGTGAAGCTAGCAAGAATTTTATATCTACTAGACTTACAGTGAGTTTAGTAACGTTTTCGTAACAAGTTTCGGTTTATACGAGGCTTTAAACACATAGATTAACGACGAGCTGCATCGTGAAGCTAGCAAGAATTTTGTATCTACTAGACTTACAGTGAGTGTAGTAACGTTTTCGTAACAAGTTTCGGTTTATACGAGACTTTAAACACATAGATTAACGACGAGCTGCATCGTGAAGCTAGCAAGAATTTTATATCTACTAGACTTACAGTGAGTGTAGTAACGTTTTCGTAACAAGTTTCGTTTATACGAGACTTTAAACACATAGATTAACGACGAGCTGCATCGTGAAGCTAGCAAGAATTTTATTTATATAAATTTCGTTGCTCTATTTATATATAATTGCAATTTGAACGTAACAACTTATCTAATCCGTAGTAGATTTGTTGCACGAGCAACGAGTTAATCCAAATTGGATTAAACCAACGCTAAAATAGAAGGTATTATAATGTGACGTAAATTCAAAGGATGAGGACAAAAGTAAAGTCAACTGAGTTTTTCTCGCACCACATAAACGGCTTAACTTCGTTAAACAATGACAAAAGCAAATATAATCCTAACAGCTTTTTCATTGCCTTAAGCACATTAGTTCTACTTTACTGCTAAGTGAAAGAAATACATGTTACTCTTCTCGGTCATTGTAAGCACCGGTAATTTTATACATTTTTGTGTAATGTGTATTTTATTGTGCAATGAAAATAATAATAATAATAGAATTTAAAGAAAAAACTAAATCAACACTCATTGATCATGTGATGTGTGTGTGTGGGGATGTGTGAAAATCAGAATTGTAAAATTCAATTACATCCATATACATTTATACAGATCAAACTGTATAAAACATTCTCTTAAAGCATTCATTTCTGAACTAAATGAGGTGTAATGGCGGCATAAAAGAATCACTCACCCATTTCATACCAGAATGAGTAAAGACGAAAAAAAGTAGGAAAATAATATCTATTCGTTGCTTCAATTGTTTAAATTATGAACCCTGATAAAAAATCTTATAAATATTTTTTATCTTGTATATTGACTTAGTGATGATGAAATTAGTGGTAATAAATTGTGTCCAGCGATTGTACACAAGTCAACTTATGTGGCTCCGACAGAATATCAAGGCTGCGGTAACTGTAACATTACCTATGCTGAGGCATTAGCATTTTTGTTGATACATACAATCCACAGAGAAACTTGCTATTTTTGAATGTGTCCACGGGAATTGCTATATAATATTTATGTAATATTTATTAATCTTATATAATATTTTCTAATTAAGGTGCATTTTATTAAAAATAATTGCATCTACGAATAAACATACAAACAAAATTCAAACTGGATTACAACAACCACAAGTCTATCAACTCAGCATCCACAGCGCTAAGATATTCTGTCATATCATAAAGCAACTCCCAAACAATCGCTGAACATAATCATTATGAAAAATACACTTTATATAAAGTTCATATTAAACCTATACTTTTATTATTTATTGTGCATTCTTTAGTATATTTTGTTTTTATTATTTTTATGATTAGCGATGATTTACAATCATAAACATTTTGTTAATCTGGCTTTGATTAAAGTAATTCTATATAAAATAAGCGTAATGTTTTCGTGGAAAATATAAACAAACTAGTAAATTAATATTATTTTAGTCATTGATGATCACTCTCATGATAGTTTTATTATACTGCAATATTAAAAAATCATACTCATTTAACCTGAATATCAAATTTTCTACTATAAATTACTCTTTAAAGTTTACATAATTACACTTTTGCCTTGAATGCAACAAAGGTAAAATAATTTACAGTATGTGTTTTACGTCAAAAGGGAAACTATAATATGAATGGAATATCCATCAATATATTTAGCAGGGATGGGAGATATGATAAGGATATAGAACGACGAGTGAATGCGGGAAATAGAGTAAATGGGGCTTTGCACTCTATTGTGAAGAGTCAAAATGTGTCGAAAAAGGCACGTATGGCAATTCACAATGCTGTGTTGGTCAATACTTTAACGTATGGTAGTGAAAGTTGGGTGTGGCAGAAGAAGCACGAGAGTAGAATAAACGCAGTAGAAATGCGGCCGTTAGGGAGTATGTTAGGGCTGAATCTGAATGACAGGGTAAGAAATTGTGTAATAAGAGAAGAGTGTGGTTTGCAAGATGATGTTGTGACCAGGATTAAGAAAGGAATGCTTCGGTGGTTTGGTCATGTGGAAGGAATGAATGAGGAAAGAGTGACAAAGAATATTTATGGTGCAGACGTGAATGGCAGAGTCGGAAAGGGACGTCCTAGGCGAAAATTTAGCGACCAAATTGGCGATTTATTGAAAACGGGCCAAATTAGGAGTGCCCTTAACCGACGAGCATGTATGCGTAGGTGTATGGATGTGAAGGAGGCAAGAGAGGTGTGTCAGGATCGTGCCAAATGGAAGTCTGTAGTCTCTGCCTACCCCTCTGGGTGACAGGTGTGAGTGTTTTATATATATATATATATATATATATATATATATATATATATATATATATATATATATATATATATATATCCATCAATATGTTTGTAAATAGTTTTATTCAAATAATATAATAAATAATAACTTCATCGAAATCATCATTTAGAGCACATATAAATTTCCCTTTAAATTAGATCGCAATCAGACTCCAGGTTCATGAGTACCGTAAATTTCCCAACAGACCTTAATGAATGGCATCAAAATGCCCCCAAATAGATTGCCGCCTATTTCAATCAGCGGCCACAAACAGAGGTCGTTAATTAGAGATACGTGACGTGTGACACACACAGATTTCTGTCCATTAACTCGCAAATAAATAACTACCATACAAAATATAATTAACATTATATTTGTGAAGCGGTAATACATTTCAGAATGTCAATAACTTTGATAATACAATTTTCACTAAAAACATTATAAAGGCTTGGATGTGGACAAAATAATATCATACTGCTTGTAATGAATTTGCACATTATACTTTAAGGTTTCTTCTCTTACTATCTTGAAACAGTTCGTAACATTCCTCTCCAGAACATAGGTCTAAACAAACACACTGCGTGTGCGTGTGCCTTTGCGTGTGCGTGTGCGTGTGCGTATGTGCGTGTGTGCGTGTGTGCGGTGTGTGTGTGTGTACGTGTGTGCGTGTGTGCTGTGTGTGTGTGTGTGTGTGTGTGTGTGTGTGTGAGAGTGAGTGTGTGTATGTGTGAGAGAGAGAGAGAAAGAGAAAGATAGAGAGAGATAAAGAGAAGGAGATAGAGAGAGTGGCAATATATGAAGAAGGCAGTAAGCTTCGATAGGCTGTACTAATGATAATGTTAGTGAAACGGGACAACATTAAAAAAATAAGGCAAATTCTTTATAATGGTAAAGGTATAAATAACTAACGATAAAGTTCTTAAAATAAACAAACTATTTTTTAGATATTTCCACAATTTTAATCACTTTTCTTACTGTATTTTTAAAATAGTAAACTTTAATTAAATTTTGCCACATTTCACTTCTATAGCAGTCATATTTTACAGACTGTCTCTTGGGTATCTGGAATGCTGAAAATGGTAAAAGCAGCAGTGCAAATGAATACTTATAAAATAGCGCTTTTGATTTCACGCAAAAATTGTACGTGAATAAATAAATACGCCTTAATTATATTTAAAACTATAAAGTATTTTTAAAGGTCTTCATTTAATCGTATATTTTTTATACTTCTTCCTTCGCTATTTGTGGATTCCATATATTTTCTTCTACTATTAAATGAGGTCATATTTATACCTTTTATGCACAAAACATATTACAATTACACACAACAAAATTAAATTTATAAATTAATGTACAAGTGGCCTTATCGCTAAACAGCAATCTCTTCCCAGCAAACCTGGCGAAGGATATTATTTTCATACAAACATACAAATAAGTTTGCATAAATAGTAGATTAAGAAATATATCCCTTTCTTTTGAATACATTAAGGTAATGAAAATATGTAATAACTATTGTCTATACACACATGAGGGCGAGCCCCCCACTAGATGTAGTGACAATCCGGTAAGAGACGCAAGAATCCATGGATGGAGGTGGGTCAGCTTTGTGGCATTCTGTTTAGTTGGGTAACTATATTCAGCGGTAGACTTATTATAGACTGTGATGTGATCGTGGTGTTAAGTTAATATATTGCTTATTTCAAATTACGTAAGGTGTGAAACAAAACAAGAATTCCCACCATGAATCGATTTAGCTAAAGTTATTTGAATGCGTACATTTTCAAGTGTAGAAACTAAAATATAACAGAATATACAAAAATATTTGTACATCAAATTACTTTAACATACAAAAACTTTTCCACATTTTTCCAGAGGAAAATATAGACCGATCGCCCGACTATACCAGCTACTATATTCAGAAATTGGCGTTTTATCGTGCACATGTGTCTATTCCTAATAAAACTCAAATAATGTACATGGAACAATATTAGTTTGACAGGTTATAAATAGATAATATTTTCAATAAGTAAATTAGTTTAGTTAACTTTAATTAAGTTCATTTCTTGGATTTGTTGCTTTTTAAAACTGCCACACTTATTAAACCACCTACCGGAAAGGGAAGAACAGGACAGCAATAGGAACTGGCCAGACAGACCCTTTTAAAAAAAGCAGGGATGTATTTTTTTTTCTTCCCCATTTTTTAACACTGCTAGCCCGGACAGATATTGTATCATTGTTGGTTCATTTGTAAGAGATCGTGTAACTCCTGAAAGACTTAACCGATTGAGGTTATAATCATGCAATACCTTTTGTCAAGGCGATAGTGAATAGTTATGCAAGATTCCGCTAGGTGGCGCTGTAGTCAAGCCATTAACAAATTATTTAATGTAAGACCAAAATGACTCATACTTACAATTTATATTATTTTAGTATAGAATAGAAAATTACAAAATTTTAACTCGATAAATGGCGCCGAAAAGTCCGGAGTGAGTTGTGTTTGTTTTTAAGTATCTATGAAACGCGTCGTTTCACATACCGCAAAGACCAGTGTCTGTCGAACTAGATAGTTTTCTATAACATGATGTGTTAATTTTTGCAATGTGATTGCGGCATAAGGGAAGTCGGAGGTGCGGAAGAAGTGTCGTAGAAGATGAGTGTAGATAATAGCAGAAACTCTGACTCGCTTAAGCCGCAGGGGAAAAGCGTCGAAAGTGAAATACGTCTATTTGTGCGGTGATCAATACACCTGTCAAGTGCGATGAGGGAAAATCCTTCCTACAATGGGACATGTTAAGAAGGCTAAAGATGTATCATATCTGTACTAGAAACATTCAAATTGCGTTTGGATATTCCGGCTTGTCCTTAAGTTTATCAGATAACAAGTAGGTAACTATGCGATTAAGTTCTCAGACGGGATACATACAGTAAAGGATCACTTGTATAAAACGTCACATATAAATTCATGCTTCCACCATTTTTTCTTATCCATGCATTCCATTTTTGATCAGGGCATGATATAAAGTGATAGATCATCTTACGTCACTACTACACGGCGGACATATTAATAATATTTTAAATATTTAGCAGTTAGCTATGGTTCCACATTACAAACGTATTCTGCGAAAGTCTACCCAACATCTATGTTTACACGTTCCTTAGTTCCTACGTACCTGATCACTATTTGTTTCTGTCAAAAATGGTAACAATCGCATACGGTAACAATTATTGATAGTTAATTACCATCTTATATTTACGCGAACACTACACATTGAAATAATACTAGTTTTTACGGAATTTATCGCGTATATTTATATTAACATAAATATACGCGATAAATTCCGTAAAAACTAGTATTATTTCAAAAGTTTCTCAATCTGACTGAATTTTTAACTATGTTTTTTTTTTTTACAAATTGTTAACCGATTTTGATTTTTTGGTTAAATATAGCAGTCCTCAAGTGTGTAAATTAGGGATGTAGTTTTGAGGTTCTTCAGTAGACAATTTTTTAACGCAATCCACGTCAGAAGCTATTATATTATATTGACTCGGCTATTATTATCTCCGGGTTCTTATACTTGATTTCGTACCAGGACTTCGTTGTTCTGCTGTTCGATTAAATCACGTTATTTCCTCTGTTTCATAAGATTCTTAGTAGTGCTTGAAAGTTTGAGGGCAAGCCGTGTTATTGCGGCAATTAACTATTTCAAGCTGTTTACAATTATACCCAAATTGAAAGGTCTTTCAGTAATTCACACATACTTAAAAGGTACTTTACCTTTAAGCTTTAAAACTTGATTACTATCTAAAGTTGATCTTTGCTTACTTTGTTTCGTGATAACAATTTTTTTCCGACATAACAAAATGAACGAGGCAAAGGCACGCTATATATAGCCACATAATATTTTAAAGTTCGCAAATATAGCGATTACTGTACTGCTGCTTTCGGGCAGAAATATATAAGATGTTTTAACCAGCCTTGACAATTTTTTATAGAATAAAAAGGAATTAATCTATCTTAGTAATAGTTTATTTTTTATTAATAGAAAATTAATATAGATGTTTACGGACCATAGCATCCACTTTACATCAAACTATGTGCTCATTTTGTGTTACGTCGACATTAGCCAACGAACAGAATATAGTTCATATTAAAATATAGTTTATATCTAAAATATAGGTAGTTCATTTCTTATGAATTCATTTTTAAGTAAAATTAAAAAATGTAATTTATAAAATATATTATATTAAAAATAAATTTAAAGTTAATTCTGTCTCATTCATTGCGAAAATGCAGCGGTATTAACGACAATGTAAAAAAAATCTCCTTGTAGCGACAATATGGTGAAATTTATTTAATGGTTTTTATTTTCTTCTCGAGAATCTGAATAATAGATATATTAGTTATGCGATAGGAAACTTGCTTCAAAATTTAGATCACCGTAATAATTTATGATGATTAGTCCACGCGTTCGTAAATAAGGTAATGGTATCAATATAGTTAATTTAAGTAAAATTACATATATATTTACTATATATGTACGTCTTAACCCTGGACGCAGAAATCCTTTTTTTCTCAAAGCAATATGGTTGAGCACGTTTGGGTGTGATAGCTCAATCTACAATTTTATTAAGAAAGATAGTCTTATTAAAGACATTGTACAAATTACACGTCTTTCTTTTTATTTTCTTTTAAAAATATCTCCCACACTAGGATTTTCTCCCGTTTAGTGGAGGCAAGTGTTAAAAACAAATTTCAAAAGGACAAAAATCCAAACTCGGTGCGGGAGTTATCAGCGCCGCGACTTAATGTCTCAACAATCATTAATATCTTCATTATTACAAACGGTAAATTTTCACACTAAATTTTTACAGCACACTTCGGGTTTTATCCCTGCTGGCACTGATTAAATTATTACAGGCTGATTAACCGCGTGCTCGACGATGAAGGAAAACAAACTGAGAAAGCATGTGTCTCCGAAAAAAATATCATTTTGGGGGCGTGTAAAGTCCGCTACATGCACAGAAGTCTATTTAGATTTACTACGTTATGATATGAGTTTTTAAGGACCATCAATAATGGTAACACTTCTCCTTTACGGGAACATTTTGCATCGTGTTGTAATGGTCTGAACAGAATTGTTTGTGATATACGTTATAATAATATATTTTAATTATTTTTTTCGTAAAAACTTCTATTTAATACACATTCCCTACACTCCCTTATTTTTAGGTTAATAGAATGATCTGATGAAATACGTTTTTTTTTTTAGAATAAAAGGGATAAAAGTGCACGCAGTCCACATCCACATCTATCCTCGATTATGAATCAAAAGGCAGACGTTTTGTCAAACCTACATAAGTATCTTTACACTCACCATACAAAACATGACAGCATTGAGCTGCTATTTTACGATAGTATTCTATGAGTGCGGGTTTTTTTTTAATATTTCAGTCGACTCACATTAAATTTATTCGAGAGTAATATTCACCAACAAAGATAAATTAAATTTAACGTTAAAATTAACTGCGCAAAAAATAAAAACAAAATCGTTTATAGAGAGTGACGTCTGAATCGAAAAATACCTGCCAGTGCCACTTAAGACTAATTTCTTATGCTTCAAATTAAAGTTATCCATTTAACAAATAATAATCTGATGAAATATATAAGTAAAACAATAACTATTTTATGCAATCATCTGCAATATCAATTTATTTATGTAAACTTTTAATGGTTTGAGTAACTTTCAATGTACAGTGTAGAAGGGTCAATTTTTTGACTAAAAATTAACCCTAAGTAATGAAGGTATCTTTAATTTGATTCAAATAATATGTATTAGTAGGATACAAAAATGCATATTTTCCTAACGTCCAAACCTAAACATAAGTAGAGTTATAATATCTTTATTTATACCAAACAAAAAATAATAAAAAGAATGAGCTAATGAAAGAATGAAGTCATCCTTTCAACATAACAGTAACAAATGACGGAAGCATGAGTAATATTAATGTTGAATTCTTTGAAAGTACAAAGATTCAGACTTCATATAATATTTACTCATTCTTAAGTCGCGTTTCAAGAAAAAGTAATGTTAAGAGATATGTTTGTATTCGTCAAGGTAGGTCTAAAAGGATTATGACATAAATATGTTTTGCCACAAAATACGGAATACTCTCAAATAATAAAGTATATCGATGTTTTGTACGAGTATGTTTACTAAGGACAACGACCACAGCGAACAACTTCGACCAAGGCATCAATCGACGGATTCAACTCGGCTGGCTTGAGTTCGGGAGATTACGACAAAATACATAAGTACAGTCTGGTATACCTCGAAAACTGAAAAAAAAATATAAAAAACCACTGCATGTTGCCAGTGATGACATGAAGCTGAGACATGGTCTTTCACTGCTAGCCGTATGAGGAAGCTCAAGTTCTTCAATGACGATTGGCGGGAACTTGTACGCCACTTGATTGCTGCTCCTGTTTTGTAATTTGAACAATAGTTTGATTAGATGTTCACACACGTGAACTATTATTGAGAACGATAAAAGAAGTGTATCGATGGTAAAGTGAGCCTTAAGGTATTGTTTCCTTAGGCGCCTTGAGATATTATCAATATCGACTAGGTCATCTGCTGGTTCAGACTGACGTTAAAATGTCTCAAAAACTTCAAAATAAGGCGCATCAACACATTGTTATTGTGTAATGTTGACATTATTTAGAATAATTTATTATTACTTGAAACATGTAAAATGAAAACAATAAGAGTCCATTTCTACAAATAGAAGTAATAACCAAACAAATCCTTAGTGTTAAAAAATATTATATAAAAATGTAAATGGTAAATATTATCTACCTAACTTTTATTAAGTCATTAGTTTTGTTATTTCTGTTAAATTAAATAAGTATCAATTTGTATCAGAACAGAATAGTTTTGCTATGAGGCATATAAACTCAGTAATAATATATATATATATATATATATATATATATATATATATATATATATATATATATATATATATATAAATTACGTTTCACGTTGTTTGTCCGCGATGAACTCCTAAACTAAAAACTAAACCGATTTTAATCAAATTTGCACACCGTGTGCAGTTTGGTCCAACTTGAGAGATAGGATAGTTTTTTTGCCCATGAGTGGCCCACATTTTTTTGCGAATTTAAGAATGTTTTTTAGTTTATAACTAGCTTTATCCCACAGCTCTATCTGCATGGAAACAAAACACTTATTTTTTTCTGTAGTAACTCTTTTCCCTTGTAATATACCTCATGTATGAAGAACATACTAACATCTTCACAATATTTTACTACAAATGTATTTTAATTAAATAGTATATATGTTAATAGTTTTCATAAAACAACCGCAAAGCTTGTACCTTTAAAGCAACACGAAGAAAATTTTCGATTATTTATATGTGAAATAATTTTAGCATGTTGCGTTATATCGTGTCATAATATCAACAGTAGTTATAAATAGCAACGGCGGGCTATACAATAAATGAATACTTTAACAGAAGGTAGCGCGAAACCTGTCGTAAAAACTTTGCATAGTAAATATTTTTATTTATTTTATTTATTTTATTCTTTATTGGACCAAAGATTTTGTACAAAAGGCGAGCTTAATGCTATGTCATAATATCAACAGTAGTTATAAATAGCAACGGCGGGCTATACAATAAATGAATACTTTAACAGTAGGTAGCGCGAAACCTGTCGTAAAAACTTTGCATAGTAAATATTTTTATTTATTTTATTTATTTTATTCTTTATTGGACCAAAGATTTTGTACAAAAGGCGAGCTTAATGCTATATGGCATTCTCTACCAGCTAACCTTGGGTAGAACAGAGAGTGAGTTATGGGCAGTAAAGTTGTCATGACCTCATTCAATTCAAAATGTACATGCTACACATACATATAATATATATATACACATATATATTATATACATATATATATACATATATACACATATACATATATATATACACATATATACATACATACATACACATATACATATATAAATATATATCTCCATAAATTTATATACAAATAACTATAAACATATAAAGTAAGTGGACTCAAATTTGTTGGTTACGGATATATTCGTATAGTTTTCTTTTAAACACGTTTTTAGCAGGTATTATGCGCAGGTCAACAGGCAATTTGTTCCAGAGGGAGATGGAAGTTAATGTGAAAGAATTTGACATAAACCCAGAATGGTGGAGAGGAGTAGACAGTAATAAATTGTGTGAAGACCGGAGATTGAGAGAATGAGTGTCACTACGGAATTGGAATCTTTCTTTTAGGTAAAGGGGTGAGGTAGAATCATTAAGAACTGAAAACAGAGAGGACAGCATTCGAAAATCTCTGCGCTGGCGTATAGTCAACCACTTTAATTGGGAGCGAAATTCTGATACGTGATCGTATTTGCACAGACCAAAGATGAATCGTATGCAGTTGTTAAGTAACCTGTCCAACCTGCTTAGCAGCTCCTGAGAGATATTAGAAAGACAAACATCGGCATAGTCAAATAATGGAAGAATTAGAGATTGGATGAGTAGAAGCTTAGTTGAAGGAGGCAGAAAGAACTTAAGACGATAGATGGAACGAAGTATGCCTGTGACTTTACGACAAATCTCGGACACCTGTAACCTCCAACTAAGGGTCGGGTCAATAATTAAACCCAGATCCTTGACACTAGTGCGGAAAGGAATTACACAGTTTTCGTAGCAAATGGATGGTAGATCAGGTATGTTAAGTTGTGACACCAATCGACGACTACCAATGATAATAGCCTGGCATTTACTGGGATTTACCGTTATACCAAATCGCTGTGACCAGTCTGAAATGCGTTGTAAGTCCTGATTAATAGCTGCAATAGCGGTAGCAATTTCAACCGAGGACGCTTGTGAGTATAACTGAAGATCGTCAGCATATAGGTGGTAAGAACATTGAAGGTGGGTAGTTAGAAGATTGATAAACAACGAAAACAAGAGAGGAGAGAGAATGCCGCCTTGCGGTACACCTAGATATAGATCGCACCAATCGGAAAAATCCTGACCAGCCCGAACAGCCTGCTGGCGACCGCGAAGATAAGAGGAAAACCAGTTCAGTACTGACGGGGAGAAGTTTAGGCGTGAAAGTAATCCAAGGAGTAAGTCGTGATCGACACAATTAAATGCGTTTGAAAAGTCAATAAGGACCAGAACAGTCAAACATGACCTCTCCATGCCCTCTCTAAAATCTTCTGTAACTTGAAGTAAAGCTGTGGTGGTACTATGTCCCGGGCGGAAGCCAGATTGATATGTACTAAGGTAGTTGCATTTCGAAATGAAAGAGGTGACTTGTTTGTGTACCAATGATTCAAGGGCTTTGGAAAGAAACGGCAGTATAGAAATAGGTCTAAAATGGGAGGGTAGGGATGGATTGGGTACCTTTGCAAGAGGCAAGATAAAAGCTTTTAGCCATAACTTAAGGAAAATACCAGTAGAGATGGAGAAATTGATGATATGAGTGAGAACTGGAGTAACAATATCGAGTATGAGAAGTATCATAGGTCTACTCACCTCATCATATCCGGTTGCGGAAGATTTTATTGAAAGTATGGCTTTTCTAGTATCATCGTCAGTCACTGAACTGAAGTCGAAAGAATTACATGATAAGAAAGGCATGGAATTAAGTTCCTGGAGAGTCGTAGCTTTGGTGGTCAAATGCAGACGTGATGCAGAAGAGAAGTGTATATTCAAGTCATTGAGTGAAATATTTTGGATTAGAATATTGGAATGTGATTTTCCAAATCCCAGGGATTTAAGGAACTTCGATATATCTGCAGAAGGGGAGTTTGAAATACTATTGTGGAAGTAGCGGCGTTTGGCTGTTCTTACCACCTGATTACAGCGGTTTCGTGCTCGCTTGTATTGTTGAAAGGTGGTACTGTTCCGATTCTTTTTAAAAATGTGAAAAGCTCGATCTCTTCTTCTCATTGCTCTACGCACTTCGTCAGTTATCCACGGTGCCGGAGGTCGGCGTAACCTGACTGCTCGAACTGGTGCGTGCCTATCGAACAGGTTGAGAATTTGGGTGTTCAAATGAGCAATTTTGTCTTCCATATTATTTGCACAATGGGCCCCATTCTATATTCTTAGCATCGCGGTGTAGTTGAATGGTGTCAATTTTATTGAAATTGCGTAAATACACAATCACTGGCTTTGGCTTGGGAGGCTTTAATTTATACGACATGACCAAAAGATCGTGTCGAGAAAACGCGGGAACAGCCAGTTGATCATGATATAAAACATGATCCGCTGAACTAGTGCAAATGATGTCTAACCATGAATCTTCGGTGTCCATGTTGTGGTGAGTTGGACTAGATGGTAGAATATAGAGATCTGCCGAGTCCATGATGGCTTTAAGTTTGCGACTCTGAGGAGAATCCTTTAGCAAGTTGGTATTGAAATCACCCATTATTATAATATGTTTGTTATCAGTGCTGATGGAGTCGATTACCGATTCAATATGGGAAAAATAATCAGTTGAAGGAGGGCAGTAAACAACTCCGAGCACGAACCTCAAACCATTAATTTTTACTTCTAGAAATAGGTACTCAGCAGATCCTCTATATTCTGATGGTGATATTGCAATGACATCATATGCATATTCCGATCACAAGTAAATGGCTACGCCACCTCCACCTTTGCCAGTGCGATCAGAACGTATAAGTACAAATCCAGGTAGACTGTACAACGTAGAGGATAGGGAGGGTTTTAGCCAGGACTCTGAGATAAGTAGAGCATGGATGTATTGTGAGGAAAATATGTCAAGTAGATCTGAGTAATGGGCAGGGATGCTTTGCGCATTTATATGGCATACATTTAAACAATTTGTAGAGGCAAATTTCGTGTGCAAATAATTACCCACGTTATCGATAAAAGAATCGTCTGCGGGTAAGGTAACGCTAAAAGAAGAACATGCAGAATAAAATGAGTCTTCATCCGATGACATTTAATCTATTATTATTAATAATAGCAAATAATAAATATATAGGGTATATGTAATAATAAATAATGTTGTATAATATATATGTATACCTATATATGTAATAAATTTTATATATACTAAATACTATATTTATGAATATAAATATTAAAATAATGAAACTACTATGAAATATAAAAAGTTAATTAATCACTATTTGTTTTACCTGCCGGTCTGCCTTAAAAATTATTAATCAAGTTTACATATAAAAAGAAGATTAGCACAAATGTTTTAAACAGTCCAATGAATTAGCAATGATGTCTTACTCATATTTCACTTGGTCAAATTAAAAGATAATTAATGTTGTGCTCATCTTCTATACAACAAAGGACAATAGAAAGACATATATTATAATGTTAATGACTAACTTAAGTGAGCGATAAACAACAATTATAAGTAAGGCCGTGATCGTTTACTATTTTACATTTATACAAGACACAAGAGTATATTGTACATTTTATTTAAAATATATTAATAATTATGAAAAGATTAAACTGAGAATAGAACGCTACAATTGAATACAATCTAATGGTTAAAATACGAAAATTATATACAAATGAAATGAAGACATGGCTTAAAAACCAATAATCCAATTTTTAGTTCTTTTCATTTCTTACATTATATTCGTTGACGCCTCCACTGTGTATGTATTACTGTATGTACCTCCACTGTGTTTGTATACTATGTAGTCATGAATTGACGGACCGAATCGCACGAGTTTTAACTTTCCGGGGAAAAAATAAAATTTTTACTGGTATCCCAACCTATATGCATTCGCACTGACAACACTATACACCTCATGTCATTGTGAATTTTTCGTGCTGAATCAGCGAGTCGCGTCTTCAAATAAAAATATTTAACATTGGTTTTGTCAAGTGAAAGTTCTGGATTTTATTATTAGCAAAAGGTGAAAATTTATTCAATCACTCATAAACGTCTTGAAAGACTGCAACGTATGTAATTTATGCATTTAAATAACTTATAGGGTAAATTAATTATAATGCTAAATGTGAAATCTATAAATTAAAGAGTATAATATTTTTTTAAAGTGCAAGTTCTGGATTTTATTATAAACAATATGTGAAAACTTATTAAATCACTTATAAACCTTTTGGACGATTGCAATGTATGTAATATTTGCATTTAAATAACTTGTGGGATAAATTAATTATAACGCGAAATGTGAAATCTATACAGACAAAACTGACTGACTAAAATGTTTTAACAAACTTGATAGGTATATTGAATCTGATCACATACAGCGTAATAAAATCGCAATATAAAATCTATTTACGAGACAGAACGAGAGTCTTAACATTATATATCTGTCTCGCAATGCCACGAGAGGGTATACGAGACATTACATTCTCTTTTATATGATTATTCATACATTTATATTTACTACCAAAATATATTTAATATCATTGCTTACATTATAATAAAAATCAATATAATATCTATGTATGAGACTGCACGATACATATCTGCCGTGCCGTGCCACGAGGGGTTACACGAGGCATTGAATTCTATTTTATATGAATATTCAAATATATATATATATATATATATATATATATATATATATATATATATATACATATATATATATATATACATATCAACTACCAAAATGTATATAATATCATAGTTTACAGCGTAATAAAAACGCAATAAAAATGTATGTGTGAGACACAACGAGAGTCTGTACATTACATATCTGCCTTGCGGTGCCACAAGGGGGTTGACGAGGTATTGGATTCTATTTCAAATGAATGTTCATATGCTCTTTTTACTACAAAAATGTATGCAAAGGTACATAAGGCTATATTCACATCAGATCTTACTCACTTTCGAGACAAAAGAGGAGGCAAACTATTTGATCAAGTGATGAAGAATAGAAAGATTCTGTTTCACACAACAATCTCAACCCCAAAAACTTGTCAGTTAATTTATAAAATAATGATGCTGTAAATAACTTCTTTAGACTGTTATGTGGCTCATACAGTTTAGAAGCTTCTTTAAGAACAGCATAACTGCTGTTCTTAAAGAAGCCTCCCAATTACTGGTAGCAATCAGAACTAAAAATGTTTCCATATTTTATAATAGGCCATTATTAATTAAGAGTAATAATAACGTTGGCATTTGAAATAGTATAAAATAAATAAACAATAATTCACAATGAGAAATTACAATATCTTAATCGTAAATTGTTTGTTAATTATAATAATTTATGACAGTAAATAATTAAAATGAAGCAATCAAATCATTAAACATCTACATAGTATACAAACACAGAGTAGGCGTCAACGAATATAATTATTTGATCAAAGTAACTTACCTGTAAGTGTCTTTCGATCAAAATTATATAAACTTGACGCCTCCTCTGTGTACAACCCTACCTTGCTGTTAATTATTATCCACCCTTAGGGTTTGCTTGCATTTTTTTTTCTAATTATAGTGGATATAAATTCACAATGACATGAGGTGTATAGTGTTGCCAGTGGGAATGCAAATAGGTTGGGATACCTGTAAAAATCTTATTATTCCCCCGGAAGGTTAAAACTCGTGTGGTTCAGTCCATCAATTCACGACTACGTAGTATACAAACACAGAAGAGGCATCAACTTCATATAATTTTGATCGAAGGACATTTACAAGTTGGTTACTTCGATCAAATAATTACAAAACTGAATCGGCGATTAAAATGTCTTGAAATAAGATGAGCCTATAATCCATGGGTGTTAAATGGATGCTGTGACCTATAGACATATTCATCCATCTACGATTAGGAAGCAAAATGGAAAAGACGTTATCACTTCTGAAGATGACGACGAAAGGAGCTCAATTCCTGCAAAAATAGTATACGGTTACTCCACGAAACTTCTCGAAATGTTAACATTAAGATAAAACTTGGATATTTTTATATTTAAGAAATAAAGAAATGAATTTAATAAATGATTTTTAATGATAACCTTAAATCTAAACAATACCACATTAATAATACTACACAGTCAAATTTGGAGCGGATTGTTAGTACTTAAATATAAACTACCGACTACTTTTAAATAAAACACTCTATTTCATCCCATAGGCGTCGTAAACGGTGACTAATACTAGAAAGAATTTATTAGTTCTATTTTTTTTATTTTTTTTTCTATAGGATAGGGTGACAAACGAGCACGCAGTCCACCTGAGGTGGTTGCTGCGGCACATAGATATCCACATCTATGCTCTGTTACGAATCAAAATGCAGATGCGTTGTCACCCGTGAGGACTAAGACGGAATGCCACGTTTCCAGTAAAAAGGCTTTCCGGTTCTCTACACTGACCATACGAAATACAGCAGCATTAAACTACTATTTCACGCTGATATTCTGTGAGAGCGTGGTCCTTCCCCGGTCGAGCCGACCCAGTCGTGCTACAACTATACTACTAATATAACTGCAGCATGGCTCTACCACGTATAGAAGTTACGATGCCGTGTTAATCGTCGTCCTACGATTGCCAATACGCGTGCCAAGCGTGATTTCCGTGTATTTCTACCATCTTTAATACCTTCAACCCTACACTAGTATTTTATCATGTATCGTAAACATGTTTTACATGCATATATTGCACACTAATAAACATCTATCCCAGAACAATTATTTGTAAGCATTACAAACACGTATTCGGTGTGTAATTTAGAAAGAGAAATGAAGATAATTTCTTGCGCCAAGTGAAAAATTGGGAGTATTATGTAGATAGTAGATTATTAAGGAGATAGATAGAAAATTCTTCACCACGCGCACAAAGTAGGAAGAAACAAAAATAAATTATAATCAAAAGTATTTTTACTATAGAAATTTTAAACCTTAAAGGTGATTTCTTTCGGAAAAGAAAATGCATAGTATTTGAAATAGTGTGATATTTTTGTTTAGAGAATCTACAACTTTAATTTCTTACTTTCAAATTATTTAATAAATCATACAAAATTAGAGAGTGTTAATATTTTATTGCTTTATGTAACCCATTTCTACAAATTTTCTTAAGAATGCTTAAATCAGCTTGGTTATTGGTATTTATAAATAATGAGTAACTCACGATATAATATAGAAATTACACTAACAAAACTTGCGGAGGCACTCCCCTGTAATGATATTGGACACTAGAAGAGACAAAATTTGTATTATATACAGAAGTGTTCTGAACCTTCACTCAGTGTAAACCATTCCTCTTTTTTCACGAAACCCTCTTATTTAAAATATTTTTATAATAAAATATCTGCAGGCAATTTTAGTAAAATATGTCTTAAAAATTCGAAATTTTAAATTCAATATAAAATCTGAATAATGAATACATAGACATCCCCCAAATAATTATTTAAATCATTATTAAAATAATTATTTGGGCAATGTCGGAAGAGTCGACCATTTATAGTTCGAAACCGATGGAAAAGATAGGTTCTCAAATGTCATCCTTGCACGGTAGGCAAAGTGGCCGTTTCTTAGAGTCAAGTTTTGGTTATGAAGGTTAGTGGAGTCCGAAGCTCGGTTGCATCGCCGACCGTAGATAGTTTGGTGCTCAATAAATAAGCCAGCCACTCATGAAAGGACGCTGGTTGCCGACCGGAGTCGCAGTTCGGAGAAGTTTTGAGTGACGTTAATGAACTTAAATACCCGAGAGGCAGTACAAAATGCCTTTGTATATAAATATAAATATTTGCCACTGCGTTGGCAAATATTTATCGATTTCATGTTTGTTTACTTTGATTAATAGAAATAATAAATACGGAAAAAAATCCGTAAAGACAGAATACACCTGCTAACAGCTGAACATGAAGCATAGTTCTTACGATTACATAAAAATTTGTTTTCTCAGTACTCAAATTCGAAAGTTACTTAAAGTCTCGCATAGTTGTCCATGAATCATGGTGTATAGATAAACCTTGTTAGTTTCTTGGAACACCGTGATCAATTAATTTAGGTTTTGTATTTGATTTACTTTAATAAATAAATAAGTAATAATAAAATTTTAAATACTACAAATTAAGTAAATATTTTTTATAAAACTTAAGTGACAAAAAAACTTACAGTCTACCTGATGGTAAATAAACACCTGTAATCTATGTACACTTGAAATCAAATTAAAACAAAAAGACTATATATACGTTGTAACCTCTGAAGGCACATTGACTCTAGAAACTTCTGTCATCCAGCCTGAGCAATGCATTTATATGGCACCAGTAATAAGTATGACGGTGGTATTTAACCAGACGGTCTCCAATGTAGAAAAGGAGTCCAACAAGTGAAGAGACATAATCGAAACGAAACCAAGTCAATGATTCGGAATATACTACCTTAAATAGATATAAATCAAAGAATTTACGGAATAAAATATAGCAGCATGCTGCTTTGCTTTTTATTAAATTTATTACAACTTGGTTTTATTAACAATTACAAAGTCATGAAATTATTCACTGAAACTACTTGGTTTGATCGGATAAATGTGTCAACTCAGTCAAAGTCCCGAAAAACGTCGCAAGAATTTGTAATCGCTTTTATGTATAACAACGTTAAGAAGCGTGGAAAACAAATTCGAAACTTACGTTTTATTTTTGCACTTTGTTAAATGTACTTTTAATGTAGTTTTTAATTTAAATTCAATTTAAACAAAAATTTTAAAACACAAATTCTTAGAATCATTTACAAAACAAATATTTCTTGTATGTCTATATATAAAAAATCTAAATGTTCGAGTGCTTAAAATATTAAATCTTCAAAGTTTTACACAGATTACTACGAAATTTTTACACAATGTTGCATTTAAATATGCGCATATTAACGGCCGTTACATATTATATTAGCAAGGAGTTGTAGCACAAAGATCAGCAGATTCGAATCCCGCACGGAACAAGTACTTTTGTGGCCCACAAATGGTTGTACCGGGTCGGGATATTTGTCCTTGTTAAACTTATGTATGTAAACTGCCCCTGCGATCGTAAAAATCAACTGAAGGCTGCTACTAATAATTACAGCTTATCAAAAGTCCACTGCTGTACATAGGCCCACCCATAAAGTAAGTCACAAAGCAATTCATTGAGCAGGGATGGGAGATATGATAAGGTTATAGAACGACGTGTTAACGCAGGAAATAGAGTAAATGGGGCCCTACACTCTCTTGTAAGAAAACAGAATGTGTTAAAAAAGGCACTTACGACAACTCACAATTCTGTTGTGGTCCCTATTTTAACGTATGGTAGTGAAAGTTGGGAGAACCACGAGAATAGAATAAACGTAGTAGAAATACGGTCGTGAAGGAGTATGTTAGGGCTGAATCTGAATGACAGGGCGAGAAATTGTCTAATAAGAGAATAGTGTGGTTTGCAAGATGACGTTGTGACCAGGATTAAGAAAGGAATGATTCAGTGGTTTGGTAGTATGGAAATAATGAACGAGGAAAGAGTGACAAATAAAATTTATGTTGCAGAAGTGAACGACAGAGTCGCAAAGGGACGTCCTAGGCGAATGATTATCGACCCAATTGGCGATATATTGAAAACGGGCCAAATTAGGAGTATCCTTAACCGACGAGCATGTATGCGTAGGTATATGTATATGGATGTGGAGGAGGCGAGAGAGGTGTGTCAGAATCATGTCAAATTGAAGTCTGTAGTCCCTGCCTACCCCTCTGGGTGACAGGTGTGAGTGTTTATGTTATTTTATGTTTTAAATATTGCAGTTTAAATATAACCGTGTCGTGGATGGCAAACTCTTAAAGTCGTATTTTACGCTTATTTACGGAAACCCTAAGCTTACTTGGAATTGGATGGAGGAGTATTAGCAATGATAACGATATTAATATTTTTATTTTTTAAATTAACTTGGTACTAGACTTCTCTTCAAGGTATCCTCTCTAAATTTTCATTTTATTGCCGATATTTAAAACTTGCAAAAAACCTTTTAGAATTTTGAATAACATCAAGTAGATAATTGACAACATTATTTCATTTAACTCTTAATTTGGTAACGTGTCTAATAATGCACATATTGTTAAAAATATTGAGAAAATTTTTAGCAGGTTAATACTATTTACTACTAATATTCTATTTAATTTATTGAATCCTTCTATTCGGCAGTAAAAAAATATATTTATCACGTCTGGCAACATTTGAAGTTAGTAGATCGCAAAATGCCGGAGCATGCGCTTGCGTCTTCGAGTTATAAGATAAGAATCGATTAAAATCCTATCAAAATATAGTTGTTACGACAGATATATGTGCTGATTATGTAAATGAATATATATTGTTTTGGTTTTGCGAAAGATTTTGATCAAACAATAATATTTGCAATCTAAAATATTACTGTCAATATTCATGTATCTACAAATGCACATCACCAACATCCTATATTATGACCTGATTTTTGGAGTGTGCATTATAGGACACATTGCCAAACTTACAACACTAGAGTGTACATTTTACTGTGTGCAATTTTAAATACATTACTACGGCTGACGGACGGCTGTTACGAGGCAAGTGAGTTTGTTGAGTAATTTGTCTACGTCCAGTGTTGCTGCTTCTTTAACTAACGTAACGGTTTCAGCGACACCTTCACCGATCTCTTCAGCAGCCAACACGTATATTATCCATACCATCACCATCAATAAAATATTTTTATTTACTACCTACCCAGTAATTTATCCTATTGTGCACATGGATTTTCAAAGATAAATGTCTGGCTACTTGGTAGTGTGCATTATTATTAGATGGTTTAAAAACAAAACTAAATATGGCAATTTTTATTTATTTATTGTTTAGTGGTCCAATTTGTACCTAGCAAACCAAATATAAGACAGAAATATAAAAATAATGACATCGTAATGTTTGCCAAGTAAAGGGTAATACGATAATTTATAAGCCATGTAACAAATTCAAAGTTTATACACTATGTTATCGGTATTATCATATCAGTTCAACTCTGGTTCTGCTGAAAAAATTTTATGGAATAACAGTGACAAACGAGCATGCACATGATGATGATTGTGATTATAAGTGTCCACATGATGATAAGTGGATGCTGTGGCCCATAGACATCTGCATCTATCCTAGATCAAAAAATAAAATGTAAATATGTTGTTACTCCTGACGAATAAGATGGAATGCCTCCTTTCCAGTAAAAAGGGTCTCCGGTTCTCTACACTCACCATACGAAACACAGCAGCATTGAGCTTTCAAGGAACATACTGCGTAATTATTGAGAGTATGGTTGTAGCATGAATAGGTTGGCTCAATCGGTGAAGGACCTCACTCTAACAGAATATCAAAGTAATAAGTTTAATGAAACTGGACCATAGTTGATATATCCATTTGTTCTTAACATACCCTAGGAGATAAACTTTTTATTAAAATACACACTTTCCATGTGTCACTCAAAACGATAGAATCTAGAAAACATAAAGCGAATGTGTAATTTTTAAACATATTTGTTTAGTATATAGTTGGTTTTTTTTGCCAGCAGTCGGGTAACCCTATATAATTATCCCTATAAAACAATTTATCTCGCTGTAGTTGTTTGCGCGGCAATAGATGTCATAATGTATGTGCAGTAAGAATAAAGTAATCATTGAGTAAGTAGAGTAGTAAAAATTAATGAACAAAATTACATTACACGTTAATTGAAATATAAATACATTACTTTTGTGTAACGGTAATCTTATACGAAGTAAATTAAACTAATATACGAGTATAGTGAGTTGGTAAACAATTATTCAAGTATTTATTAACAACCGTGACTGTTTTACTGTGAACTTTGGACCTATTGGTAAGAATAATTACCTACCTACATATACGTTGAAGTTTAAGAAGGCTAAACAAAATAACTGTGAATTATTACTAAAGTAATTGATTTGTATTGTTGTAAATAAAAGATATTTAATATGGAGAGTGTTGAAAATAGAATGTTGCTACAAGTTGATATATTTGAAAAAGTACAAAAGACGTACGCTAATTACAAAAAATCGCCTAAGGACAGGATAACCGTGGGTTATATACAGAGTAGAATAGAAACTTTAGAAATATATTGGAAGGAATTTAAATCCGGTCATGAGAAATTAGTTACGGCTGTTTTGAAAAAGGACAGACACATGTTACCGTATTTCGCAGAGGATATGTTTGATAATTTTGAAGAATTATATTTTACGTACAAGGGCGAAATGAAAACTTCATTAAAAAAATTAACGGCCGATATAAAAACAACAGATAAATTGCACAAAATAGATGAGATGAGACCATGTGGTTCCGGGAATGATATAAAATTGCCCAATATTTCAATTCCAATCTTTGAAGGCAACTACACGGAATGGCAATCGTTTCACGATCTCTTTATGGCATTAATACACAAGAATGAGTCATTAGAAGATGTTCAGAAATTACATTATCTTAAGAGTAGCCTGAAAGGAGATGCAGAAATTTTGTTGCGCCAGTTTTCGGTAACGGATGCAAATTATGCTGAGGCTTGGTCTGTTTTGAAAAAGAGTTATAACAACAAAAGTTACATTGCTAATTGCGTATTTAAATAGTTTTTTAGCCAGAAAACACTTTCTCAGGAGTCAGCTTCGTCCTTAAAGCAACTACTAGATACGTCAATTGAATGTATGAATTCATTAAAAAATCTTGGCTTACCAACAGCGCAGTGGGATGCGATCATAAACTATGTCATCGTGTCAAAGCTGAATTCTGAAACGCATAAACAGTGGGAAATAACAGTAAGTAAAGATAGTACTGATGACTTACCTAGTTTTGAAGTACTGAAGTCTTTCCTGGAGACACGGTTTCGCATGTTGGAGATGGTGGAACCTGAAAATAAAGCTTACAAACTAGTTAAACCTAAGACATTTCATGCAACCTCTACAAGCAAAAATAAATATTGTCTCTTCTGCAAAGAAACTCATTTTATATTTAATTGCAAGGAATTCGCTAAGCAACCAATAGAGGAGAGATACAGTTTCGTCCAGAAAAACAACTTGTGTTTCAATTGCTTAATTCCAAATCATTCCGTATTTAAATGCAGGCAGTCAAATAAATGTAAAATATGCAACAGACGACATCACTCTTTATTACATCGAGAATTTATAAAACAAGCAGGTGAAATAAAGTCAAGTACAGAAGAAACTAGTACAAATACACAAGAGGTTAGCAAGGTTACAGCACATATGTTACGTGGAGAACAACCTACTCAACAAGTTTTGTTGGCGACAGCATTGGTCGAGGTACCTTCGCGAACGGGACAATTGCACGTCTTCCGGGCTCTGATTGATCAGGGATCGGAGGCCTCATTCGTGACAGCGCGAGTGGTAGAGTTATTAGGTCTGAAGAGAACTCAAATCAGCGGCGTGGTGTCAGGAATTGGTGAAGGTAATAAAGTTTACATTAATCATTTAGTAGGATTACATATTAAGTCGAGGCATGAACGTGATTTTTCTATAGATGTTAATACTTATGTAATGAAGTCGTTGACGCGTAGACTACCAGCTAGGGAAATAAGAGGGTACAATTGGCCTCAACTTAAAAATGTGAAGTTAGCTGATCCCAGCTTTAACGTCCCGAGTCGGATTGATATCCTACTTGGAGCTGACGTTTTCGGCAAAATTATAGATTTAGGTCTACTAAAGGGACCGGGCGATGTAATTGCTCAACGCACACATCTAGTCTGGATATTGACAGGTGATATATATGCAAATCCTACTGAAATACAAAACATTGTTAGCTTTCATGTCACCAGGCTCGTAGATGAAGACAATAATCTGTTGAAAAAATTCTTGGAAATAGAATCGGAAGAATACACAAGCAAGAAAGCATGGACAAAGGAAGAAGAAATATGTGAAAGACACTACATAAATACAACGACGAGGGATACATCTGGAAGATATGTAGTCGATTTACCTTTAAAGCATAGTGTTGAGGAAACCGTGAAAACATGCGGTGAAACTAAATATCTGGCCATCAAACGATTTAAACAGTTGGAAAGGATGTTTACCAAACATGAAGATTTGAGAACAGAGTATAAGAATGTGATACATGAGTACTTAAAGATGGGTCATATGAAGAAAGCTGAAATGGAAGAGGAAGAGGAAGCAATTTACTTACCCCATCATGCGGTTGTAAGAAAGGATAAAGACACTACAAAGGTAAGAGTGGTCTTCGACGCCTCAGCCAAGGGTTCGAATGGTCTCTCCTTAAACCACGCCATGATGATTGGCCCCACTTTACAACCTGAACTTCGTGCTCTTATCACTCGCTGGAGGTCTCACAAAATTTGTGTTGTCGGGGATATAGTAAAAATGTATCGTCAAGTAAGGATGACTAACAAACACACAAATTTACAACGTATTGTTTGGCGCGATGATATGTCTGGAGATATAGAAAGTTATAAATTACTTACTGTAACTTTTGGAACCGCTGTAGCACCATACCTTGCTGTACGGTCTATACACCAGCTGGCTGATGATGAAGTTGACAGGTACCCCCGAGGATCTGCTGTTGCTAAGAATTCGTTCTACATGGATGATTTAATGACGGGCCACGAAGGTCTATCAGAAATCAAAGAAATTTGCGATGAAGTTAAGAATCTGTTAAAGAAAGGCGGCTTTAAAATGCAGAAGTGGTCTAGCAACTCTGACGAGTTGCTGAGGTTTCTGCAAGATGACAAATACAGTCCGGAAACGGTGGACAGAATAGAAATTAAATTAGATAAGGTGATAAAAATACTTGGTCTCACATGGGACAGAAAAAGGGATACGTTCAATATACCGGAAACCAGGAAACCTGTTACAAAAAGGTTAATATTATCAGATGTGGCCAGGCTCTTTGATCCATTTGGCTGGCTCTCTCCAGTGGTTATTACAGCTAAAATTATGATACAGAGACTGTGGTTAAGTAATCTTGGTTGGGATGATGAACTACCTTCTGAGCTAGTAGAGGAATGGCTTAGTTACAGAGAAGCGCTTCAAAAACTGCAAGATATTGAAGTCCCGCGCTGGATTAAAACGACGTCACGCTGCAAAGAAGTGCAATTGCATGGATTCGCAGATGCCTCTTCTGTTGCGTATGCAGCAGTGGTCTATATCAAGGTTTTGGATGAATATGACAGGATCTACGTCACAATGATGGCATCTAAAACTAAGGTAGCACCATTGAAACAGTTGACTATTCCGAAATTAGAACTTTGCGCTGCAGTGTTATTGACTAAGCTATTGCACGAGTTGTCTGGTCTATGGGATATACATATGGATCAAATATATGCCTGGACTGATTCAATGGTGGTTCTGTCTTGGTTGCAGTCTCAACCAAATCGATGGCAAATTTTTGTTGGCAATAGAGTGTCGAACATAATTCAGTTGATAGACAATGACAGGTGGTATCATGTTCAATCAACCGACAATCCCGCTGAACTCGCGTCGAGAGGGGTAGCACCAATTGAAATAGTAAACAATGACATGTGGTGGGCTGGACCAGAGTGGTTAAAAATAAAGGAAAGGTCTCCGTGGCGCAGTGGCTTAGCAATGAGCGGCTGCGCTGGGGGTCGCGGGTTCGAATCCCGCACGGAACAAGTATTTGTATGGCCTATAAATAATTGTTCCGGGTCTGGATGTTTGTCCTTGTGCAATCTATGTTTGTAAACTGCCCCCGCGATACAGGAGAAAATCCTAGTGTAGGGGTAACGTTTTTTTTACAAAAATAAGAAATAAAGGAAGGGATTTAACAAAGAATTATATTCCTCAAACATACTTAGAGATGAAAGGATCTTTTAATGTAGTATTAAAGGAGAAACCAGTTTGGGAACGATTTTCATCTATGTTACGAATGAAAAGAGTTCTTGCATGGTGTTTACGATTTCTACATAATAAAGAGAAAAGTGAAACGTATTTAACTATGGAAGAAATGAATGAAGTTGAAGAAAAATGTATAAAATACTACCAGTACTTAGTATACGAAGATGAAATTGAAGAACTTAATAAAAAAAGGAAAGATAAAAAGGTAGAAGTTCTTTGATAAGTCTTACACCTTTTTTTAGACAAAAGGGGGCTTAGAGTAGGAGGGCGACTATCTAATGCCAATATAAATGAGAATGCTAAACATCCAATTATAATACCAAAAAAGCAGCATATTACTAAGCTTATAATTAACGAAGCCCACATAAGAACTTTGCATGGAGGTTTTCTTCAGATGCTTACATACATCCGCAGCAAGTACTGGGTAGTTAGTCTGAAGTCTGCTCTCAGAGCAATTATTCGTAACTGTAAGGTGTGTATAATTGACAAGGCAAAAGTTAAGCAGCAACTGATGGGCCAGTTACCATCTGCAAGAGTGAATCCGAACCGTGCTTTTTTCAACAGTGGAGTTGATTTTTCCGGACCTGTGCAATTGCGAACCTTAAAGGGCCGTGGTTACAAGTCAACAAAGGGCTATATTTGTGTCTTCGTTTGTATGTCTACGCGAGCTATAAATCTCGAAGCTGTTACGGATTTAACGTCACAAGCCTTTATTTCAGCATTCAGGAGATTCGTTGCGAGAAGAGCTCACTGTAGGAACTTGTGGAGTGACAATGGCACCAACTTTGTGGGAGTAGCAAGGGAATTAAAGTGTATGTTTGAACAGGGCAAAGCTAATCTGGCGAGGGAGGTAGCTGAGCTCCTATCAAATGATGGTACAACATGGCACTTCATTCCGCCGAAGGCACCCAATTTTGGTGAGCTATGGGAGGCAGGCGTTCGTTCGGTCAAGAAACATTTGTCGAGAATAAGTGGTACTACAAAGCTGACCTATGAGGAAATGGCAACACTATTGGCACAGATAGAAGCCTGTCTAAACTCGAGACCTATCTGTCATTCCGAAAACACTAGTGAAACACTAGATCCACTCACCCCAGGTCATTTTCTCATTGGTGAGCCAATAATTAATATACCAGACACAAATTATGAGCACAAAAGCGTAAGTATTTTATCTAGATGGCAATTCTTACAAAACAGGATGCAAGATTTTTGGCGTAGATGGAAATCGGAATATCTCCATTAATTACAGCAACGGCATAAATGGCAAGACACAGTGCCGTCTCCATGTGTTGTAGATATCGTAATCATTAAGGAAGATGATCTCCCACCGGCGAAATGGTTATTAGGAAAAATTATAACACTACACCCTGGCGCTGATCAACTCGTCCGCGTGGCAACAGTGCAATGCAAGGGTGATAACATTCTTAAGAGACCATTGTCTAAGTTAATATTACTTCCAATGAAACCGAATGATGAAGAACAAGGTCAATGCTGAGGGTTATACCTAATAGTGGTCAGTTAATTTCACATTTTTCTATAACATCACTTGTATTTTTAATGATATTTCATTACATTATGTCACTAGAATATCTATATACAATAAAAAAGGTCAGTAAAAAAAGGCAAATGATAAAATACGAAGTTTCAATGTATCATGCTAAAACAATAAGCCACAGAGGACTTTGTGCCTGAACAATGATGTAATGGTAATGAGAACACTTTTGTTATAGCATATTTTAAGTTTAAACTTGTAATCTTTTAGCCTTAAGTTTATGTATTTTTTTCGTAGCATATTAATTACTTTATTGTCTAAATAAATGTAAACATATTTTTCGATTTAAGGTTGACTTATAGGTTGACTTACTTAAATGTTAAATTAATTTATAAAGGTATTGTTACATGCAGATACAGTCCATGTTTGTAAGTAAAAGGAAATAATATAAATTACCATTGAAAAATTATATTTAGGATTTATTGTTGTTCTTTTTCTACTTCATAATAAATCAACTCGATCATAAGATTGTAAAAATAAATACTTCATGGTGCCTAGTACTTTGATATTTTATAGATAGTAGGAATTTTGTACCAGTGCTCCCGTTCCATACATGTGTTGCATGTTATAAAATAACATATGTTTAGGTTTGAGCGAAAAATGGTTTTGCTGTTCAGATTTCAATTCTCATGAATTTTATATTATAAGTTTAAGGTATAAGTTGTAACTTAATTACTATGTGCATTACATTTTGTTTTGAATTTTGTACTTTTTGAGCACTTAGTTAAAAACTGTGATTTTTGGAGGGCGGTATGTTTAGTACATAGTTGGTATTTTTTTGCCAGCAGTCGGGTAACCCTATATAATTATCCCTATAAAACAATTTATCTCGCTGTAGTTGTTTGCGCGGCAATAGATGTCATAATGTATGTGCAGTAAGAATAAAGTAATCATTGAGTGAAGACACGTTTATTGAATTATTTCACCTGCAAGCAAAAGTGCACCTTATTATAAAGTGTACAATATTGTTATTTAGAAATATTCCATGTAATCACTTTACACTAAATTATTTCATTATCATCATCAGCACGTAAAAGTCAAGTGCTGGACATGGACACCCACCGTCATCGCAATTGTCACGCTCGGCAAGTGAGTTGAAGATCGACGAGCTGCCTGTTGTCGGTTTATGTGTCTGGCATAGAAAATATCGGTATGCTGGTCAACGCTTACGACACCCATGGAATTAAATGAGATTCTCTTCCGCCGTCATCACAGTGCACAAAATAATTTGATGATTAGTGCTCATAAAACTTTGGAAGTATTTTATTTCTTTATATATTAAAATAGAAAGGAGTATAAAAATCTATTTTTATTTTTTAATCAATCCGTGTTATATATGGAATGAGAAATATTATTTCCTATAACAGCAAGATTGTCTACGAATATATTTTATATTAATAGTAGTAAGGTTACATTGCAGAGACCGCTTTTTATTGCCAAGTCATGACCCCACTGTACAAACTCGTTGAGAATTCCATTTAATATTGGGGTCAACCCTCCATGAATATATATTTCATAAACATATCACAACAAATGAAAAGCCATTTTCTAAAAACAACTTTGTTTTGTTTTTAAGGTTTCTAAACCCTTAATATATGTCTATAAATATCTTACTAAATAAATGTCATTTATACACATATCTTCTAAGAGCTTTATATCTTAGTTCATATGATTACAAAAAACATGTTTTCGTGAAAATCCACGTCAAGTCCCACTAAGTAATTATGCAATTTTTGAATAACACTAATTAAGTTTTCTTTGTAAATCTGAAGTTACAAAGGAACTTACAGAAAACCTGATGGTAAGTGATTACTACTTTTTTACATTGGGAAATTTCTATACACACCCGCCTCGCGGGGGCAAGGATGGACTATGTCGGACTCGCACCGACTAAAACCCCCAAGGAGCTCCACTTTTGCCGCATATTTGTTACTCTTAGTGCACTATGAAGTCACGCCTAGTAAGCCTCCCCCCTTACCCCACACCACCAGCCACACTGCTGAACATACGCCCCCCAAAAGATTGTCATAAAGCAATAAGCAATGCCTGAAAAATCTAATGGCTTATGGCACCCAAACGCAGCAACATCAAAGGTGCTTAATGTATGGTACTACCTTCGTCAAGCCTCCTGCCAAACGTGACTACTATAACAAATTATCTCTTTACCGAGAGCGAAGTATTTACTCGTATAATAATTATTTTGAAAAGAACGTTCTTACATTTCATAAAATTATTGATAAAATATTGAATAATTTAAATCAAATTTTGTTTAATCATTCGATATTCATGTTTTTCATTTTATTCCTTCATTTTCCCTAAAATAACATTTGATCACGTAATCGATAATTCAGTTCTAAAACTAAAATTTTAAATTTATGTTTTGAATTTGTAAAATAAAATTGCGTGACAATCGCACTGATGAAAGTTTTCAGTTGTTTTTAATTGTTATTAAACGTTTGAACAGATGATACTATCACAAACACCTAAAATTAAAAAGGAAAGTAAGCCACGTTGGAAGACATTTACGGTCTAAGTAAAATGTTGGTATTTTGATAGGTTAAATAAATAATTGAATAATGCAGTTAAAATATGCTAACACTAAAAGTCATAGGTTTAAATCCGCCATTCAAAAACTGTCGTGAAAAGTAATGGTTCAACACAAGAGTTTTAAGCGTACTTGCAATAGTAGACAGGAGTATTAGCAATGATAACAATATTAACAACTTCCCTGTCCGCGAAATAGACACAATAGTTAAACAATCGAAATGTTCATATATGACTCATGGGACAGTGAAATGGTTAAAATATATAGATCATGCTGTTGAAATTTTCATTTTCTAGACGATAATCAAAGTTTGCAAAGAAAAATTACACATTACATTACAGAATTTTAAATAACTTCAAGTAGTTGATAATATTATTTCAATAACACGATTATTTATTACATTAAGTGACAAAATACCTGTTAATATGTTTTTGGTATAGTTGTAGAAAATTTAAAGAAAACATCTTTTGATTTTAAACAAAAAGAAAAACACAGATTTAAGACAGTACTAAAACCTCGCACGGGCTCCGGACTACCATTTTAGATATTTACATTGTTAAGTAAAATGATTCCTTTGAACGAAGTCTTGAAACGAATTCTATTGTTATGAATTATGTTTACTGATAATTATTATAATGTGTTTTCATGTCGTATTAAATATTAACATTGAGAATATTTCTATCGTATATATTTATATCGTATTTATTGACATAACATCAAAATATATTATAATTTGTATAAAGATAGTAAAAATACCAAAACGAAACACTTATATTATCATATTATAGTCCTACTCCCCGCGGTATAGTGCCAGAATGCTGGCTGCGTATCCTCACTATATGGCTATGAATAGCATTTGTACGACAAAAAAACCAACCAACGCCCTTGTCACCAGTAGCAACGCACCAATAGCATCTGTAGCAAATAGCAGAATTATGTAGTCATCTCTAAGAGACTCATATTTGCATCAGATACTTAGTTCTGCTGCCTCTGAAGCCATATCGGCTCTAAACAAGTTACCCCAAGATGAAAGGCTGCCACAGTATCTATAACATTATCATAATCATAGCAGTCCTTCACATGTCTATTGAGGAACATATACCTTCCCCAAGGAATGCCACTAAGCACGGTCCTAAGCCTACTAAACTCGTCGACTTCCTGCATGTCTTTCCAGGTCGTCAATCCATCTAGTCGGAGGTTGCCGTACACTTCGCCTACTGGTGCGAGGATGCCACTTGAGGATGTTTTTTCCTAGTAGGTTGTCGGTTCTTCGAGCTATATGGCCGGCCCACTGATTTTACTAATCCGTTGGGCTATGTCGGTCACTCTGATTCTACTGTAGATATCTTTATTTCTAAGTTTGTCATGCAGAGAAGCTCCAAGCAATAATAAGTACCCATAGCTCACTGAGCGTCTATCAATTTCCACATACGTGTTCCCTTACGGCTAGCAGTGAGGGAACACGTCTCAGATACATCACTGGCTGCACGTAATGGCTGTATAATCTCGATTTCAGGTTTTGAGGTATACCTGACGTGAAGATGTGTCGTAATTACACGAACGCTGCCCAGCCAAATTGACACCGTCGACTGACCTTTCGGTCGAAGTTGGACTTATCTAAGTGCTCCCAAAAATACAGGAATAAGTGTGACATGGACATTATACATGATATTAGTGAGCATAGTGCTTAGGTCCTCCAGCTGTGGCCGTAGAAGGAAAAGGGGAGATCTCCCGCCGGGCAAGGTGTTCTGCCCGGGGAGCGGCCAACACTCCGTATGATAGTTCGGAGATGTTCTATATATACTATTTATGATTGTGATTTAGGCTTCGGTGTGTTTCGCTTGCGGCGCGATGACAGCGCCGCCACATCACCCCCTGCTCAGACCGAAGGTAGATAGTGCAGTCACGTTGTCTACGAATGTGCAAGTGCCAGGAGATTGTCTTATAGTCTGCGGTGAGTCGAGAAGAAGGCAAGTAATCTGCGAGAATGCCGTGAAGCAGAGGCGAGCAGTGAGGTTCAGAGCCGTGCCAAACACTGTAGCGCAGAGAGTGGCTTGAAGGAACAGGAAGCATTATTATTCCAGTGCTGCGATGAACCTTGTGAAGCTGGATGGCTTGCAGTATGTGAAGACAACATCTGCTCGGGAGCGAATGGGTGGGGTATTCTATGATGATAATAAAGATTGAAGTTTCCAGAGGTTGTTGGTTGCGTGTTCAGATCACGTTGGGTGGTCACCAGTTTTGCGGTTAAAGGAAAAGGGGAGATCTCCCGCCGGGCAAAGTGTTCTGCCCGGGGAGCGGCCAACACTCCGTGTGATAGTTCGGAGATGTTCTATATATACTGTTTATCATTCGGAATATTGAGAGCGTGATTTAGGCTTCGGTGTGTTTCGCTTGCGGCGCGACGATAGCGCCGCCACACAGCGATTCCGCCATAAAAACTATATCGTCGGCAAATCGAAGATGAGTCAAGTACTCATCATTGATTGCAATAACGTATACGTTACATTGGAAGACGTTTTTAAGCTTCTGTATCCAGAAGCATAAAAAAGTCTTCCAATACAATGCTAATTAGAGTTGGCGCTATTACGTTACCTTGTCTTACACTTCTTTGCAGTTGGATAGGTTTCGAACTCTGGTTCTGTACTCGAATAGCCATCGTAGACCTACTGTACGAATACTTCAGCACTACGGTACATCGAAAGTTAACTTCACACAGCTGAAGGGACAATAGCACCATCCTAATTTCGCAGGAATAAAAGGCTTTCTCGTAATCCACATACGCAAGACAAAGTGCTAGATTTTACTTTTCGGTTTTCTTTACAATATTTAGCACGGTATGAATGTGATCAATGGTATTAAAGACTCTGTATGCAAGACGACTCGTATCGACTCTCGAAAACTGCACGTAGTAGAGAAAATACAGTCTGTAGTTTTTCAGGAGAGCGTTGTCACCTTTCTTGAAGTACAAGACCACGGCACTTTTGCTAACGCCTCCGGAGCACTCTCACCGCGGAGCTTCTAAAGGACTCCAATTACTATTCTTCTACCCACTTAGAGAAACTCCGCTGTAATACTAATTTTGCCAAGGGTCCTGCAGTTTTAAGGTGCTAGAGAGCCATTATTATTTCACTCGGGCTTACCTCCGATATATCATTTAAATTATGTCAGATAATACTTGTTCTTGAATTGTTATTCTCACTTGTGTGTGGCTTCAACGTTGACGAATACAGCTGCCTATAGAACATCTCAATCTCACTCAAAATCTTAGATTTCCCGGAAACGATGCTTCCACACTCGGTTTTCAGCTTCGAAAGTTGGTTCCTGCTGACAGATATATCTCTGGGAAGGGAATTTAGAGCCGTGGTTGCGCTCGGTCGCTTTTCTAATATGAGCTGTATTAAAGTTACGTAGTTGCGTCGCAAAGCGTGCATTTGGAGATCTGTCTGGAGATCTGAATTAAACATTAGTTGCCTGTATGCAGTCTGTTGACGACTGCACCTTCAATTCCTTTCTTACAGATATAAGATTAAGAGCGGGGTCGGGGAGTTTTTGTGTGTTTTTCTGCGATGGATCTTGTTGAACTCGGCTCTGACCGCATGGACAATTTCCACGAGTTCCAGTATCTTCTTACGTATGATACACCGCTTTCTCAAGGTCATACCGTCGGGTCTCCTGTCATCGTCTCTTAATATTCCACGAAACTAATATTTTTATTATTTTGTAAAAGTATATTTTTTAAAAGTTTCTCCCCAAGAGACAAAACTCGTCATCGTTATAACCATAACACCTCATCACAAACCCAAATCTGAAAAAGGAATGTCACAAAAGTACTGTCTTGAGCCACTTGCATTCATCGAATTCCTGCATCTGTTACCAGTCACTCTATTTAGCAGGGGGCCGCCCTATACTTCGCATACCGGCACGAGGACGTCATGCGAGAAACTTTTTCTGCCTGTCACATTACCGGTCCATCCGGCTACTTCAGCGTACTGATTTGTTGCTCTATGATAAAACAGGACAAAACTCATAATTTTTCTTACTGAGACGGTCGCCTAAGAGAGGATTACGAGAGGATAATACGAAATAGTTATGTAACCATATAATTGATATAGCTTTGAATCGAGCATCCTCGAAGTGGGGTATGAACTTAAGATATATTTTTATTAAATATATATTCGTGAATATTCAAATTATATTAACATCATTAAATTTAGAATATAAATTTAATTTACAATTTTAATTTGGCATACTGTGGGAGAATCTTGCCTAAGGTAAGCAAAATAACGTAAACATGTAAAATAAAATGAATGTAAAATGAATAAAATTTTGTCAAATAAATGAAATAATGTCGTAGCTGTGCACAGGCTTTTACTTATTTATGAGAGGGTTTCCCTCTCAGTTTGCATTTATTTAAATTTATTAAAAATGTGTGTTTTTTCTATTTAGCACAAGTTCCGCATGCTATATAACTTTATAGTAACCAAAATGTTCACCCAGCTCCTTTACTATAATCATAACAAATACAGGAAGTGAAAATACATGTCTTTTATGTGGTAGAGTTATGCTGCAGCTATATTAGTAGTATAGTTACAGCGTGAATGGGATGGCTCAATCGGAAAGGGAAGACGCTGTCACAGAATACCAAGTAAAATAGCAGCTTAAGGTTGGTATGTTTTGTATCACCATACGAACTACATCAGCTTTAACGTAGAGAACGGCGGATCGATTTTGCTGGAAACGAGGCATCCTATCAAAGTCCACACGGATGACAACATACCTGCATTTTTATTCGTAATTGAAGAAATATGTAGATACCTATGGGCCACAGCAACCACTTACCATCCAAGCCATGCTTGTCATAGGATAAAGGTAACCCTTATATTTATTACCTATAAAAACTTAATTCTATAAAAAATAAAGACGTCCAGTGTTTTAAGTAACACCGAATAAATGAAAATTATTTATAAAAGCACCCGTGCAAATGCAAAATGAACGTTAAAGTATGCAGTAAAAAATATCACCTAGCCAAAAGCTAAAAGATATTAGAAAATTCCAGCTCCCTACTCCAGTACCGTTTCGTAGACGTATATTCTTGAAATAGACGAAGATCACGCTCTGAATGCTTTTCTTGTATGAAAATTCAAGTGAGCGCCTTTCCCCATCCTCTCAGTAACAGGTAAGTGCCAACACTGCATTCATTACCTTAAGTGCACAGCGGCTCCGTGATGCTGTGCCTTATCCTTGATTTGCTTGGATTTGAGTCCTGAATGAAACAATTATTTGTATAATCTACTAATAATTATTGTTCCAAAACTGCACGTTTGTCCATTTGAAATGAATGAATTTAACTACCTCCACAATACAGGAGAAAACCCAAATGCAATCTGTGTAATACTGATGTAAAATAAATACATATCGGACACTTTTAAAGCAGAGCCTAACACTATACACGGTTAGGCTATGATCAGCAATTAAATGCATCTGTGATTGCGTTTTTAAATTATTTTTCAAATTTTTACGTGATGGATGCACATATATATAGGTAGGCTTGAGCAGCAGAACCACGATCGTAAAAACACCAGTGAAATTGTAAAAAAGGCATATAACGCTGCTGTAGGTATTTCACAAGGTACGTCACGTGAAGCAAAGTCTCTTGTTACTGGTGAGAAGGCATTCCTTCTAATCTCACCGCATGTCAATGCGTCTACTGGTTGTATTTTGATTTGATCGCGGAAAGATTTAAGCTACGGCATTCACTTAGAATTAAGTTCTTTGTCACAATTTTTCATTTCATTAACATAGGCCTCTACACATAACATGTACATAACATACAATATTGCCTCATAAGGGAGACATTTTCCATATTTGCTACGCTGGCACGAAGGTCGACGACTGCGCTTCCATATTTTCTATTTGTAATTTAATTCTCTTTGTCACTTTTTACGATACCTACAGGACGACATGGGGTAATGTATATTTTTATACCGCTACCAAACCGGTCACTCTTGTTTATGTTACTTTAGCCATCAAATGGAAGTGTGCACTGCTCTATTCCAGTCTGAAGGGTACAGAGGACCACTAGAATTACAGGTTGCGAGGCATTCTATTATTAGTGCTCAGAGACGACATGTCCACTGCATTTGGATAACTTATCGATAATGAGATGTAAGCCACATAATTCACTGAGAATTATATGGATAGTGTGCTAGTTGGTCACTTTTATTTCTATAAAATATAATTACAATGAAGTACAGAATAAGCCTATGTATTGGTTTTAATCCAGAGGTACCAGATGTTTATATCCATTGACGCTACTGCTCGTCGCCGTTCTGAGTATTCTGCGCAGAGCGTAAACGAGATAGTTAACTGCGGTTTGTTTATCTAATGGAAGTCAAAAGATATTACTAGCATTTCCCATGGTCGCCTCCTTTGATATCCTCGGGACGAAATGTTGTGATGGATTCTCTTACGCTGAAACCTAACAGCATTAGCATAATCTTCAGCCCTCAAAGAGTTCTGTTTTTCTTCACATATTTGTTGACACCTCCTCTGTGTTTGTATACTATGGTAGTCATGAATTGACGGACCGAATCACACGAGTTTTCCTCCGGGAAAAATGAGATTTTTACTACTACCAAGATCTCAACCTATATGAACTCCTACTGGCAACATTTCATTTCATTGTGAATTTTTTCGGTGCTAAATCAGCGATTCGCATCCTCAAATTAAAAAAAAGTTTTTAAGTGAAAAATCTTAATTTTGTTATTAGAAATAGGTGAAAACTTATTGTAACACTCATAAACGTACTGGACGAATGAAATGTGTGTATTTTTTGCATTTAAATAACATGTAGCGTAGATTAATTATAACGCGAAATGTGAAATCTACATTTGAGAGAGAACGAACATCTGTAAGTACATAATTTGAGTTGAATTTAAAATCTTTTGGTAGGAATTTGGGGGAGTAAGGCATTTTATTTGGTAGAGGTTTGGTCCCCGATTATAATAATACCACTCAC
Organism: Parnassius apollo; assembly: GCA_907164705.1. Taxonomy (NCBI): domain Eukaryota; kingdom Metazoa; phylum Arthropoda; class Insecta; order Lepidoptera; family Papilionidae; genus Parnassius; species Parnassius apollo. Next base: position 1,329,929 of record CAJQZP010001514.1, read on the forward strand.
ATTAAAAGGTGATGCACCGTTATCGAAAAAATAAATGAAAACTATTGTAACCTATAATGCGTAAAGTATGGAAAATGATACATTTTTTATTATTGATTGACTTTACGGCTCTGGGTTCCAGCCCTTCTGAGAAAAAATTATACGATATTACTGTGAAAGCTGGATTGCATACTGAATTTTGTGGCTGTGGCGGGAGCAAAGGCAATCTGAATTTATAGATATCTGATCTGATCAAATCGTACTAAAATCAGCACGCCACAAATCAGTTTTTGTAAAGCCGTAGACGCGGAGGGAGAGCAGCCCTCGCCCACTGTAGCAAATCACAGGCACCTGTGCGAGCCGTAGTGTGCTTATTATTGCATTATATATCATGTTTATAATTTAAAGTAATTATAAAAGCTAATATATTGGTGTTATGTTGAGTGGAAGAACGAGCGAAGCGAGCTCGTGACTTAGGGCACTTCGACTCGGACAGGTTAAGTTAAAAGTTCGTGGTTATTTTTTTGTAAACCACTCAGAAGTAGGAGCCCCGCGGGACACCGTCGACCGGGCTTTCCTCGATTGTGCTACGTGATGCTTCCCTCCCCCAACTCTCTCCCGCCATAAATCATGTTTATAGTCAAAAACATAACCTCAAAATTAGATTTTTAAAAATTTATAAAAAAACTTAGCATGTCCGGCAGGATGTGGAAGTAGGGGGCGACTCTTCAAATACCCCGCCTCCCTCTCCAACACCTCCCAGCCATTCATTTTGAGTTATAATTTTGAGGTTAGTTCTATGGGATTTTCTTTTTGATTTTTCTCAAGAACGGTGCGTTACCTTTTAATGTGGGTGGTATTATTATAATCGGGGACCAAACCTCTACCAAATAAAATATCTTACTCCCCCAAATTCCTGCCTAACCATTCTAAATTTCAACCCATAATTTTTTAATAAACTTATTATTTAATTGTATTTACATATTGAATACGTATATTGCATATGTGTTCAAAAAACCTGTAGGGTAGATTTATATTTCGCAAAATATGAAATCAATGTGTGAAACAGAACTTATTCAATGAAATTAATATGTATATTAATGTTAAATTTATTTATTTATTGAAAATCTAATCATTTACAGTCAAAGATACAAAAAAACAAACAAATAGAAAATAGCGGTGCCACCGAGATGCAATGCCACGAGGCATACGAGACATTAAATTCAATTTTATATGCATATTCATACATTATTTTATTCAATATATATATATATATATATATATATATATATATATATATATATATATGTGTGTGTGTGTATATATAAACTGCCTTATAGTGGGTCGACGCCAGTTCATTAGAGTGTGCATGTCCTCCCACATATATTAGTTTAGTATGTCAGAAAATAATGTATCCATTATAGCTGTAAAATTAATTAAAACAAGACTAGTCTTAATTTTGTTTTACATGTACTTATTGGTAAATACCATGATATGATACTTACATAGATGATGATATTCAGAAAATTAAAAAGTGGAAAGTTCCAGAATTGATGTTAATTGGAATATAAAGCTAATTCGAAAAAAAATCACTACCTTAAAAATAAATATAAATTACTAGGTATATATATTTTCTAAAATCGTGGTAGGTAAGATAAGAAATTTACTTATTGTTCTTTCTATTATAATTTGGGCTCATATTGTGAAGTTATACGGTTCTTTTGTGGTGTTTATGGGATAAAAAAGCCCATGTCTATATAAACAATATGTCTATTGTCTAAAATCATGGTAGATAAAATAATAAATTTACTTATTGTTCTCCCTATTATGATTTGGGCTCATATTGTGAAGTTATAGGGTTCTTTTCTGGTGTTTATAGCATGAAATAAAAAACTATAATACGATCAAATCCGAAGTTTAACATAATTCGGATAAAAGCACAAGACATAATTTATACGACAGAATATGTATTTAACCGAATTCAAGAAAAAGGAGGTGTTCAGTTCGACTGTATATTTTTTTATGTGTGCTGCCTCACAGCTTTTCCCTGGGTGAGCCAGTTTTGATGAGTCTTTTTTAATTTTTAATTTCAATGCTGATGTTTCTAGTATGGTCCCATATAGATTTAATTGGGATCTGACAGTGGGTTTTTGAGTTGTTCTTAATAATGCGTATTTGATTGACTTCGAATAAATTGATGATCTTCTTATTTTATTCGTATTGGAGTTGGTTGTGGAAGGTTTTTAATGTTGCCACTTGTTTCAGTTACCTCACAATATCATTTGTACTATGTCACTAAATCCGTATTAAATCTAGTAAATTAGTTGTTAATTTTAAAATCTGCTTAATATCTCTGCAATAAATTAAACAGCTAGTAAGGTAAAGTCTTTTAACAAGAAAACACATAAATTTTTACTTTACATAATACCAGCCATTCATCCCCTTCTCGTCCTAGAAGAAGAGGTATTGATATTAAAAATGTTAGAAAGACAACAAACTTACATCCAAAACTTTTATAAGAGGCTATTATAAATTAAGAGCATTTGAAAATCATAAAATAAATAAATAATAATTCATAATGGGAAATTACAATTTCTCAACTTATATATTATTATATTTATTGTTTGCTTTGTTGTAAACTGTTAATTACCATAATTTACGCAATTGAACAACACGTTTAAATGGTAAAAAATTATTATCAAAATGAGTGTACAGCAGAAACCGATGTTTGATATTCATGACCATAAACAACGCCGTTTGTTCGCTGACTGGGCTTCGCGTCGTTTGGAAGAGGACTCTAATTTTGGCCGAAAAATCTTTAGTGACGAAGCGAATTTACGGAGGAATGACTGTGTTAACAAGCAGGATTGTTGTATATGCGACGACACCAACCCACGCGAGGTTCACCAGGTGATAATGCATCCTCAAAAAGGTACCGTCTGATGTGGATTTTGTCAGCGGCTTCACTGGTCCATACTTTTCGAAAACGACGTTGGTGAGGCGGTCATCGTCAAGGCGAGCGTTACAGAACAATGATAGCTAATTTATTATGATCTAAATTGAACTATATGGATCTAGACGACATGTGGTTCCAGCAGCACGGCGCTACGTGCCACACAGCGGAGGAGTTTGAAATTCTCTATGAGCGATTTGAAGGTAAACTTGTCTCTTGCAGGGGTGAAGTTAATTGGCCACAAAGGTCATGCGATTTGACCGCACTTGACTTTTTCTTGTGAGATTTCTTTAAGTTGCAGGTCCCGGCAAATGCCCTAAAGGTGAACATTATGCAGGCCATCGCTCAAATTTAGATGGATATACACAGAATAGCCATTGAAAATTGAACCACTCGAATCCGAGCCACTGTAAGAAGCCAAGACGGGCATTTGATCTATGTCATATTCCACATTTAATGGAACATGTGAGCTCTTCAAATAAAAAATTACTATAAGCTGCGTGTTAACTAACAAAACTTATTTTATTTCATTTCAACATTTATTCGCCCTTGTTGAAAACACCTTTATTACAATAAAAATGTTAATTACTTTGCAACCTACTGCTAACTAAATACAATGATGTGTCTTACCTGTATTGAAGAGCACCACTAACTCCGTCACCACCAGTCCCAGTACCACTACTCCCAACACCCCTCGGGAGTACCGACAACACTACTTCCAACACCACTATTCCATGTAAGACACACCATCGACGATAATACGACAAGTGTTTCGTCTCTACACGAGGCATCCTCAGGTGATGGAGACTTTACGGCGCTTACCGCCATGCATTTGAGGGAGGGCGGGAGGTGCTCTTCAATCCAGGTAAGACACATCATTGTATTTAGTTAGCGGAAGGTTGCAAAGTAATTAACATTTTTATTATAACGGATTTACGCAACGTAACGCCTGATTCTATCAATTACCCCTTTATTACATTTTGTTAACATAATCAACCATTGGCAATATTAAGTTCTCGTGTCAGTCTAAACAAAACTGTTTCAATTTATCCTCATTGTTTATTACTGGAAATTTATTCTCATTACTGCAGGCAATTTTGTGCCAATTGCCGTATTTAATTGATTTAATTTTTTTATTACTAACTATTATTTGTACTCATGTGTTTGATACTACTTTATTTTTATTAAAACAGTTTTTTTTTACACGTAAACTTTTTTCTCAACAGGAAATTGTTTTGCCTATTTGTGAGAAATTACAAAGCTGTCCAACGTAGAGTGAACGGTATATATATTTTAACGTCACCACACCTTGTCCTTCGTCAGTGTCAGACTTTTGTCCGCCTGCGCACTTTTTAGTGGCCATAATATTGTCTACGTTGAATTCTTGTGCTCATAAGAATATAATCAGTAGAATAATTTAATATTCTTAAGTAAAAATAAAAAGTTTGATATACCTTCCTTTACCTAAATCACAAACTAAAATTCAATTATATATAAGAGGTTATATAAAATCTCTAAAGATTAAATATATACGAGTATGTAATTTCGGTAGGAGTTATTTAATATGTTTTTCAAAAGTTTATAATTCATTCAATTTCCATGCAATAATTTTAAGCAAGTTTTTCATAGCACCAAGGGTCGCGTGTTTTTCCGCAGAATTTACAATTATGCGGCGCAGCAAAGCTTAAATAACACTCTCGCGAAATATTGTCATAACAAACACCTTGAGTATAAACTTTAACTTTAAATATAAACAAGCACTACCACAAAGCGCTAGCTTACAGTAAAAGTGAATTAATTATAATTAGTTCAAGCAAGAATGAATGATAAATTAAAGGAGAGCAACCTACGCCAAATACATCAAAAAAGAAATAAGCTCAAAGTTTCTGCATCAGAGAAAGACATATATCGACTGGAAATGTGATGGGTCTTGGTGCAGACGGTTGCAACGTTATGGTGGGTGAGAAAAACTCTGTGGCGAATAGACTCAAGGAATATTTGCCAGGAATAACATGTAAATGTACTATGTTTATAATACAAACTGATATGTAAAAGTTTTTGATAAGTAGGAAGGAACTCGTGTGTAACAGATATACTGGTGAATGCACATGCCTATTTTTATGATGAAAAGTACTTCATCTTAATTTTATTTGGACAGTAGACATGTAGTGTATTTTTGTGTTGAAAAATAACTATACGTCGATACTCGTAAGTAAGCACCTATAGGTTATGTACGAGTTGTATCATGTTGTACCCGTCTTAATATAATATAGGTATCACCACGAGGAGAATCTTTTGGTGCACCTAATTATTATGGGTTATAAAATAATTCTACACTTATGAAAGTGAGATCTGCAGCTTGTGGCTAGGCTTGGGCAATGGTTTAAATAAAGCGATTCAAACCTCAGAATTCGTGCTCCCCGGTGTTACCTACCAAATATTACGATGTGACCAAGCAGATGGGCGAAAACAAGCAAGGGTACTTTTAGTGGCCACACAGCGGTTCGTTGCGACGAGTCACTGTACCTGGTGATTTTAATATTAACAGTCAAAAGTTTGAATTAATTTGTGCTGCTGTTTATGTTTAAAATCATTTTATTCACTTGTTGTGTCGTATATACACCGCCGCATACTGAAGAGAATGAATATATGTTAATGTTCAGCATATTAGAAAAACTTTGTGTCAAATATAAAACTAATATAGTTATATTAGGGAACTTTAATATTTACTCTTGTAATAATAATATTTCTAACTAGCTGCTGCCCACGACTTCGTACGCGGATGATGTTGCTTATGCCAGCGACAACGGAGTCGTCAAAATCGAAGATCTGAAACGTCTGATGACGAATTCTAAGAGCCCGGGGACGGGAAAGTAACGTGATGCGCGAGATGATTCGAGACGTTCCAGATCTTTCATTTTTGTAAGTCAACACGAAATGCCCATCAGACTAAACAACTTTTGCTAAGACGTCATTCTTATATATGTTATAATGTCGCTGGGCTTTAGAGTTCCACAACAGGTGTTCAAGATCTTCAAATTTATTCTCACAGCATAAAAAACTCTTCACGTGGAATATTTTTTGCTATGGCACCATTTTTATATCTCTTATACTTTAGCTGGTCTGTTGCGGTTCTGCATCAGGTGTTCCATTTCCAAAATAAATTATAGCCTATATGTTTCCTAGACTTAACAGCTATACAACAAAAAACTTTTCATCCCGTATATTTCACCGATCCAGTGCGGAATGCACCGGATCCCAAGGGTACACTGAATTAACAAAAATATTGCAAATCACTTTAAAAAAATTCTTTATAAACTATAGCTGTACCCTTGGCTTTGTCCACGTTCTCAGTCATGCGTAAGTCGTATCTCATGCTCCTGACTGATCTCAAGTGATCGAGCAGTCTCAGAGCGGATATCCTGAAAACTCAACCTCTGATCCCTTTGTGTAACCGTTTCGGATGCGCGAGACAAAGAATGACGATCCCGGTCAAAACTAAACGCATTTCTCGTTGTTTCACACTTTCCTGAGATCGAGAAGCAGTAGTGCGGACTCGTTTAAATTCTAGTCGTAATTGGCGCTGTGTGCTAGTTTTTGCGGATAAACTTAGTGCATTACGCTCACGCTAGCCGTTGTGTTGTAACTAACCTGCGCATCTTAGAAACCCTTGAGTTTCGAGACAGATTTGATATTTTTCTAAAAGGCATAGCTAAAATTCCTTCTTAATCTCATACTAACAATATTCCAAACAATGAAAAGTAATCGAATAAGTAAGTAGGAATTGCTAGTAAGTAGAAAAATAATTATTATTCGCAGGAAAATTAAACACATCAACCAACACAGACAACAAAGGTGACCCCCGTTTCTATGGGATGAGAGTGGCACATCGGCACCGATAACATCACTTTTTGGGAACGAAACCATAGTGCGATCTAACTCGACGCCAACGCCACGTAGTTAGTAAACGGAAACTACATATTATTTACCCAAATGAATTAATTAAATTATGAATTAAAACTAAATTGTCGTTAATTTAATAGACAAGTACATTATTTTTGCATTAAAAAATATGGTAATAGCAGCAAGGAACAAAACCAAGAATTACATACTTAAATCAATTACCTGCAACAAATGTGCTTAGTAAGATATAACTTAGAATCAAAAGTTTGACTTGACTTCATGATAGTGTAACTTGTTGTACCACCAATCAATCTGTTTAGTAACATTGGTGTGAAACTCTCCATACAATTAGATAGGACATGTAAAGTTCTCAGATTTCCTAATGCACATATAAAGTGCAAAAGTTAAACAAAAATTACGATTTTTCAAAACAATATTATAGGATTTAAACTCGCACCATTTAATGCGGTAAACGGTCGCCTGACCTTACTGACCTTAAACAGCTGTTCCCTTGCAATTTATAATATTACTGCCCCGCTTCTTTATAAAAATAGCGTGATTATTGTGTTACCAGAGTTAAATTTTTATTTTTATTTTAACTAATAACATGTCATTATGTGCATTCAATTATTTTGTGCATTCAATTACGAAGAAAAACCTTTTAAAATCAATACTGCTTACTGCCTATAACATACGGCGTGATAATATGTATCCTAAATTCCTTGGTTTACAAAGAACATTTTTGCTGATTTTCAATTCAATCTATCCGGTAGTTTTGGCGTGAAGCCGTACCATACACACCGACAAACAGACAAACAGACAAAAATTCTAAAAAAAGTCACTTTTTGTCATCAGTTACGTTTTTCTAACAAAAGCCACTTATTTTTTATTGAAAATACTCAATGTATAGTTTTTCCTTCGTTACTGTTTTATTATATGTATAGATTATTACGAATATTACATGGCCTTCCGTGAGTTCACTCAGTATAATTTAGTACAAATTCTAACAATAGGCAGTTGGACCTCGTGCTGTGTACTAGTAGTGGCGACTCGGTGAGTGCGGCGGATGAGGCCTACAGCCCGTGGACGTGTATCATCCACCGCTTTCCGAGCGCATCGAGCTCAGCGCACGTGCTCCGCATCCTCACCCCGCAACCAATATACCTTCTGAATCGCCGTGTATACGATATCCGTCTCTATCCCCGATAGCTCAGAATTACTGCGCTAATTCTACTCTCGTGCGTCTTCTGCCACACCCAACTTTCACTACCATACGTTAAAGTAGAGAGCAACACTATTATATTATATTATATTATATTATATTATATTATATTATATTATATTATATTATACTTATATTATATTATACTATACTTATATTATATTATATTATATATATTTTTATTATGGGATATTTGGCTTTGTAGTTAAGCTTTGCTTTTAAGTTAAGGTATTATGTATTGAAAGAAGTAAATATAGCACCTTGCTTTAAGTTTACGAGCCTATTATTAGTAGCAGAAAAATGAAACAGCGTAAAATATTTTATTTCAAGTGGATCATTATCTATTACAGCCCATTATAGTTGTTGAACATATGTAGGTCCAATAGATTGCCTCATATGATGGTTAATTGCCATACGTATATGTGCACGCACCCAAAGTTCAAATAAGATATATCTGGCAGAATAGAAAATAAAATTGCACAAACCTAATGGCAAATAGACAGAAAATAAACAATAATATAATATAGTTTATGCAAAATAGTTATTTTCATAGTTAATGGATGACAGAGGACGAATAATAAAAATATATATCATGTGTTGCAACAGGTTACGAGAAACACACATAGCACGTATGTGTGCAGCACGGCAGACTGCAGACTTCCTGGAGCGTTGGTGCTTCACGTCAGCAAAATGTTCCTTCACGCGGGTTTTTATAGATCTCTTTGTTTGACCTATGTAAGAGAGACCACATTCACAATCTAGCTTGTACACTCCTGTATCTTCTAGAGGAATGTTACATTTGATGGGTGGTAAAACAAACATCATGACATTGTATTAATATTTTTTACCTTCATACATTCCCTTCATATCCGGTGATAGCAGTAAAAGCCTATTATCGGAGTCCTCATCAGGAGATAATATCTTTTCTCTTTTTCGCTTTCTCATCGCTTCATAATTCAAATTATTTCGACTCTCTGTGTTTTGTTATATACAATAAATTGTATCAACTGATCCATTATCTGACATAATTCACGCAAGTATACTTTTTAGGTTTATTTTAAATTTGGTTTACAAAGTAAATTTATTTCAATTATTTGTATGAAATTTTATAACTATTAAATTAACACTATTATAGGGAATTCGGCGAGAGCTGTATTGAATAGTTCGTAATGATTATTTAGGAAAGTCAAACGCGTCGTAATATGACATAAATGCCATAACGCTGACTTTACCACGATTTCGTAAAATCAAATACTTAAGAAAGGTACGACAATGTGTATGTGTTAACTCCACAAATAGTAAAATAATTCTGTGAAGAGTAACAGGATATTACTTGGACATATGGACAAATTTTAAGCAACTTTACTAAATTAGTTTTTAACCGACCTATCGCAAAGTAGTTTAAACTTATTAATCTCCGGATTGAACTAGAATCTCTAAAATAACTGAAATTCTCTCTCGAAACTCATATGAAAACTAAAATGTTAAACGTGGAATTTGACTACAAAATGTTAAATTGCGTGAATACGTTTGCCTTTTTCGCCGCGACGAAGATACTTTTTTAGTAAGAAAGTCTCTTCTTAAGCTTTTTATGCATGGTAAAGTCATGCTGCAACTATATTATGGTTGAAGCACGTATGGGTCTGCTAGATAGGGGAATCCGGCATCTTAATGCTGCTGTGTTTCGTTAGATGAGTATGCAGAATCAAAGGCTCTTTTCACTCGAAATGAAACATTCTACTTTTTTCCTCTGGAGTGACAAAAAAGAAGGAGGTTTACAATTTAACTGAATCTTTTTGTACGAATGTTATACGCTATCTTCGTGAATTGAGAAACGATTATCGTGATATTTTTATATAGTTTTTTATAGGATAAAGTTTTACCTTTATTCTCAGTTAACAGTGGTATAGCCACGCGGCAGTTTTTGCTGTTGAACGTATGGACCGGTTCGAGTTCACAGAATACCGGCGTGCAGTGGAAGTTCTGCTTCTGTGTTTCGTCTGGTGAGTGCAGGTGGCTGGAATCCCAATTAACCCCCCCCCCCCCATATCAACATGGTAGCAGAAATAAACGTAAGACTACCCAAGGAGGGTACCAGCATCCACGCATCCACGACCAAGCTACTTCAATCTTGAACGTCTTTGCTTCCGTCGACGCCCTTCTTGGCTCCTCGTACCATATTCTAGTCAAAAGTGTGGTGACACTCACGTTAAAATCGCGGTTGCATTCTGCAGGCTGCCGCTATATTTGGTACTGTAGGTCGGCTAAACGGGATAGGATGCGGTCTTTCTTTGCATCCTATCCTTGGGGACAAGTTTGCTTATCGCCCGACTATCCAAACGTTGTTACTCATTCTGTCGCTGATCTGGTATATCAGGGTGTGAAACTTTTTAAGCCTTCCTCTGTGGTGCCCATCGGATGCAGATCTCAGCCATGATTTAGTCGCTCCTGCAAAATAGCATCACGCTATAAGCAGCAGCGCTACCGAGGTTGGGCTGACGCATCAATGTCCCGGGATGCAAACACCAGCACCCTTGAAGATAAATATAATTCCGCCTCCAGGCCCCTAAAGAGAGTCATTGCCAAGACAAAATCAAAGCACCTATGTGCTTTGATTATTGCCTATGCACAACTGACGATAAACTAGTTTGCCTTCTTTCTGTACATTCTTGTCCCGTACTATTGCATTCTGGTCTCTCACCTAAGCTAGGCGAGCGGACTGCTGTCAGCCGTCTCTTCCATCTTTCCACAAGGAGGATGACTCACTGGCACATGCCGCAAAGGAAATAGCCAATTTGCTAGACTCTTTCTTTGCGTGCAACTCGACTCTCGATGACGGGGGGAGTACATCGCCCACCATCCCAAGATGTGAGCGCTGGATGCCTTTATTACGACTTTATTAGAAAATAGTGTAAATCTATCCTCAAATACGAATCAATATGCAGATTTTTTGTCACCAGTGAGGACTAAGACAAAATGCCACGTGTCCAGTAAAGAGGGTATCCGGTTCTATACATTTAACAAACGAATCACATCAGCGTGAAGATGTGTTGTGTGTGTATAGATTTGAAATTAAAAGAAATTTTGAAACTTAATAAGTTAAGGTTTGATTTGTACAATATAATTTTTTTTTCGTTGCCGTTATTTTTCTACTTTAACATCACTACATAGGTTTTCGTAGCTTTTGGAGATTGGATAAAAATTATATACAAATTAATTATCTAAAATAAATGAGATTTATATCGATAAAATCATCGATATAAGTCTCAATTTTTATATGTGTAATTTTAGAAAAATTATTTTATTTACGTAAAAAAGAAGGTACAAAAATTAGAGTTGCAATTTCCCTGCTCTAATTTTTTTAATGCAAATCAAATTCATAAAATTGGCTAAATAAATTCGAATAAAAGTGCTATTAGTGTATTTGCTGCAAATAATACTCGCAGCTTGCCCATCACGCACAGCGAGTTCTACACGATAATTATCTATAATATCTATGTTATGTATCTTTTATGTTCTTAATTTTTTCATTTCAGTGTGTTCTAGGGTTGCTATCTCAAATCTCAAAATAAAACTCAATTAAGTATATTGCTAAAAACTTTATGAAGGCAGGTCCAACTTTGCATTTTTTTATTAAATTACTATTCATGTACTCACAGCTTCTAATTTTTTTCTATACACTGGGAGTGGATGAAAAAGAAACAAATTATACCGTAATTTCCCCAATTTAGAGAGTCGTTTCTTGGTTGTACTCATCGTATATACCTACACACACGTGTCTATGCAGCGACAAAATTACCTATACACAAGCGTGTAGTATGGAGTAGCACGCTGAGCGGAATGGTTACACACAGTGAATTCTCGCAGCGAGTGCACATTCGCAGAGAGTGTAACTAAACAATTCAAATCGCGGCGAATTCAACTTGCATCTATCCACAGCGAATATATCTCGCTGTCACACGAGTTCTCGTTCCGAGTGTCTAATCGCAGCGAATTTTATCCAAGCGGTATTTAAGTGTTGGTTAAAAACAAATTAATTAAGCGAGATAAAATTCGTAACCGTTTACGGATTTTAACACGTTTATTCATTTTTTTTCAATCGTCTTTAAGTTTTTTTTTTGCAATATAATCATGTTTCATTTCTATTTCTAAAATAAAAATTATTTTATACTAACCTTTTAAGTAGCTATCCTTTGCGTTTGATAATACACTTTTCCATCGATTTAATTCGTTATTCGTGATTCCCTTTGACAAAAAAAAAAACTACATTTAAATATTCACGATCAAGGGAAAGGTTTACTTTCCAGTAGAAACTCGAAAAGAATGAGTAAATTTTTGTTACGTTCACGAATACGTTGTAAGTGTGCGTCGGTTTTATAAAGGTGTTACAGTTCTTTGTATTTCAGGCCAATGGGATAAAAAAACTGCGATTTGGATTTATACATGCACTTAATTTAAGGTGGTGCAAAGATCAAAAAGGAGGGGTAAAAAAGAAGCTAAATCCTTACAAAATAACATTAATGTAAAATTATGAATGAATTATAATAAATATCTGAAATTGTAATAATTAAATGTATCACATTTTTGTCGCTGCAAATTTTTAATAAACGAACTAACAGAATTGCGAAAGCCTAGGATAGCGTGATATGAAGTGACGTTGAAGAAAATGTGCACTATCATTATCGGCAAAAGAAAAATTCGCCTTTGAGATTAATAATACAAAATATGTACAAAACGTGACCAGTTTTTCCATGTAACTTTCAACACTACTAGTAAAGTAATAACTGTTAATAATTTTCGTATTATATTATATTATTCCCCAAATACTTTTCGCATATTCAATTTTTGTTGGGTGTGACAGAAGTCACGAAACATTAAAAATAATGCGATAGAAATGCGGTCAATATGAAGTATGATAGGTGTTACCTTAAATGATAGTGTAAGAATTTTACGATTATAGAGAAGTTGTAGTTTGCAAGAAGATGTTATGGCTAAGATAACAAAACAAGCGATGGCTCTGTGGATTTGATACATAAAATTAAGGACAAAGCTAATTTATGCCGTAAAAGTAATTAGGAGATTCGGTAATGAATACCCTAAATAGAAGTTTATCGACCAAATTTTGAAAACCGAGTTCTCATCAGATCTCGAGGTTTAGACGACCTGGGAGCTATTCCGGGAGTGTGCGTGTGTGTGTGTGTGTGTGTGTACGGTGTGTGTGTGTGTGTGTGTGTGTGTGTGTGTGTGTGTGTGTGTGTGTGTGTGTGTGTGTGTGTGTATACGTGTGTGTGTGTGTGTGTGTGTGTGTGTGTGTGTGTGTGTGTGGGTGTGTGGGTGTGTGGGTGTGTGTGTGTGTGTGGGTGTGTGTGTGTGTGTGTGTGTGTGTGTGAGTGTGTGTGTGTGAGTGTGTGTGTGTGAGTGTGTGTGTGTGTGTGTGTGTTTTTTTCTTCACAGTAACTTGAAATTTTTTGGTCAAATCATTGTTTTGGATAATAGTTTTTGTGACGTTAAAATTGCCGCAAACTGCATCAAAATTAAAAAGCTGGAAAAGCTTGAAGAGCTCAAAAACGTGTAAAGTGGCATTTGAAATTGTCGGAAAGTTACAGGAATGGACTGTAGGGTCAACCAATTTTTTTCTATCAAATAGTGGTGACAAACGAGCACACAGTCAGTGGTAAATGGATGCTGTGGCCTATAGACATCTACATTTAACCTTGATTATAAATCAAATATGTGTTAGTTACCCTAGGGACTAAGATGTAGTCCATAGTTTTCGGTAAAAAGGGTTTCTGGTTATTTAAACTCACCATACGAAACACAGCAGATTTAAGCTGTTATTTTATGCTGTTAATATATAGTAAGAGCACAATCCTTCCTAGCTCTAGTCGACTTATTCGTGATAATAATATACATAATATAGCTGCGTCTTGGTTGGTAAGCGAAGTGTGGGGTGGATCTTCACTAGTTAAAATGACGATCTGATAAGAGATGTAAGAAGTCAAGTGGATGCAAGTGACTCAGGACTTTGTGGGATCAATGTTTAATATTTGACTTTATAGTGTATGAATCCTAAGACGTCATGACAACAGTGGGTTTTACCGATGTTTTGCAGTGTGTGTCAATCATCCTTCGGCCAAGGCTGCTGTGGAAATCCTGCGAAGGAGCATGTAGTGTAACGGGGCATTTTTCTCAGAACTTAAACAGCGGGCACTAAGAAAAAAATATAAAGAGTTTGTTTTGTAATGTACTTAAAAAAAATCATTATTAGCTCTAGTAAAACTATTCATGCAAGTAGCGTAAGGTTTCTTTAAACTTTAAGCGAGCAAAAGTGTTTATATACAATTGGATGTAATTTTGTACTTAGATAATGTTTTACTTTCCAAATAAAAAAATAAAGGGAAGTTAGAATACAATAAGATTTTAAGATCGGTGTCAAGGTGATCTCTGACATGAATTTAACTCGGTCGCCTTAGTGCTGTTTTATTATTCGAACACAATTTTTCAAAGCAATTCTGATTTTTAAAGTTATACAAAAGTTATTCATAGGACGAAGTACAACATACCGTTATCATAACAGCTCAATAAAATCCACTGCTGAACATAGGCATCCCACATAGATTGTTTCGCAGATTAGCCGTAGTAGCCACGCTTGGCAAGCTGGTTTTTGGCAACCGCAGCTTTCTATAGTAGTCGTTATTTAGAAAACGCTGATGTCCATCTACTGATTTGTTTCCCTCTGTCCCCTTCACGACACTAACAGGTTGATATGAGGTAGTTGATATTCTTACGGTAAAAATACAACAAAAACACATCAAAATAATAGCTGCTGTGAATAAAATAGTTACTACTTGTGTGGTTAAAGAATGGGACATAAAATGGCATCTCCTCTATTTATCTCTCGTATTTTCCTATCTACACTCACACCGGCTGGTAGAGATTACAAAAAAAACACGTTGCAATACGCGTTTTTCGTACGTGCTATAACTTCAGTCCGACTTATCATTATCATTATCAGTGTGGCCGTGGTAGGAAAAGGGGAGATCTCCCGCCAGTCAAGGTGTTCTGCCCGGGGAGCGGCCAACACTCCGTGCGATATTTCGAAGATGTTCTATATGTATATACTGTTTGATTCGGAATTTTGATAGCGTGATTTAGGCTTCGGTGTGTTTCGCTTGCGGCGCGACGACAGTACCACCACATCACCCCCCTGCCAGACCGGAGGTCGATAGTGTAGTCTCGTTGTCGACGAATGTGCAAGTGGGAGGAGATTTCCTTGTAGTCTGCGGTGAGTCGAGAAGAAGGCAAGTAATCTGTGAGAGTCCCGTGAAGCAGAGGCGAGCAGTACTGCTCAGAGCCGTGCCGAACACTGTATAGCGCAGAGAGTAGCTTGAAGGAACAGGAAGCATTATTATTCCAGTGCTGCGATGAACCTTGTGAAGCTAGATTTGTTTCAGTATATGAAGACTGCATACGATATCTGCTCGGGAGTGAATGGGTGGGGTATTCTATGACGATGATGAGAAGCTTGAAGTTTCCGAAGGTTGTTGGTTGCGTTTTCAGATCACGTCGGTTAGTCACCACTGTGGCCGTGGTAGGAAAGGGAAACTGTGGTCGTGGAAAGTGGGAGATCTCCCGCCGGGCAAGGTGTTCTGCCCGGGGAGCCGCCAACACTCCATGCGATAGTTCGGAGATGTTCTTTGTATACTGTTTATGATTCGGAATTTTGATAGCGTGATTTAGACTTCGGTGTGTTTCGCTTGCGGCGCGACGACAGCGCCGCCACATCAGTAACAAAATGCCATGTACTAAAAAAATTATCCCGGTTTCGCAAACTTGTAAGCTAGACGCGTTCTGAGAGCTTTTTTACATAATTATTGTTGATTTTGTTAATACTTTTGTTAAGTCGCTGTTATTGTTTTTGATTACTATTTATTGTAAAGCTTTGTTAGTTATTTCGTTTTTGTTGACTATTACGTTATTTGGTGTTTTTTTTACTTTATTTATATTCTGTTAACAATGGAGCACAAACGCTGGAAATTACTATATAGTGCTACATATAAAAAATTATAAAGTAATAAAGCATTTTGAGGAAGAGAAAAATCTGGAACGTTATCACCCATTGCAATATAGTAATGTAAGAGCGGGTATTGTCACTCGAATTAAAAAAGATGGTATGTATCAAGTTTATCTAGTAGCTATACGTTTGTTTACAATTAATGATTTGAATAAAAAATATTGTATTCGCTAATCAATATTCGTTCTTAGGGTACCGTACCCAAATTGTATCGTACCGTTACATCCTAATAAATTCCACTGCTGAATAAACCTTTCTTATAAATTGACTCATATGTTGGATTTTTGCCATAGTTGCCACGCTTCGCAAGCGTGTTGGCAAACATAATTTTTTATTTTTATTCGTTATTAGGAAGGATGCTGCTGCCCATGATTTGTTTCCCTCTGCGTCTTTTACGACACCTACGTGGTGATATGGGGTTATGGATATTCTTACACCGCTACTACTCTGCGAAGTGCCCAACGAAACCCCATTACTAAGTATATCTGTCTCTTTATTGCAGGGCTGTAACTTTTTAGTTATAAGTAACTATAATGGTCACTTTAATTTCAAATAATTAAACGAATAAAATATTAAAACTCAAGAGGGTCTTTCTATAAGAAATCTTGAAAAAAAAATGAATTTTCCAACGAATTTTTCTTCTCCTTCTTCTTGTATCTTAAATATTTAATACCATCAATGAATCTGTTTTTTTTTCTAAATATTACTATAACAATACTACATACTCTATACTTAAATAAGGAATAATGTAAACAAGATAAACAGTGATAAAATTGGTGGCACGGAACCCTAGAAGATGGATTATTGTGCATGCAGGTTCAGAAAATGGAATTTTCAAGGGTGCTGAGGTGATTTTTAAGGCAAGAACAAAAAATTGCGATTACCATGATAACATGAATAGGCAAAATTGTACTAAATATATTGAGGAAAAATCGATCCCAAACATACTTTCAAATAGCATCGTGGCTGAACAGCGATTGTGAAAACGATAGCTGCTCCGATTCTAACAATGATTATGAAGATAACGATGGGATTCTTACGTGGTAGAGCCATGCTGCAGTTATATTAGTAGTATAGTTGTAGCACGAATGGGTCGGCTCGACCGGGGAAGGACCACGCTCTCACAGAATACCAGCGTGAAATAGTAGCTTAATGCTGCTGTATTTCGTATGGTGAGTGCAGAGAACCGGAGACCCTTTTTACTGGAAACGAGGCATTTCATCTTAGTCCTCACGGGTGACAACGCATCCGCATTTTGATTCGTAATCGAGGATAGATGTGGATGTCTATGGGCCATCAGCAACCACTTACCATCAGGTGGACTGTGTGCTCGTTTGTCACCCTATCCTATAAAAAAAATGTCCGGAAAATTAAAGTGTTCCCAGACGATTTTTGTGAAGGTTTAATTATAATTTAATTTTCAAAGATTGCAATAATATGTAAAAAATAAATGTCTACAGAGTTTATTAACTGTCTGTCCCATTTTTAACACATGTTTTCTTGACTGTAATTTAAATTGATATAAAATTAATTTAAGATATACATTTTTTTTCGTCTTCGTGAATAATTTACTTACCTATACTTATTAATAATTTAATTTTATCCAAGCAAATCCAGTGCCCGGTTAAAATGCTATTTTAAAATAATTTCTAATGTCTATGTCTATTTGTGTATATAATTCTGTTCAAATAATTTCCTAATAATAAAAAAAATTCTAATTAACCAAATAATAAACCTAATGTTTATATACATAATAACAATATACGATTATTAGCGGGATTTCGTTATTTGTATTGTGCATGTTGACGGAGGAGGCGCCATATATAATCCTTTTCTTTATCCGTGTGGACTTTTTTTCAGTATGGTTTTAAATTACATTGAATTGATTAGTATTACGTTGATGTAATGTTAAAAATTCCCTAGTTGTATTATAAATTTATAACTTATTCGTGGCTACTGTAAAATCTCCTCTGATATTTCAATAAATTCAACAGTGAATTAACCATGTGTGAACGTTTAAATTACAGAACTCAATATAACTCATATGTAGAAGATGTTTTTCAATTTATATTTTTCCTTTGACAAGTAAATTGGCCTGCCACAAACAAACGCGAAGTCTCACGGATTAAAAGCATGCATTGTCATAACGGAAAATGCATCGAAGCTTAAACCAATGAAATAAACTGTGTCACAGGATTCGAATAAATTATTTTGGATGTTACCTTCCAACATAGATTTGCTATTTTATATTATCTTCTATAGCACAACATAATCAATTTCTTAACTGAAGTGCCTTCAAACATCTCGTATAATTGAACAAAATGGCCGTTAATACTGTCTTTATATATTTTGTAATTTTGTAATGTCCTTTCTGTCCTTTTTTACATACAAAAGCACATAAAGAAATAATATGTCATAAATGATGACTTTAATAATGATCATCTTTACAGCCCTTCACAAGTCCACTGCTAAAGATAGGCCTCCCCCAAGGAATGCCACAAAACACGGTCCTGAGCCACCTGCATCCACCGAATTCTTGAATGTATTTTCAGGTCTCGCCCCACAGTTCGTCTACCGACACGAGGCAGCCACTCGAGAACCTTTTTTCTCAATCGGTTGTCGGTTTTTTGCGCTATATGGCAGACCAATTGCCACTTCAGCTTACTTATCCTTTGGGCTAAGGGTGTCTTTCTGGTTCTACTGCGGATATCCTCATTCTTAAGTTTATCATGCAGAGAAACCCCGAACATAAACCTCTCCATAAATCGTTGTGCGAACTTGAGCGTCCTCATATGGTCAGCAGTGAAGGACCACGTCTCAGATCCACAATTCATCACTCGCAACACGGACTGATTGTACAATCTCGCTTTCAGGTTTTAAGGTATATCTGACGAGAAGTTTTGTCGTGATTTTTAAAACGCTGCCCAGCTGAGTTGAATCAGTCGATTAATATCTCGGTCGAAGTTGGATTTACCTAGTCAGACTATTTTTCCCAGGTAAACATACTAATCAACGACTTCGTGCTTAGTGCTCCCAAAAACTACCTGTTCATCTTAAGACCGTTCTATCCGTTGAGAGAAACTGTTGAAGTCATTGAGCATAGTGCTTTAGTCCTCCAGTGATTCGGCTATAAGGACTTTACCGTCGTCAAAGAAAGGTGAGTGATTTACACGCCATTGACGTTAATATCTTATCCTTTCCAGTCCAGTAGCTTCAAAACGTCTTCCAAAAGTTGGTGAAGAGAGTCGGGGGTTATTACGTCACCTTGCCTTACACATCTCTGCAGTTAGATAGGTTACTCTGATTCTGTTCTCAGATTTCCATCGTAGCCTTATTGCAAACAACTTCAGCACTTCTTTATGTCGACAGTCAACTTAACACCTCTGAAGGGACTCTAGCACCACCCAATTTTCGACGGAATCAAAGGCTGTCTCTACAGTCCACACACGAAAGTTTTCCCTTCGTATGGAAAATTATACTCTTAATTCTTTTACTCAATTTGCTGAAGGGTATGTATGTGATCCATGGTGATAAAAACTTTTCGGAAACTGCCTTGTTTAGGAGGCTGGATATCGTCGAGTCTGCGTGTAACACAATTCGGATTGACTCTCGAAAACAGCACGTAGACACGAATTTTAATTGAAATCGGTCTGTAGTTCTTCAAGAAAGTGTCATCGTCCTTCTTTAATTACAAGATCACCGTACTTCTGCTCCACGCCTCTGGAGTAGGGTCAATATGGAGGACAGAATTAAAGGCCTTCTGAAGGAATTTTAGTACGGTATTCCACCCGTTTGTAGAAGATCCGCTGTGATTCTGTTCTCGCCTTGGGCATGGCCTTTAAGATGCTGGAGAGTCATTCTAATCTCGCTCAAACTGATATCCGGGATATCATCGAAATAGTATTTGGTAAGAGTTACCCTTGAATATTTACTCACATCGTTATATTAAACCTCTCAATCTCGCTCAAATTCTTCAATCTCACCTTCAGGTGTCTCGAAAACGATATTTCCACACTCGGTCTTTAGCTATGACAGTTGGTTATTTCTGGCAGACGAATCTCTAGCAAAGAATTTAAAGCCTTGGTTTACTGCATTGCTGTCTTCTAGGCACTAAAAACAGAGTTGTAATTCTAGTTGAAAGGTTTCGAGACTTTGCAACAGGACACGAAGGGTACGGAGCGTAGATTTCATTAGACCTCTCCAACTTAACGTTTAGGTTCAGTGTGCCTCTAACTTTTCGGTGATTGCTGTAAATCTTACTCTAACGATTACTGAGACATCACTGAACAATTTGGTTTCATTGCCCTATCCCAAATTTCCCTGACTGCAGCTTCCCTTTCTGCATTATTCAAAATTGTATTTAATAGTTTATATATAAAAGTGAAAATAACTTCTTTGGTTAGTACTTTTTGGACTCAGCAACGGCAGAGCAACGGACTGACATGAGATTATTAGTGCATATTTTATGGACTGGAAAGAGACATAGACTACGTTTCAACTCAGGAAAGTGCACGATTCCAATGTTTTATAGATATGGGGCGTAATTCTGAATGATGATGAACACTTAATGTATTAGCGTAACTTGGGTCCATTTATTACACACAGGCTTCTTTTTTTCCGGAAAAAACGCGGTTCTTGTGAGATAAATATTAAGCATAAAGCACAATTCTATGAATATGAGAAAAACCCCCTCTTCACATCACACTAAAAAGGATTAATCAATTTAATGGCTTTTGAATTAGAGATTTTCTGGTATAATGAATAGTACCCGGGTGACCGAGTTTTTTTTTTGAAATTATACAAATTATAATATGCTGATGAATAATATTTTTTGATCTTATTGACATAATAGAAAAAACTGAACTGGTTATTTGAATAAAAAATCATGAGTGCAATTAGTGTAATTAAAATTTTTGTATTTTTATAAAATACTAAAAAAAAGCGCCGGAAATAATAGATTTTCTCACAAAAGAAGGGAACTTGAAAAAATAGGAAAAAAAACTTTCACTTCCGCAACAATAAAATGATTCTTACCTGGATTAAGTCACCCCCGCCCTCCCTAATTAACCTCCCACAGACCAAGCACCACTACTCTCCCCACTATTCCAGGCAAGACACCAAATAAACTCTACACGAGGCACCAAAAAAATAAAATAAATCCGCAAAGTAACGCCTGATTCTATCAATTATCAAAAAAAGTCGGACCTAAGACGTGACGCGAACCAAGGCATTACGATTGTGCGACCGCTCGCTATCCACTTGAGCTATTACGATCATTAACACAGTATCAAAATTTACCTTCTTATATGAAACTTAACTGAAACTCCCTGGACACAAAATTTCATGAAAATCGTTGGAGCCGCTTCCGAGATTCTGATTTATATATATATAAATATTGCCGGCCAGTATTTGCTAAATTGCTGCAGAAAGTTCGAGTGTAGGGCTTTCTAGAACCGGGGCTGCGGGCTATTCGAAAGAGATACCGCGGCTCCGGAACGTAAGGGCACTGAAGGAACACGGATGGTTTTTAGTCAGTAAAAGTCTGACACTCCCTTACGCTCCACCCAGAGCGAAAGGGGTCATTAGATGATTTTCCATCCGCAAAAAAAAAAAAAAAAAAAAAAAAAAGGGTTTTCTAGAAAGCTTAGTTCTTCTATTAGATACTAGATGGCGCTGTTGGTGTAAAAGTCAGGAATGGTATTTTCTAGAAATCCCTCCTCACTCTGTTCCCCGACACTAATCTAGTGCCAGGTACCTTACATTAACTTAGTTGCGCAACAGTATTACTTATCGAATTTTTCTTCGACAAATTGAAGAACTTATTAAAAAAGATACAGATTAAGTAAAAAAATATTTAACTTCCTTTGTCATTGATTATGATGTGAAAACAAACTTCAGAGGGAGTAAAAAAGTAAGCTTGGTGCTTAAGGTATAAAAATAATGCTCAAAATTAAAGTACCTTCTGTAGTTATTATGTACTAATGCTCAGAATTTTTTTCATGTGCAAGTTGTAAGTTTAACAGTAAAAAAATGTCCACTACGCTATATCGAGATGGGCAGCAGCCTCCTCGTTATAACAATTGATAAACAGAAAAACTGCGGTGTCTGTCCAGTTGCCTGTAAGCTGTCGAATCTGCTGACGACTGCAGCCTCATCTCCCGTCTAACAGCCATGAGATTAAGAGTGTGATTGGAGAGTTTTTGTGTTTTTCTACGGCGGGGCTGGCAGAACTTAGCTCCGACCGCATGGACAGTTTCTCAGTTCTTCAGTAACTCAATTATATAATAACTAAAATTTTAATTATATGTGTTTGTTTTTTGTATTCATTCACTGATTCGAACACTAATAGCACACACTATTTCACTCTTACGTTAAGATTTTGAGGAGTAGTGGTATAACTCCGAACGCAGCCCAGTTGAGTTGAGTTGAGTCCTACCCTCACTAAAATATATATTGTTTTATGGTTGGCTAGCGGTTAAACTTTTAAAATAGTAGTTAAAATTTCTTTCATATACATTCTAACATTGAAAATGACATTATCATTAATTGAATGCTTGACACAGGCACGCATGCACGCACGCACGCACGCGCACACAAATACACACACACACACACACACACACACACACACACACACACACACACACACACACACACACACACACACACACACATAATAGCCTTCTGGCTATCTTACCACTACATCGAAACGTCGAGATCTAATGAGAACTCGATTTACAAAAACCGGGGTGAAAAGGATAACTTTCCGATTTTTTGAAAATCAATGATTTTCATAGCGGGAAGTGAAAAAAACATTAGGATCATCTATCTGTACGCTGCAAGCCATCCATCTGGTTTTAAAACTTTACTACTGAACTTTAATCTTGACTTACGTAATTGCTAAAGTTCAAATACAAAACCGTGTTCGCGGAATGCGCAATTTAGTGTCAGACATTTTGTAATTGATGTAGAGTTATTGCCTCTGTTGTTTTAAACTATTATAACCCTTGTTTCAAACAAACTCAATGTTAGAAGCTCGGGTGTTTTGATTTAGTTATATTGATTTAGTTAACGGTGTCAAGTTATAAATTAATAAATTATGATTGTTACAGTTTGTATTTAAGTAACTTTTAATTTGTTTGTTATTCTAGGAAAATGAATTGGTCCTTAGAGAATGCTTTTATTTACTTCTTGAAGTTAGTGATATTGTAGCCCATATTTCCCTCATCTAGGCACATGTCTCCTTCAATGTTTGAGAAGGTTTTAATGCAAGGAAATGTTCGCATAAATGTAATGGCATCCCACTTAAGTACAATTTTCAAATAAAAAATTTATACTTTCTAAAGGAATAAGTAATTTGCCCTTAAGGGTGGCAATGTATCTACACCCTTCTTTCCTTGAAGTTAGTAGCCGGTATCCATGCTGCTCAAGGAAGTAGAATTTTACCTCGTTAGTCACTCATTATTTATTACAAGAAAGGCTTATTTTCCGTTATTGTACTTCGTTAACAAGTGTCATCATAACGTATTTCTACCACTTAACAGTTATGCACTCACAAGGTAATACAACAAGTATAATTAAATTATATGAAGCATGATATCTTAGTCTACTTAGATGTTACTATTTACATGTTACAGTGAAGTAACGAGAATGTGTTATGGTTACATGGTATTCTCTATGTGGTAGAGCTACGCTGCAGCTATATTATGGTTTAAGCACGAATGCGTCCCCGCTCGACGGGGGAAGGATAATACTCTCACAGAATACCAGCGTAAAATAGCGGCTTAATACTGCTGTGTTCCGTATGGTGAGAGTAGAGATCCGGAGACGTTTTTTTGCTAGTAATGAGACATTCCATCTAAGTCCTCAGGGTTGACAACGCATCTGCGTTTTGATTCTTAATCGAGGATAAATGTAGATATCTATAGGCCACAGCATCCACTTACTATCAAATGGACTGTGTGCTCATTTGTTACACTTATTCTATAATAAAATACTACAGTTTGAAGAAATCAGTTTTTATGTATTACGTGAAATATGAACAAGTAAATTAAAATATATTTAATCATTAAATATAGCTAGTTACATCAAAAATTATCAAGTGTAAGAATATCCACTACCTCATATCATCCCGTGGGTGTCGTTAGAGGCGACAGGTTGAAAGAAATCAGTAGATAGGCAGCAGCGTTTTCCTACTAACGACTAAAAAAACTGCGGTTACCAAGCCGCTTAGCAAGCGTGGCAACTATGGCATATATCCCCCATGAGACAATCTATGGAGGAGGCCTATATTCAGCAATGGACTTTAATATGCTGTAATGGTAACAGTAACCTCAATAATTTATTAAGTTAATTATCGCGATGGGTGGTAGTCTTCGCTTTAAATGAGGTGGATTTTGTGGACATTTATCACTCTAATGTTATTTTTGTCGGTAATAGCAGTGCTTGCGTTGTTATGTTCCAGTCTGAAGGGAGAGCCAGTTTATTTACAGGCTGTGTAGAATTTCATCATAGTCCTCAGAAGTGATAACATATTTGCAGCCTCACTTCTATGAAGCTGTAGGTGTCAATGGAAAGCCATGACCACATGCTTTCAGGTCAATTGTAGGTTCGTTTGCAACTTCAGTTTTATAATATATGTATTTATACGTAAATAAAAAAAATAGTCGTAGGTAAGTCCAACTTCGACCAAGAGGTTAATCGCCGAATTCAACTCGGCTGGGTACACCCTAAAACTTGAAAATGTAATTGTAAAACCAGTGCATGTTGTCAGTGATGACTTATTGATCTGAGACGTGGCCGTATACGGAAGCTCGATTTCGCTCAGCGAGCGTTCATTCAGCGACCTATGAAGAGGGCTATGCTCGAGGTTTCTCTACCTACTAGACTTAAAACGAGGATATTCGCAGAAGATCCGAAGTAACCGACATAGCTCAATGGATTAGTAAGCTGAAGTGGCTATGGGCTGGACATATAGTTCGCAGAACCAACAACCAATGGGGAAGAAAGGTTCTTGAATGGCAGCCTCGTAGCGGTAGGCGAACTGCATAGCAGCCTCCACTAGATGAAGGGAATCAATGGGTGCAGGTGGCTCAGGACCGGGTTTTCTGGCATTCCTTAGGGGAGGCTTACGTTCAGCTGTAGACTTGTGGAGAGCTAAAATGATGATGATAATGATGATGTAAAGTAAATAACAGCCTTTATACGTCTTATTGTTGGAAACTGTCCAAAATGGCTTTAAGAGCGCATATTCAAATATGTCCAAGTCGAAATCTACGCGATCGCTCTGGAACGGCGTAATAATGACGCACACTACAATGTTATCTCTGTGTGCGTGTCAGGGCGAGCGTGAGGCTATAATAGTTGCCTAATGACGACTACGAATCACTTTGATCGTTGATTATATACCTGTCTTTGATATTGTTGGAACTAAAATAATAAAAAAATAATTTCCATATAATGGCTTACTTATATAGTGTAGTGTAGTAACTTTACTTTTGTGCTTTATAATTATTATTCGAGTCTGATCTCATGAACGAATAACTTTTCATCCAAACATCGTAAAAACTGATTTTTTTTTCATTTTAGGCAAATTAAAACATTTTTGAACTACTTGTTTTTTTTTTTGCAGTCCCTGAATTTTTCAAATCACTCATTTTAATATAATTCTGTTTAAAACTTTTGTGTTTTTTTTTTCGACTGGTGAGACAATGTCGTAGTAAAAATATTTTAATGTGGTAGTAGCTAACAGATATAATCATTTTTGCTGTCAAAATTATGGATTAAAGTATAGAATAAGAAGGTTAGTGAAACATTTGGCATCCCGATCAATGATGAATCGGGACGTGTCACTAGACCTTTGAAAATCGGGACGTCCCGCGCAAATCGGGACACCTGGCAACACTAGCGGGAATCGAGCCCGGATTGTTCGCGTTTACGGCGAGCACTACGCCATTGAGCTACTCAACTCAAGCACGGCTCATATGTTTTATATCTGGGGGCACGGTAGTGCCCCCGCCATGTAGACCAAAACAGCGGCACGGCCGTATCATCATTGCGAGACTTGGTTATTTTACAAGTTATGTTTTTAATGGCGTGTCTTTGTTTAATCATAACGTTATCTCCCAATAAGAAAACATTTTCACAAGGACAAACATCCAGACCTGGAACAATTATTTGTAGGTAATACAAATTTTTGTTCCATGTGGGATTCGAACCTGCGGCGCTCAGCGCAACAAATCATTACCAAGTCACTCCGCCACGGAGCCAAAGGTGAAAGCCAACGATTTTGTATTTTTACTTGGTCCGAATTGCTTACTTTCAATTACTCATTCCAAAAAAAAATATGTATGAAATGAAAATTTGCCACCATTACATCATTTAATATTTAAATATTACAATCATAAACATAATTCAAAATTACTTACTACCGAAAAATATCGCTTATAAAAGTGAATCGTTTAAAATGCTCGATGGTGCTATAGGTATCTAGTTATAGTATGGTGTAGTATAGCCCTATCGGTGTATCAACGCGATCGCGCGGTGTCGGTGAGAAAAAGTAATACGTCCTATCGTTGGGATTACCCGGAGCGTACTGAATCGAACTGCGTCTGCGCATGATGTTTTATAGTATTTTTAAAATAATTATATAAAATAATTGACAAAATAAAACGAGCTAAAAATTTTTTTGGATATTTAACATTACATGTATTTTGATAAAATAATTAAAATAGATATGTTTATAAGCAAATACATGGAAAAAATTACATTGAAGTAGACAGATTTGGTGATTTTATAATATTATTTTATAATATCAAATCGAAATATTATCGTAATTTAGGTTTTGCTATACCCTAAAAGACTCTATATATTTCATTATAATAACGCTTAAAATAAAGTATTTTAGCTTATAATAATGGTTGTATTCAACCTGAAAGATAACTCTGATGCATATTTTCGTAAAACACAGTGAAGGGATTGTCCTCGCCCTAAAAAACCGTCATTAAAAACTATGATTTTGCACTGCTATGTACTGAAGAAATACTTCATCTTTCTAAAGCCCTAATTTTCAGCAAATAACCTCCTCACGTCGTTACGATATCGCCTTTGGAAAAACCATAAAACATGTAGTTTTCGACGCGAAACGCATATGCCCTCTTAAGGTACGCCGCGCCGCCTTTATTCGTATTGGCCAGTTCAAATGACTAAAATGTGAATATGTTTTTAATTACTGATATACGCAGGCTCACAATATTCTCCTTTCACCATTGAGTAAAGTATATTAGCAATATTTATTTATGTCGGCATTCGAAAACAGTTAAGTGGCGTTTAAAGTTAGAGCGAGCGCTTTTTCTTTAAGCTACCACGGCCTTTATTTTCTATGGAATATACGTAAACGTTAAGTCAAAATATCTGTGTTGCGTATTTTCTGTTACAGGTAAAGCCTATAATGAATACTCAAGAAGCTCTCTCGGACGTTGATGGATTTAAACATTTATTTATTTAAGTAAAATTACGTTCACGTACGTTGATGTCATACATATATACCCTGCGGCAGATTGTACAAAAGACCGAAGAGTACAATCTGCCGCTTTATCTGGCGTATGTGGACTATGAGAAAGTCTTTGATTCCGTCGACATTTGGGCGGTGCTACAGTCCCTTCAGCGGTGCCAAGTTGACTGTCGGTATTCGAAGTGCTGAAGTGTTTGCACAGTAGGGCTACGATGGCTATCCGAGTACAGAGAACCAGAGTTCGAAACCTATCCAACTGCACAGAGGTGTAAGAAAGGGTGATGTTATATTCCCAAAACTCTTCACCGCTGCGTTGGAAGACGTTTTCAAGCTACTGGACTGGAAAGGATAGGGATTAACAGTGGTAGAGCCACGCGGCAGCTTTGCTGTCGCACGTATGGGCCGGCTCAAACCGGGGTAGTACCACGACCTCACAGAATGCCGGCGTGAAGTGGAAGCTCTGCTTCCGCGTTTCGTCTGGTGAGTGCAGGTGGCCGGAGGCCTAAATCCCCCCCCCCATCAACATGGTAGCGGAATTAAATGATAGACTACCCCAGGAGGGTACCAGCACCCTTGGAGAATCCCTCGCTGGGCATCCACGACCATGTTTCTTCACTTCTGAGCGTGGGTGCTCAGGCTGCCCCGCGTATTCTGGGGGGGGGGGCAATATTCCGCTCAAGACTACAACTGCTCGGGGCAAACGGAGCAACAAGACCAAGGCGACCCCTGCCACGCTGTCCGTGAATTTCTGCAATATCAGGCGACTTCACTCTAACCTAAACGCCGTCCACTACCATCTCGAGACGGCGAGGCCGGCTCTGCTCTTTCTGACCGAGACGCAGGTGTCCTCTCCGGCTGATGTCTCGTATCTCTCCTGCCCGGGGTACAAACTGGAACACTCCTTTGTGCCTCGGGCTGGAGTTTGCGTTTACGTCAGAGAGGACATCTGTTCTCGACGCCTCGGCAGACTTGAAGGTTCGGACCTGTCCATCCTTTGGATACGCGTAGACAGCGACGACCATCCGCGCGTCTACGGGTGCCTCTATAGGTCCCATAGCGGTAATGCCGAAACAGACCGACTCTTCGACCACGTCCAAATGGCTGCAGATTAGTTGCTACAGCAGATCCCCTCCGCAGAGATCGTGATCCTCGGCGACTTTAACGCCCA
The DNA here is from genome assembly GCA_907164705.1 of Parnassius apollo. Classification (NCBI taxonomy): domain Eukaryota; kingdom Metazoa; phylum Arthropoda; class Insecta; order Lepidoptera; family Papilionidae; genus Parnassius; species Parnassius apollo. Next base: position 1,358,740 of record CAJQZP010001514.1, read on the forward strand.
TCACGCCGAATGGCTCGGTTCACGTTTAACCGATCATGCGGGGGAGATCTGTTCATAATTTTGCCTTGGCATATGGTCTGACACACTGGTTACTTCGCCTACGCGGATTCCAGATATGGAGGATCATGCACCTTCCCTGTTGGACCTTCTGCTGACCTCTCACCCGGACGGATATCAGATTTCCGTCGACGCCCCTTTAGGCTCCTCGGACCATTGTCTTGTCCGGAGTGTGGTGCCACTCACGCTGAAATCACGGTTGCATTCTGCAGGCTGCCGCCGTGTTTGGCACTATAGGTCAGCCGATTGGGATGGGATGCGGTCTTTCTTTGCATCCTACCCTTGGGGGGCGGGTTTGCTTCTCGCCGGACGATCCCAACGTTGTTGCGGATTCTGTCGCTGATGTGGTACTTCAGGGTATGGAACTTTTTATTCCTTCCTCTGTGGTGCTACATGCGTCCAGGGATGTAAACACCAGCGCTCTAAAAAGAAGTATAATTCCGCCTCTAGGTCCTTCAAAAGTGTCATTGCCAAGACAAAGTCAGAGCACATAGGCAGAATTGGCGAGAGACTAGTTCGTCTTCCTTCTGGAACCCGTGCATTCTGGTCTCTCGCCAAGGCTGTCCAGGGGAATTTCTGTCAGCCATCTGTTCCATCTCTGCACAGGGAGGACGACTCACTGGCCCACATCGCAAAGGAGAAAGCCGATCTTCTAGGCTCTTTCTTTGCGTCTAACTCGACTCTCGATGACCAACCATCCCGCGGTGTGAGTGTTCCATGCCGGAAGTGCAATTCACTCAGCGCTCGGTTCGCACAGCACTCCTCTCCCTGGACATCCATAAGTCGAGTGGGCCTGATGGAATCCCCCCAATTGTGCTGAGGACGTGTGCTCCAGAGTTGGCACCGGTTTTAACGCGTCTTTTCCGGTACTCCTACTCCCTAGGCGTAGTCCCAAAATCATGGAAGACGGCTTTCGTCCACCCGATCCCTAAAAAAGGCGACCGCTCAGACCCGTCCAACTACCGGCCTATCGCCATCACCTCCTTGTTCTCCAAAACAATGGAGTCCATTGTAAACTGCCAGCTCATGAGGTACCTTGAGGATCACCAGCTGATTAGTGACCGCCAATACGGTTTTCGCCGTGGTAGGTCAGCTGGTGATCTTCTGGTCTACCTAACTCACAGATGGGCGGAGGCAGTAGAGTCCAAGGGGGAGGCATTGGCCGTTAGTTTGGACATTGCGAAGGCCTTCGATCGGGTTTGGCACAAAGCGCTTCTTTCGAAGCTCCTTCCTATGGGCTTCCCGAGAAATTGTGCGATTGGATCACCAGTTTTCTTGCGGATCGGAGCATCAAGGTCGTTGTAGACAGTGCAAGCTCCGATTGCAAGCTTATTAATGCTGGTGTTCCACAGGGCTGCGTGCTATCGCCAACGCTGTTTCTTCTGCATATCAATGATATCTTGCAAACCCGTAGCATTCATTGCTATGCAGATGACAGCACTGGTGATGCTCTTTACACCGGCCGAGCCAATATTTCTCGGGAAAACGTCTCTGAGTGCCGGGAAAAACTTGTGTCTGAAGTCGAGTCTCTGCTGGACAGAGTCTCGGATTGGGGGCGACTAAATCTAGTCCAGTTTAACCCCCAGAAGACACAAGTTTGCGCGTTAACCGCTAAAAAGAACCCCTTTGTAGTATCCCCTCAGTCTCAAGGCACTCCCCTTGTTGCCTCAGCCAGTATCGGAATCCTCGGCGTCGACATATCGAGTGACGTGCAGTTTCGTGGTCACTTGGAAGGGAAGGCCAAATTGGTCTCTAAAAAACTTGGCGTGCTCAGCAGAGCGGGACAGTATTTCATGCCGGCACACCGCCTGCAACTTTACAAGACGCAGGTTCGGCCGCTCATGGAATACTGTTCCCATCTCTGGGCTGGGGCTCCCCAGTGCCAGCTCCTTCCACTTGACCGCATCCAGCGCAGAGCGGCTCGAATCGTCGACGACCGAGTGCTTTCCGATCAGCTCGATTCACTGGCGCTGCGAAGAGATGTCGCATCTCTTTGCGTATTTTATCGCATCTATCACGGGGAGTGCTCTGAGGAATTGTTCGGATTAATCCCAGCCGCCAAATTTCGTGAACGCACTACACGGCAAACGTCCCGATACCATCCACACCATCTGGATGCTTGGCGGTCCACCACTGTACGTTTCAAAAGGAGTTTTCTTCCGCGTACAACCTCTGTGTGGAATAATTTACCACCGGTGATTTTTCCGGACCGATACGACCAGGGAACCTTCAAGAAAAGAGCTTACTCCTTTCTAAAGGGCCGGCAACGCACCTGCAATTCCCCTGGTGTTGCGGTTGATCATGGGCGGCGGTAGTCACTTAACATCAGGTGAGCCACATGCTCGTTTGCCCCCTCTTCTATAAAAAAAATAATATCAATGGCAAGTATCACTCACCTTCGATTTGCCGACGATATATTCCTTATGGTAGAATCGCTGGAGGACGTTAGCACTATGCTCAATGACCTCAATGGTGTGTCCCAACGGATAGGTCTTAAGATGAACATGGACAACAAAGATTATGTTTAATATCCATGTCACACCTACGCCGGTAGTTGTTGGGAGCAATATGCTCGAAGTTGTTGACGAGTATGTTTACCTCAAATACAAACAGTCCGACTAGGTAAGTCCAACTTCGACCGAGAGGTCAATCGACGGATTCAACTCGGCTGGGCAGCGTTCGGGAAATTATGACACATCTTCTCGTCAGGTATACCTCAATCTCTGAAAACTAATGTGTATAACCAGTGCGTGTTGGCAGTGATAACTTACGGATCTGAGACGTGGTCCTTTACTGCTGGCCGTATGACGACGCTCAAGGTCGCTCAGCGAACTATGAAGAGAGCTATGCTCGGAGTTTCTCTGCGTGATAGACTCAGAAATGAGGATATCCGCAGTTAAAACCGGAGAGACCGACATAGCCCAACGGATTAGTAAGCTGAAGTGGCAATGGGTCGTCCATATAGCTCGAAGAACCGATAACCGATGGGGAAGAAAGGTTCTCGAGTGGCAGCCTCGTACCGGTAGGCGTAGTGTAGGGCGATCCCCCCGCTAGATGGAGTTAGGACCTGGTAAGACACGCAGGAAGTCGATGGATGCAGGTGGCTCAGGAACGTGCTTTGTGGCATTACTTGGGGGAGGCCTATGTTCACTTGTGCAGTGCACTTGTGAAGGGTAGTAATGATGATGATGATGACGTTGATGTCAACTTTTTGGATACAGTGTTATATTGGGTCACTAGACTTGTGACTCCTAAACTGTGCAAATAATTATTTCTTAAATTTACGCGAACACTACACATTGAATAAAATTATATGTACGGATTCTGTCGCGTTTTATGTACTTGTAGGAAGGTAGTTAAATTGAATTAATTTATAAAAACATAAACACTCACGCCTATTACCCAGAGGAGTATGCAGAGACTACAGATTTCCATTTAGCACGATCCTGACATACCTTTCTCGCCTCTTCCACATCCATATACCTACGCATACATGCTCGTCGGTTAAGGATACTCTTAATTTGGCCCATTTTTAGTATATCGCCAATTTGGTCGACAAACTTTCACCTAGAACGTCCCTTTCCAACTCTTCCATTCACTTCCGCAACATATATTTGCTTTGTCAGTCTTTCCGCATTCATTCTTTCTACATGAACAAACCACCGAAGTATTCCTTTCTTAATCCTGGTCACCGCATCATCTTGCAAACCACACCCTTCTTTTATTACACGGTTTCTCATCCTGTCACTCAGATTCAGCCCTAACATACTCCTTAGCGACCGCATTTCTACTGCATTTATTCTACTCTCGTGCTTCTTCTGCCACACCCAACTTTCACCACCATACGTTAAAGTAGGGACTAATACAGCACTGTGAATTGCCATACGCGCCTTTTTTGACACATTCTGACTTTTCACAATAGAGTGTAGAGCCCCATTTACTTTATTTCCTGCATTCACTCGTCGTTCAATATCCTTATCATATCTCCCATCCCTGCTGAATACACATCCCAAATATACGAACTCATCTACTTGCTCAACTCTCCTTCTATTCTTATTTCACATACCGTTTTGCTTTCTTCTCTTTCAAAAACCATCACTTTCGTCTTACTTGCGTTCACTTTCATTCCCCTTTCTTTTAATTACCTGTTCATTAATGTAAACATCATTTGCGACCTCGGCCGCCGACGACGCAAGTATGACTTGATCATCGGCGTACAAAAGGCATTTGATGGTTAACTCACCCATTCTTAACCCGCATTCTTCAACTTTCAAATTTTCCAAACAACTGTCCATAAATAGGTTGAACATCCACTGTTTGACACCTTTATGGATGCCAAACCAGTCCAAGTAGACCCCGTTAATTCTAAAACACTCACTCGAGTCCCTATACAGAGACTTTAATGCCTGTATCAAACCAGCGCTCAACCTAAATGCGTTCAGCGTTTGCCATAACACATCCCTGTCCACTCTGTCATAAGCCTTTTCCAAGTCCATGAACGCATAAAAAACTTTTTTGGTTTTTCGCCAAAAACTTCTCCGCGATCATGCGCATGGAAAAGACTTGATCTATACACCCCATTCCCTTTCTAAATCCCGCTTGCACATCCCAAATTTTTTCATCAGTTTTTTTCATAACTCTTTCAGTTAGTACCTTACCATATATAGAATTAATTTAAAATCACAAAATACACGGATCATAGGTAATCAACTATAAATTGTACTGAGACATAATTTAATAGCTGATAATAATAATTAATTCGCTTCCACGAATTAATTATCCGAATAGTTTAAGATCAGCTAGTAGCGGGATACAACAAGTGAACCGTGCCACGCCAGCGCCAAGACTGCCTTAACGGCGGCCGCTCCTTCCGTTTTATACAATCGAGACAAGTAGCTACACGAGCGCCACTGCACGTGCCAAGCGCAGGTATGCGGTCCACGTGTTGTTCACAATAATTGCGACTAGCCACAGAGGAGCTGCTGCACATGCGACAGCGCAAGTGCCGACACGCTTATTTTAAATTATTTTTAATTCCAGACGTTTCGGTTGCTTTACAGCACCCACGGCCACGGTGAGTACTAAGATGTTTGATGTCCCAATGTCAGAGTTAACCCGGCTACCTTCAGTTTTTTAACATTAATTTTCGGTGTGCTCTACGCAAAACCAGCTAACAGTATTTTGAATTCTTGCAGAGGTATACTTGATTTTTGGATTTAATTTCGTTAACTATAGGATCCCAAGTAGATGGCAGGAACCATTTGTCTTCTTTATTGAAATTAGGATGTTTTTTAATTTCAATAGACTCGTGTATCATCTTTGATAGGAATCGGTTTTCTTTTGCGAGGATTTGTAGTTTATCAAATCTGATTTAATCTTGGGGACGATCTTGAACATATTCACAGACTGCAGACTTCCCGGAGCGTCGGTGCTTCACGGTCACATTTCACGCGGGTTTTTAAGGATATGTTTATTTGACCTATGTGCTACATTCAAAATCTTACTTGTACACTCCTGCATCTTGCAGAGGAATATACTTGACGAATAGCAAAAATTGATTAATCTTCTTCGGCAGCTTGTAGTATGTTTTAATGTAAGCTCGCTTCAAAATGTAGCCAACCTTGTCTGTGACTCCTCTGACAAACGGTAGTACAGCAGGCACACGTTTGACTGTGCCTGAATTCACTCGGTCACTGTGACGTAGGCGCGAGACCAAAAGCTTGTTGTCTTGCAATACTTGATTGACGTACTGAAGCTCGACGGTCAAGTGCTTTCTGTCACAGATCCTTTGTGCTCTCTGAAACAAAGATTTATCCACGGTAGCTAACTTTAAGGATAATGGTGGGATTCACCATTTAAAAATTGGTTGGTATAGGTGTTTTCCTATACACAGTGTTAAATAGTGTTGTCATGATCAGACGGCTCAACTAGGAAAGCTAAAGAATTATTTGCCTCTAACTCGATTATGAAATTAATTTTAGAGTTTATAGAGTTAAGGTGGTCTAAAAATGCAGTTACTTTGTCAGATAGTAAAATTGTGAAAGTGTCATCTACGTACCACTTGTGGAATCTAAGATTTACAGGAGCGGTAAGAAGGGCTTTCTACTCAAAGTCCTCTATGATTATGTCGACGACTATGGGAGATACAGGCGAGCCCGTCGCCACACTATCTACTTGCTTGTAGATTTCTTCCTTCCACAATAGATAGTTAGATTTGAAGCAGTTTTGGAGTAATACTGCATATTCAGCAGGCATTTTATTATTTTCTAGCATCCTAGTTACAACTGAGATGCAGTCTTTAATAGCTAGGCATGTAAATAGTGACTGAACATCAAAACTGACCACAATTTCGTTGTCAGCGAGATGTTGGTCTTTTATATCACTAACAAAATGGTATGGATTCTTTGTATGTGCTGTGGTATGTCCACTCGGAGCTGACAATATTTTTGCCAAGTTTTGTGCCAGCTTATAAGTCAGTGAATTGATCTGGTTCACTATGGGACATAGTGGAACCTTTCTTTTATGTATCTTTGATAACCCGTACAACCTCGGTGGTTTGGTGCATGATGGTATTAGCCAATTAACGTCGAGATTTAATTTTACGTAGTATTTCTTTATTAAATAACCCGTTGTTTTGAGCGTGTTAGTTGTGGGATCTGTTTTGACCTTTATGTAAGTACTTTCAACCACTAAAAGTTGTTGTATTTTTAAATTATACTCTAATGAGTCCATTATTACCGTAGCATTTTTTTATTCGTGCGGGGAATCGTAAGCTCTGGTCTGTTTCGTAAGTAAATCAACGCTGTAATAAGGACAAAATATCATGACGTATGGTCTCCAAATCCTCCTTACCTATATTATTATTATAATATAATTACGCAGACGCGGTTTCACTCCTGGGGACTAAGATGGAATACCTCACTGTATGTGATTGTACTTGCTCTCTATAATTTTTAGACCAGAACACAGCAATGTAAGCGCGTGTAAGCAAAGCAGGTGAAAACAGATATATGTAAGATGGTAGTACGTACTCAAACGGACTTTTAGGCAAAAGGGACTCCCATCATGTAATATACTTCAAACCGAATTTCGGCTATCCTATGCGCAAACAGAAGTGCACTCTCTATTTCCTCGCTCTCATTGTTCATAGGGACAGTAACCCAATACGACCAGAAAAACAGACATTAAGAGCAGGAACAACGGCTTTACGTGATTTACTAGACCCTTTTTTTTAACATGGGGAAATGCCTACGCATACCCGCCTCGCGGGGGCAAGGAAACTCAGGACCTCATGCTCAGAAATCTCACTTTCAACCACTAGACCAAAGATACAGTTTAACAACTAGGATAAATATACTGTGTGTCGCATCATACATTTCTATAAATGCAAGCGTTCAATATTTGTGGATAAATTATTACTACTTTTACATCAAAAAGACGTGTATATCAATGTCAAGGCTTACAAAGTTAATTCACGTTAGTAAATAACGTCCTAGTTCTAACAAACGTTAAAGTTTCCCGCTCAATTTACTGGAGTTATACTTTCATTGCAGTTCTAACAATATGTGTGTGCAGAACTACCTCAATTAAGTTAATATTACCACGAAATAATGTATGACTACAAATTTATTTCAAACCTTAATAAAACCTATTTATGACTAAATTTATAAATTTCACAAAGTAATTAAAATGAACCTGTGGTATATAAGGCCGTATAGTAACGGCGAAAGAGAATCGCCCGTATCATCCCGTGGTTGTCGTAAGATGTGACAGAGAGAAACTGAGGCAGAAGATAGGGAGCAGGATTTTCCTGAGAGCAGCATTATTCATCCGGTGTCCGTCTAGGTAACTACCACCCTCTTACCTATTACTACCACAGCACAGCAGTACATAGCAGTGCTTCCTCTTTACTGCTGTGTTTCGATCTAAAGTTTATAGACAGCCAATTACTGGATGTGAGGCATTCAACGTTAGTTTGATATTGGTTCCAAATGCTCATGGACTGCAGTAGCCGCTTACCATCAGGTGCATTAAAGAAACACAAATTAAAGTAATAAAAAGACTGTATTTGCTACGCGCAACGATGTTATTTTTAAGGTAATATTAGAGAGGTCTATGTTGAGCAGCAGATTTTTATATGTTGAAATGATAACGATGAACCTGTAGTTTTGTCAGATTGCCTAGATAGTACGTCTTGAGTTTTAATGAGGATGATACTAACATTTGTATAAAATTGGAAATTAATTTATGGACGGGTACATCTGCTTACGAATTTGCCTTGACATATGGTCTGAAACAACAGGTTACTTTGATTACGCGGATCCCAGATGTAGAAAATCGTGCAACTTCCCTATTGAATATATTGAACCTCTCATCCGGACGGATGAGAGGTCAGCAGAATGTCTCCGTTGAAGCCCCTCTTGGCTCTGCGGACCATTTTCTGATCCGGAGTACGGTGTCATTCATGCTCTCATCGCAGTTGCGCTCTGAAGGTTGCCGCTGTATCTGGCACTATAGGTCGGCCAATGGAGACAGAGATTGGTATTTTTTGCATCCTACCCTTTAGGCCGACTTGCTTCTCGCGGGATGATTCCAACGTTGTTGCATATTTTGTCGCAAATGTGGTACTTCACGAAATGGAATTATTTATTCCATCATCTGTGGTGCCTATATACGGAACTCAGCCATGGTTTGTTTACTCCTGTAAAATTACAACAAGATATACGCAGGAGTGTTACCGAGCCTGGGCTGACACATCAACGTCTCGGGATACAAACAACAGCGTTTTTCAAAATAAGTATAATTCTGCCTCCAGGTCCTTCAAAGGTGTTCCAAGGCAAAGTCAGAGTACATCGGCAAAATGGGCAAGAAACTAGTTCGACTTCCTTCGGGAACACGTGCGTTCTAGTATCTCGGCAAGGCTGTTCAAGCGAACTTCTGTAAGTCATCTTTGCCATTTCTGGACAGGAATGACGACTCACTAGCCCATGCCGTAAAGTAGAAAGCCGATCTGCTAGGGTCTCTCTTTGCATCCAAATCGACTCTCGGTGACGGGGGAACACACTGCCTACCATCCCGCAATGTGAGTCCTCCATGCAGGATGTGCTGTTTACACACGTATTCGGTGCGCAAATAACTTCTTTCCCTGGACGTCAACAAATCGAGTGGGCCTAATGAAGTCTCACCTATTGTGCTGAAAACGTGTGCTTTAAAGTTGGCACCAGCTTAACGTGTCTTTTCCGGTATTCCTACATCCTACGCGTAGTCCCGAATTCATGGAATACAGCTCTCGATCCCTAAAAAAGGCAACCGCTCAGATCCGTCCAACTACAGTTCTATCGCTATCTCGTTCTTGTCCACCAAAAGAATGGAAATATTTATTAACTGCCAGCTCACGCGAAACCTTGAGTATCACCAGCCAATAATAAACCCTGGCCCTCAAAAGAGTAATATTTATATATATATATATATATATATATATATATATATATATATATATATATATAAGAATAATATAAAAATAATAAAAATGAATTGCTGTTCGTTAGTCTCACTAAAACTCGAGAACGGCTGAACGGATTTATCTTATCTTAGTCTTGAAATGTACGTGGAAGTCTAGGGAAGGTTTAAAAGGCGAGAAAAAAATCGAATAATTTCCGGGAAAACCCTAAAAACAGCCCTTTCCTATTTCCCATACAAACGTTTTCTAGAGTCAATTTGAACTTTATTGCTATTAAATAAAGTTCATATGAAATTATAATCACTCACTGTTGTCTAAGCAATTTAGGTGTAAGAGTCAATTTGCAATTTATTAACGCTGCATAAAGTTCAAATTCAATCGTATATATGAAAATAGTCTTCGCGTGCGCTTTGGAGGATCTAATGTCGCGTTCCGAAAATAAACAAAAGTGAATCGCGAACGCGACAAAAAATGTAATAAACTATTAGTAGTACTGATTTCCAATTAATTTGGTCGGCTTCGCGAAACTTAATTTTAGCTAACTTCAGTTGTAACTGTATCAGATAATTTTTTTAAGTTTGATAAATCCTAAGTTTTGTCACAAATTAAATTTCTGAACACAACCATAATATTTGACATGAGATTTGACAACCAACTAATATGTCAATCATTCTGTCGCACTTCAGAACACGGAGATTTATGGCTTAAAGGTAAACTCAAAAAAATAAATAAAAAAATCGGAACACGGAAAAAAGTATTACTATTGACGATATTGTGTTACGATCATGGTTAAGATATTCTATGAGTGCATCCTTCTATCTTTGTGAGTGACGATTACCGCTACGTACGCAAGAACTTTCTTTACTTTTGTGATCCTTTGTGATAGTGACATTCCAAGTAGTGTGCTCTTTTTTTGTAGATATTTTGTGATAGTGACACTTTACTGTTAAGTGAGCGAGAAATTTTCTCACTTTGATTAATTACGTTACGATGCCGAGGAGAAGACGACCTGACTTAGGTCGTCGCAGTCAATCAAATGTGCGAAGAGCTACCTCACGTGCTAACCGCACTGATGACCAGAGAGAGACAGATCAAGAAAATAGTCGTATTGCTATGTCAGAATTGCGTTATTTAGTGAGTGACAATGAAGTGGATAGGCTTAGAATGCAACGAGTTCGTGCACATCAAACACAACAACAGCAAGCACGACCTAATGAAATTGAGCGAATCCGCAGACGCAATGCTGCTGTGATTATTGAACGAGCTGCATTCCACTATGATCCGGCAATTGATTATTGTGCCGACAAATCGGTAACAATTGGGGAAATGAAAATAATTTGTAAATATTGTAAGGAGTTAAAATACACTGGTAAATCTACTGGATTATGTTGTGCTGGAGGCAAAGTAAAATTGCCACAATTGGTCCCACCACCAGATCCTTTACGCTCTTTAGTTTCTGGGATTGGAATTGATTCTAAGCACTTCTTGGCCAACATTCAGAAATATAACAACTGTTTCCAGATGACATCATTTGGCGCTACACATATTATACAGGACAATTTCATGCCCACTTTCAAGGTATTATACCAGAATATTTTTTATAATATTCAAGTTTGTACTAAAATATATATACAGTGTGTAACGGAAGGGGGTATCAACCCTGAAGGAGGTGAACGTGCTCATGAAACTCAACAACTTTCCCCAGTTGAGTTTCATGAGCACATTCACCTCATTAAAGGTTGCTACCCCCTTCCGTTACACGCTGTATATATGAAATAATCAATGGACAAAATTTAAAATATTACAGATACAAGGACAAATTTATCACTTACTGGGGGCACTGTTACCACTACCTGATGCAGATCATCAATTTTTACAAATTTATTTTATGAGCAATTCAGATGCGGAAGTTGATAATCGTTGTGCTCACAATCCAACAGTGAAGAGAACCATTGTCCAAGAATTACAAATGTTTCTTCATCAGAATAACAATTTAGTAAACATGTTCAAAATAGCATTGGATCGGATGCCATCTGATAGCCATAATATTATCATTCGAGCTGACAAAACACCTGCCGGTGAACACACATGGAGGTTTAATTCACCTGCCATTGATGAATGATTTAAAACGTGTATCTGAAACACACAGGAGCTATGATGGATACCATTTTAATATCAAAATGGTAAATCAAGTAACAGGTAAATAAATTGAGCAGGATTAAATAATATTTTTAAATTCAATTCATCTAAGTAGCATTTATCATTTTTGATTTCAGGTGCTGAAACCAACAAAAAGTTAGTGCTATGAATTTCTATTCATACAGACTCACGATCCGTCAAAGTGAAATAAATCATATTTTGATGTGTCAACGACTTTTTCATCAGTTTGCAGTTGACATGTATGTCAAAATAAGACTGAACGATTAACATTCATCCGTTTGAACCAACGACAGCTACGATCAGAGGAATACGTTCATCTCCGCGATGCTATAAATGCCGATGGCAATGTGAATAATGTAGGAAGAATGACAATTTTGCCAGCCACTTATATAGAAAGCCCACGCCACATGCACGAATATGCTCAGGATGCTGTGTCATATGTTAGGCATTATGGCCGCCCAGACTTATTTGTTACATTCACATGTAACCCAAATTTGTCCGAAATAAAGAGGGAATTGCTACATAGCCAAACACTAGTTGTTAGACATGACATAATTGCCAGAGTTTTTAAAAAAAATTAAAATTTCTGATGAATTTCTTAATAAAGCATTGTGTGTATGGCCGAGTCCGTTGTTGGATGTACTCTGTAGAATGGCAAAAACGTGGATTACCACATGCGCACTTTTTACTCTGGTTAGTGGACAAAATAAGGCCAGATAAGATTGATTCCATAATTTCAGCTGAAATTCCAGATGAAACAGTTGACACAAAATTACATACATAGACCTTGCGGCCTTTTCAACTACAATTCACCCTGTATGGTCGACGGCAAGTGTTCCAAGCGATACCCAAGAGACCTGCTTGCTGAAACCATAACGGGAAACGATGGATACCCATTGTATCGTCGGCGATCAGTTGCGGACAAGGGGCAATCGGTAGTTGTGAAGGTAAGAGGACAAAATGTTGATTTAGACAATCGTTGGATTGTGCCATACTCGCCAATATTGTCCAAAGCTTTTGAGACTCACATCAATGTGGAATATTTGTAACTCTGTAAAGTCGATAAAGTACATATGTAAATATGTTAACAAAGGCAGCGATATGGCTGTCTTCGCTGTAACCAATGCAAATGATGAAATATCACAGTACCAGATGGGGCGCTATGTAAGTAGCAACGAAGCAATTTGGCGTATATTTTCATTTGCGATCCATGAAAGATACCCTACAGTAGTTCATTTGGCGGTCCATTATGAAAATGGTCAACGAGTTTATTTTAATGAATCAAACGCGGCAGACAGAGCGGCACGTCCACCATCGACAACATTAACAAGTTTCTTCACAGTCTGTCAAACTGATGATTTTGATTGCACTTTGCTGTATGCTGACATGCCACGCTATTACATATGGAATGCATCATCGATATCGTTTCAGCGTCGAAAACAAGGAACACCAGTTGAAGGACATCCAAATGTATTTGCTTCAGACGCTCTGGGTCGCATCTACACAGTACATCCAAATAACGATGAATGTTATTATTTGCGATTGTTGTTGGTGAATGTTCGTTCAAATAACTGAGAACAGTTAATGGACAGCTGTGTGCGACTTACCGTGAGGCATGCCAACTATTACATTTACTTGAGAACGATTCGCACTGGGATGATACGCTCAAGGATTCCGTAATATCTTCATCGCCGCATCAAATTCGTACATTGTTTGCGATTATCATATCGACATGTTTCCCCTCGAATCCAAAAGATTTGTGGGTTAAGTATAGAGATGACATGTCTGAGGATGTTTTGTATCGTGTGCGCCGTGAAACTTTGAATCCTACACTACAAATGACTGAAGAAATTTACAATGAGACATTGATCATGATAGAAGATATGTGTTTATTGATAGAAAATATAGTATTGTCGTGTTTGGGAATGACAGCACCCAATCGTCATGTGCACGATGCATTAAACCACGAGTTGCAAAAGGAACAACAGTACGACATTGGAGCATTGGCCGAAACAGTTCGTACAAATGTTCCACAATTAAGTCAATAACAAAGAATTGCGTACGACACTTTGATAGAAGCTGTGAACAGTGGATCTGGTGGAATTTATTTCCTTGATGCTCCCGGAGGAACCGGAAAAATGTTCTTAATTTCATTGCTTTTGGCGAGGATCAGATCGCGAAATGATGTTGCTCTAGCGTTGGCTTCATCTGGAATAGCTGCGACTCCGCTAGAAGGCGGACGAACTGCGCATTCTGCCTTGAAATTACCATTAAACATGCAAATCACCGAAACACCAATTTGCAACATCGCCAAAAATAGCGCAATGGCCAAGATCCTACAGGTATGCAAATTAATTGTTTGGGATGAATGCACAATGGCCCATAAGAGGTCACTGGAGGCGCTGGACAGAACATTGAAAGATCTTCGTGACAACCAAAATATTTTTGGTGGGGCCATGATTCTGTTGTCAGTTGATTTTCGTCAGACTCTTCCAGTTATTCCCCGATCAGCTGTTGCTGATGAACTAAATGCATGCCTAAAATCATCAAATATGTGGCAGTACGTAAAGACACTCCAATTAACAACTAACATGCGAGTATTTTTGCAACATGATGAAACTGCAAATGTGTTTGCGAAGCAGTTGTTAGATATTGGAAATAATAAAGTTGCAATGGACACCTCGACCGGATTCATCACATTATCCACAGATTACTGTCACATCACAGATTCAAAAGAGGAGCTTATTCAGCGTGTTTTCCCAGATATAGCGCAAAAGTTCAATAACCGTAATTGGTTGGGTGAACGAGCAATATTGGCAGCGAAAAATAAAGATGTCGAAAATCTCAATGCGATCATTCAGAATTTTCTTCCAGGACAGTTGGTTTCCTTCAAATCAATAGACATCGTTATGAACCAGGATGACGTAGTCAACTATCCCACGGAGTTTTTAAATTCACTGGAATTGCCTGGATTACCACCTCACAATTTGCAGTTAAAAGTAGGATCAGTTATCATCATGCTGCGTAACATTAATCAACCTCGACTATGCAATGGAACAAGACTGGCTGTAAAAAAAGCTGATGAATAACATCATTGAGGCAACAATCATAAAAGGAAAATACAAAGGAGAGGATGTCTTGATCCCGCGAATACCGATGATTCCAACGGATTTACCATTCGATTTGAAACGCTTACAATTTCCAGTACGTCTGGCCTTTGCGATGACAATAAATAAATCGCAAGGACAGTCTTTAGAAGTTTGCGGAATCAACTTGGAGTTTCCCTGTTTCGCGCATGGACAATTATACGTCGCGTGTTCGCACGTCGGAAATCCGTCTTTTTTGTTTATTTACACACCACAAAACAAAACAAAAAATATAGTTTATGAGAAAGCTTTAAATTGATTAACAAACTGTATCATAACAGTGTGTGTCTGTTAAAAAAAATTTAAACCTCATAAATAGCCAGTATTTCAGGAAAACTCTGTTTTTTTAAGTAAGCAACATGATGTGTCGAAAATAATAATAAAACTTCATGCTTCATTAAAAAAATGCTTTTTTTATTCAATACGTTTTGTTTGTTTTGAAATTAATTTATACAAAAGTTTAGGTCTTTTATTTATCGATTGAGGCAGTACGAAGTCTGCCGGGTCAGCTAGTTATATATATATATATATATATATATATATATATATATATATATATATATATATATATCAATACGAACCAGTATCGCCGGCAGCATACATGCATAGAATAGAACATCACGTTCAAAATCAGTCGAATTGAGAACATCCTTTTTTTAAAGACAATTTAATATCAAATTTATGCACAAAAAATACATCTCTTGCTTAGCCACATTTAATTTTGATTACTAGCGTACTTACCAAGTGGTGGCATGGTCAAAGAATCAAAAAAAAAAGATATTCCAAATAGATCGTATGACTTACTCCATACAATTCATGACCATAGAATACTATAATACAAAATAGAATGACTGCCAATCTTGTTTTTAACGAGAACAAGAAGTCTACGTCATATTATTAGCACTAGAAACCTAATTCGCTCATAATTCATACAAATTTCGATAAATAAATATTAAAAACACATTTTAATTGTACATAAAATCTGACTTTATTCCAATACAGTAACAACGGATTCACAACGAATCTTAACACACCGTAAGTGGTAGAGCCATGCTGCATTTATTTATACTAGTAGTATAGTTGTAGCACGAATGGATCGGCTCGACCGGGGAAGGATCATGCTCTGACGGAATACCAACGTAAAATAGCAGCTCAACGCTGCTGTTTTTTGTATGGTGAGTGTAAAGAACCGGATACCCTTTTTAATGATAATGAGGCATTACATATAAGTCATCACGGATGACAACGCATCTGCATATTGATTCGTAATTGAGGATTGATACAGATGCCTATGGACCACAGCAACCACTGACCACCAGTTGGACTGTGTGCTCGTTTGTCACCTTTATTCTATAAAAATAAATATTCATATAATTCCTCAAATTTGCATTTCTTTTTTATTTGGTGCCTTTAAAATGAGTTGACCTGTTTACCACCGTTGCTTAACATTCACAAATTGCAGTACGTGGCAACAAGTACAAGAGTTAATAAAATGTATTATTGGTCTATTAAGAAGACTGCATTTCGTATCACTAATTACAAATATCACTGCAATATCATTTGCAAAATAATAAAATTTATCAAAAGTTTATGTTATAGTAACATTTAGAAATTCAACTAAGCCGTAACAATTAAAACAATTCGTAACCATTAAACGATATAGTAGACATTACAATCTTCCGTGATATGCGAAAAATTTCAAAGCACGTTTTTGATATTTTCTATAGATTCATTTAATTTTTTTCTCCTTAACCTTGGAAAATACATATTTGTTTAACAATTACCGGTTTTAAACCGCTGCCGTCGTCGTTTTTAGGAACTCAGATGTTGAACAAGCAATGATCTCGAATTACATTTTTCGAGTATCATCATCATCATCATCATTACAGCCCTTCACAAGTCCACTGCTGAACATAGGCCTCCCCCAAGTAATGCCACAAAGCACGGTCCTGAGCCACCTACATCCATTGATTTCCTGCATGTCTTACCAGGTCGTCACTCCATCTAGTGGGGGGTCGCCCTACACTACGCCTACCGGTACGAGGCTGCCACTCGAGAACCTTTCTTCCCCATCGGTTATCGGTTATTCGAGCTATATGGCCGGCCCATTGCCACTTCAACTTACTAATCTGTTAGGCTATGTCGGTCACTCTGGTTTCACGAGTTTTTTTTCGAGTATATATTGTACAAATGAAATTTAATCTCATGAAGCATTTGTTATAGCTTATATATTATCTATAATATATATATATATATATATATATATATATATATATATATATATATATATATATATATATATATATATATATATCTTCTTCTTCAGTGCTGTCATAAGTAGCCTCGTTTTCTCGAGCCATCACATTCTCAAATGTTAAATTAATTATTTTCAAAGGATCATAATTACCGGTGCTAATGTTATGTATACAATTTCTTTACGTGGAATTGCATTGTGCTTCAAAGGTCTTTTGTAATGTATACATAAGAAGTCAGTCTCAAAAAAATATGATTTACATATTTTTTATGTTCGGATAAAATATTTTATCTTATCTAAAGCACCAATAGTACAATACTGGTACGTGAACACCAGGCAGGAGCCAAATGGGAAGGTATGAAAATTCATATTATGAAATAATATATTGTTTTACTTTTAACAAAAAATTGCTCAACCTTTTCGGGTGATTGGGTGTGAAATGAGAAAACAGTATGAAGTAATGATACGTAACATAAAGTTTGACTCTTGAAACTTTATTGTAAATTTTCAATGATACTTATAGAGGGAACAAAATTACTATTTAATTTTAAAATATTGTAACAATTTATTTGTAGGTAACTTATCGTTACACCAAGTGCAATTTTAAAAGCGACAATATTTTACGGTTTACCGATATCTGTAAATTTTTTTACATTCCTAGTACTGTTGCTTTTACATAACAATATTTCCTTATTTTTTATTCTAATATCCCAAAATTATTAATAGTTGCGACTTACTGATGAAAAAATATAACACTTTTGTTCAAATTATATATCCGTACTGTTTTTTCGACACGTAATCTTCGCACAAATAGGTATTTATGAAATAAATTGCACCCAGCAACGCTTGACACAAAAATTGGGTAGCGACTGTGACGTCAAAAGAGATGTGTTGATATTTATAGGTGTGAATAGATATGTTAGTGGCTACACGGGTACCGCCCACTCCCCCGTTGTGTATGTATTCTATGTGCTCTTTTCGTTGTTTCTATTGTGTATGTAAATAATCATTTACATACACAATAGAAATGAATTAATAAATATTGTAAATATTGATGATTTAGACTGACGACAGAACGTAGTTTTATAGGTGCGAAATGTTTAGCAATGTGATCTTTAAGCTACTTACCAAACAAGACGATTAAGGCACATCGTATTCAGCAGTGAACGTTTAAGGGCTGATTTTTTTGTAGAATAAGGGTGACAAACCGAGCGCACAATCCACTGGTAAGAAGATGTAGCCCTTAGACATCAACATTTATGCTCAATTGAAATATAAAATGCAGATGCGTTGTCACCTCTGAGGCCTGAGATGAAATGCCTCGTTTGCGGTAAAAAGGGTCTGCGGTTATTTCGAATCACCATACAAAATACAGCAGCATTAAGCTGCTATTTTGCGCTGGTATTCTGTGAGTGTCATCCTATTCCGATTGAGCTGACCCACTAGTGCCACAATCATAACATAGCTACATCGCGGCTCTACCACGTACAAATGATGATTATGGATACATGGAGCCTCTACGCATATCATTAACCGCTCCCAGGGAGGCTAATACTCACAAAGTTTATGCATAAAATAAGAGCTGTGGCGTGTCTCAAAATGTTTTAATGGTCATTTACTACAAATGGGGACCATGAGATCGTAGGCAAACAGGACGGAATTTCAGAGGGCCTTTTCTTATGCAGAACGATGATTTGGTGTGGTTTCGTACTATATTGAAATCACTGTGAGAGTTCTAAATGGATGAGGTGGTTGTTATTTAGCCCGGAGGCAAGCCGCGTAACAACATAATAGAGAAAGAATGGATCCACTGTCACAGTTCGTAAGGGGAACCAATAAGACATTCGCGGTAGACAATTGTGAAAGTTTAGTCGGTTGAAGTGTGAGGTTCCCTGCGCAGTATCTCCTCGGGCAGCCGGGTATGCATCAGGACATAGGGCAAAAAATAACATGTTTTTACCAGACGTAATTATCTAATATTCATCCCGTAATTTTCAAGAAAACTCAGCGCAATAAGGAAAGGCAGTTTGAAATATTGAATTCTTTTATTATTGTTAACATAATGGGTGGCTCAATTAAATTTATACACTGAAGTAGCAATGGGTTCGCCATATTTTTGTTTATTTTTAAATAGAAAAACATAGTAATGTACTATTAAGGAATTAACAAGTTTCTACTTTTAGAAACTTGTAAATGGCTTAATAATACATTATTAAAATAAAAAATTAAAGGTATAAACAAACGCCAATATTAAGATAAATCAACAAGTTAACATTATCTTCAAGTTAAAAATCATATATATTATCAATAATTTAAGAAATAAGATTAAGATTTTTAAGAAAAACTTTTCACTAGTTAGTTAAGCGTGTTTTTAAATTTAGCAGTTCTAATCACGAAATAATTACATTTATAGTTCATATGAGCTCTGTTTGTGCAAAGAAGTATTCTCATATTTCTAACTCATAGTCTAAGTCATATTTTTTTTGGAATCACACTGAACATTTCAATTACGTTTAGGTATTTGAACAAATGAATAACTAAATGTCCGCTATATACCTATTTACAAAACATTTTTAAATATCGCTTTATACCTATTTACAAAAATTTTGACTGTACTAAATTAAAGATTTCTGAAAAAAAAAGTAATTCCTTTTAATTAAATTCATTATATTTCATAACACAGTAAGACTCCACCGTCAACATCTATTATTAAATTACTTCAATAAAATTTTCTAATAAAAAATACTTGACGTAATTTGAGTTATTATGAAAAGAAAACCTTCGTTGTTCTTAGCAACATAATAAATATTGAATAAAGTCAAAACTATCGTATTTCTCAATGACACAAAGTTTTTTAATAGTTCTATTTTATTTTATTTTAATCTTACATCTATTGTTTACAATATTTTATGTGCAAAATCATAGGCTACAATACAATTTTTTATCATAAAACGCATTAATAATAAGCTTACAAGAACCCACAATCAACTTACACCGATGTAGAATGTAGTTCGGACCAGATGCGGCATAATGCGGCGTAATGCTTTAGTCAATAAAAATAGTTTTTTTTTATTTCATTATAATGATTCAGTCTTGAACCTCTCTTTTTCTTTACATGATTCAGTCATCTTTCAATAGGTCTTGCTAAGTTTTAGAAATCTCATAAAGTATTTCATAAGTACTCATAATGCCGATATCAAAATTTTAGTCGTAAGTGCCATATTTATCGAAAAAATTAATTACTTTATTTGAGCAAACAAACTTTAACAGCACTTGTACAGAAATAAAGATTCATTCATTCCTTTAAAAACCATAAAACCACTCAAGGGTCACTCCCGGTGATGTAGAGTTATAAAAAACGTTTTTTGACTGGGTTTTATTTTCAAATACTATAAAATATACCACTACGTTTGTTATTACGACACGCGTTTAGACTTTACACAAGGCATCGTAAATCGGTAAATAAAATCGGTGAAGTAGACCGCTAAGAAGCGGTCAGTCACCGCAGAGGGCGATAGGCATTATTCTTCAAACCAGGAGACACATCATTTTGTTATATTGCACGTAACTAAGCAAATAATTTTTTTTTACATGTCCAAACTCTCACTTTGCTTAGGGTTACGTGGGCCCTTAAGAATCCACTTCTAACTACTACTATCACTACTCAAATAAAAATTTTATGGTACGTGGTAGATGGCAGTATATTCATATCAATAACGTTGGACGTAAATACCCATACCAACCAAGCAGTAAGCATCGAAATTTTCCATACAGGTGTTTTTTTTTCGCCAAAAGGGCCAAAATCTTACCAACCAACCGCCAGGGAAAGGTCTACGTGCTACATTATTTATTTACTATCTGGTTGACTGTAGCTCCTGAATTTATAAAAAATAATCAATTTCGTTCAAACTATAAAATAAATAGTGTCACTACTAGCTGCCTAAATTTTTCTTTGATTTTATGCCTTGTATTTTCTTATTTTGTATGAGAATTAAAATAGCTTGCACAAACAATTATTGTACCTATTTAATTACTAAACATTTATAAATAAGATCAGTATATCCTGAGATCAATGTGTTAATATGGACATGAAAATCCTATAATTTTTTATGTTCATAACAAAATCCTTTTAATTACATAAGTAGTAAAAAGTTGAGAATTATAAAATACTTCACCATGTTTTCTGCATGTTCTACACAAGAAATATAAATGCCTACAATAAACATCCCCTTGAGTTAATCGATACATAACTTGACAACACATCACAGAGTAATTGACTGAAATCGTTATTCAAGCGCGTTGAAGCACCCCTTATAATAACGCAACGTTTTCCATTCCCACGTGTCTGTAAAAAGAATCACAGATCCTACTATTAATTCCATATCGAATTAAATTCGAAAGTTCTCATTTCTGGAAAGTTCTTTTTTGAAAATCTGTAAAATTTACACTTTATTTTGACAGAAGCGAATACACGTATGAATGAATTATGAAACAATAACTGTGAACGATGAAAATGTTTACAAATAGTAGCGTCTTTTATTATATATTTTAAATAATAAAAATTTAAACTAGAACGACCTCATAGTGTTTCGGTACAGCCATCTCGCATACTATTAAATTATCAGACGCACGAAAGATTTAATCATAAATAATAAATAATAATACTCTAGTTCAAAATACATAAATACTAATATACTGTAAAAAAAGCTGTTAACAGCTTTTTTTCTAAGAGTCTGCCCAATAACTTCCTACTCATTTATTCTTTTACTTTGTAGGAATGACAATAAACAAGTCAGTGAATTAAAAATAAAAATTTACAGGATCTGCTCATGAGCTTTGAATTCCTTGCAATCCAGACAATGCCTATTCCCAGAAGGTCTTGAATTATATTCCTCCAAGATTACTGTTAATTGTAGTAAAAAAAAATTAAGACCGTTCGAAAATAGACGCAACCGTTTTTATCAGTATTTTGTTTGATCACTCTTAATGAAAATATGTCTATGAGATGAGACTTTATTACGAAATGCTAATAAAGTAATAAACTTTTATAATTTTTTTTTCTTTTGAATACAGTGAATTTATTAGTGAATACAGTGATAAATTTTCTAGAAATAAAGCTCTTTTATACAATTAAAGTAATTTATATCAACAGAAACAGAAACCGAAACAAACTTTTTTATACAATGTAGATTATAACAATACTTATTGAAAGTCACTTTTTTCATTTACCACTGGTGCGCAAAAAAACTCTGTCCTGGGAAGAACCAGCAAGATACCCAGCGGGACTATTTTTTTCCAATAATAGCTTACAATCATGTATACAATTAACAACACAAGACAAATTACAAATAGCTTGGAAGCGATCACCCTTCACAGGGGTTATTAACATCCATAAATTCCTTAATATTATAATTACCCTTTTCACACAAATTTAGTTTAATAACGTTTTTGAACCTTGTGAACAATAACAAGAATTGAAAGCAATCAAAGATGCTCAATATTTACAGTATATTGTAACGTGGATGTCTTCAAGGCGACAGAGAGAAACTGAAACAAGAGGTGGACAGCAGCATCATTCTAATAATAAAAATAATAAAATACCGCGGTCGTAAGTCCACCCTCGAAATATACCAACTATGGCAAAATCTGGGGTTAAAGTTGGATTTCTTTAGTTTACTTAAAACTATAAAAAATTTGGCAAGTAATTAGACTAAAAATAAAAGCCTAATAGAGAAGTAGCTTGAATGGCGCTGCACGTTGAGTGCGACAGCACTTCAGCCAAGAATTTCCCTTTCGGTATTGAATGTTCTATAACGTGGCTTTGTTTTGATTTTAATTATTAAAACTGTCAAATGTGAGTAAAATATAGCCAAAATTTATTTCTTCTTTACCTTTGTCAGTCCCAAAGACCACAGACCGCACTGCTGGACATAAGAACATAAATATCTCCCGTTGCGGGAATGATTATCGTTATATAAAATGGTAGGTGGATGGGCGGTCCCAGTAAATTAAAAATTATTTTTTTTTAAATTGAAAAATCTTTACTGCAACAAAAACAAACTTATACATATAAAATGTTAACCTGAGTAACAAGAGCTTGTACCTTTTTACAAGCTTTTACGAAATAAAAACACAGAAAAATTAGATACGTATTTCTAAATCTACGTGAGTGCGCGCCGTTTGGGCGTGCGTGCGTGTGCGCGCGCGCTCGCCTGTTTGTCTGTGTGTGTGTGTGTGCACGTATGTACACGTGCATTAGTGTTTGTGTGGTGAGAGTGTTTTTTTTTACTGTTTTACTGTCAGTAGATTTTATATATATTGAAATTGGTACGATTGTTTGAATAAATAATGACTTTGAATTACATTTACATATTAGAGGTTTTATTGACATTCAGCAGCGCGTATGTTTTAAGAAATTTAATAAATTTACTTTTAATTTGACGGTTGTTGTAACTTTCACTAATACAAATTAAATTATTAAATTTATTGTATAGTAATTCCGCAAAAAAAAAAAGATTTTCGTTTGGCAAAAGCACTATGTGTTCTAGGGACTAACTATCTATCTACTTTATTTCTTCTATTATGTTTTTACTCTGTGTTGTGTGTGTGTGTGTGTGTGTGTGTGTGCGTGCCGCGTGCGCGTGCGCGTGCGTGCGTATGCGTGCGTGTGCGTGCGAGTGCGTGCGAGTGCGTGCGAGTGCGTGCGAGTGCGTGCGTGTGCGTGCGTGAGCGTGCGTGTGCGTGCGTGCGCGTGCGTGCGCGCGCGCGTGTGCGTGCGTGTGTGTGTGTGTGTATGTGTGTGTGCGTGCGTGCATGAGTGATTATGTGGTGAGAGTGTGTTTTACTGTTTTACTATGAGTAGATTTTATATATTGAAATTTGTATGATTGCTTGAATAAATATTGACTTTGAATTACATTTACATGTTAGAGGTTTAATAGACAATCAGTAGCTTTATTAAGTAAAATAATATAAGTTTTAAGCCAATTAATAATTTGTCTTTTGATTTGATGGTTGTTGTAACTTTTACTAATACAAATTTTATTAAATTTATTGTATAGGAATAGCGCAATGTAAAAGAAATGGTCGTTTGGCAAAAGCACTAAGTATTCTAGGGACTAAGTATCTATCTACTTTATTCCTTCTATTACGTTTTTAACTATCAAGTTGATTGGGGGCAGAGTATCCATGGAATCGCCTGATAGGTTGGTACATAAATAATTTTCTCACACTATGTTCCTATGCCTTTTAGTAGTAGCAGACGTTCCACACAATTAATCAATTATTTTTACAATTTATGGAAAGTGTATAGTCACCTTATATGATATCCACAGAATAAAATTTAACTCTCTTCATAAAATTTAAGTGAAAATGTAGGTAAAATACTTTAAAAAGATAGTTTCTCGAATTTTCTTTACAAAAGTTGAGATGTATATGCAGCATTTATAGTGTTTACAGAAGAATTTGATTATTTTCAAGGTGTGAAAAATTGTGTAGATTTAAAACTATTTCCTTAATTTATATGCCTTACCCTTTTTTTTAGAGGCATTTCATGATAAAATAATATAGGGGGATAAGTCGCTCGCGTCTGTAGGCTTTGACCACCTGTTCCAAGGCCCACCCTACACGTGTCCCCCGGGTGGTGCTAAATGAGCGACAAGCCGATAGCACAGACTCGGCTCCACGCCGTGGTAGCGGCGTAAAATATACTACTCCATATTTCGCACCATGACTAACCAAATAAAGGAAATGGCCCCGAGTTCCCGGCGCCCCTTTAATGGGGCAGGGGTGCGAAGAATCTCCGGGAGGAAAACCGGCGACGAGGTTCGCCACCCGTCACGTTCTGTCTCCCGGAGAGGCGAAAAGTGGATTGCAGAGGCCCGTCTGGCTACGTTGAATGTATGTGGGGCAATGAATGATAAAATGGATGAAGTATGCGATATGATGTATGATAGAGGAATAGATATGTTATTCGTAAATGAGACGAAAAGGAAGGGGGAAGGATGTCACTACACATGGCATGTATACCGCATACTGGTCTGGTGTAGACGAGATCGAGCGGGCATGCCAGGGATAGGTATCATCCTTCCAGAAAGAATGGGCCAATGTGTGAAAGAGTATGAATGTGTAAGCCCAAGACTGCTATGGATACGAATGAAAGTGGGCTTAAAGAAGTTGTTCGTGTTAGGGGTCTACGTCCCAGATATGTCTAAGCCCACTTATATCCGAGAGCAGTTTTGGGAAATGGTAAGGATGGTGTTAATGAAGTGTAAGGGAAATAAAAATATTATTATGCTAGGAGATTTTAATGGAAGGGTTGGGGTGAGGAGGCTTAATTATGAAAGGATATTGGGAACGTTTGGTGGTGAAAGTATAGATGAGAATGGTGAAAGTCTCCTCACCGTATGTATGGAAAAGAATCTTTTTGTGACGAACACTTGCTTTCGCCACAAGAGGATTCATATGTTTACTTGGGAAAGAGGTGACGATAGAAGCATGATAGATTTCATAATTGTGGATGAAAGATTGAGGGGCGCAGTGGTGGATACAAGGGTTTACCGGGGTTCTAACGTAGGAACGGATCATTATTTGGTTTTATGCCGAATTAATGGTCTATTCAGGCGTTGGCGTAATCGGTCTTCTGTGTCTACCACTGCGTTACAGCGTATTAGAACAGAAAGGTTGCAAGATGAAGGTGAGAGAAACAAGTTCAAATGTAGACTGAAAGAAAATATAAGTGGTTTGGATGAATTATGTATGAAGGAGTTAGACTTGGAGAATGTATGGCAAAATGTAAAGAAAGGTTTAGTGCATGCAGCTACCGAAGTATGTGGTGTTAGTAAGAGAAAGAATGAAAGGAAAAATAATTACGTTATGGTGGGATGATGAGATACGTATGGAAGTTGAAGCAAAGAAGAGAGCATGGCTAGATTTACTAGCAAAAAAGGCTGGTAATTCTAGCGGTACGAATGATGATATTGAAAGAAAAAAGGCGGTCTTTAGACATCTTAATAAGAGAGTAAAAGAAGTAGTTGAAAGAAAAAAGCAAGAAAGAACGGATAAGAATTATAGAAGAATATCGGATAACTTCCAGGCAAATATTAAAATGTTCTGGAAACTGGTAAGAACTGCCAGGGGACATTCAAAACAGCCTATGATGAATGCTATAAGAGACGAGAATGGCTATATTCTGAAGATGAAGTTTTGAGTTTAAAGAGATGGAAGGAATATTTTGAAAGCGTGTTTATGAATGAGGAGACAACATGTATACTAAGTGAAGTAGAAACTCCGAAAGAAGAGGAAGAGGTAGCGAGATAAGTATAGATGAAATAATGAAAGCAATGAAATGCATGAATGCGGGTAAGGCGCCCGGATATGATAGAGTTTCACTCGAAATGCTAAGGGCTGGAGAGGAGGTGGTGGCAAGCCTGCTGCACACCTTGTTTAATTTATGCTGGGAACTGAAGCGGGTACCGGTAGACTGGTGCAAAGCCGTGATTGTCCCAGTATATAAAGGAAAGGGGTCGCAGCGGGACTGTAAAAACTACCGTGGCATCAGCCTTCTTAGCATTGTGGGAAAAATGTACGCTAAGGTACTGATTGAAAGGGTCATGAAAGAAACTGATGGAAAAATAGGGATGTGCAAGCGGGATTTAGAAAGGGACTGGGATGTACAGATCAAGTCTTTTCCATGCGCATGATCGCGGAGAAGTTTCTGGCCAAAAACCAAAAGGTTTTTTGTACGTTCATGGACTTGGAAAAGGTCTATGACAGAGTGGATAGGGATTTGCTATGGCAAACACTGAACTCACTTGGGTTGAGCGATGGCTTGATTGAAGAATGCGGATTAAGAATGGGTGAGTTAACCGTCAAATGCCTTTTGTACGCCGGTGATCAAGTCATTCTTGCGTTGTCGGCGGCCGAGTTGCAAATGGTGGTTACATTAATGAACGGATCATTAAAAGAAAGGGGTATGAAAGTGAACACAAGTAAGACGAAGGTTATGGTTTTTGAAAGAGAAGAAAGTAAAACGATTTGTGAAATAAGAATAGAAGGGGAGTTGATCGAGCAAGTAGATGAGTTTGTATATTTGGGCTGCGTATTTAGCAGGGATGGGAGATATGATAAGGATATAGAATTACGAGTGAATGCGGGAAATAGAGTAAATGGGGCCTTGCACTCTATTGTGAAGAGTCAAAATGTGTCGAAAAAGGCACGTGTGGCAATTCCTTAAAGTAAATTTAATAAATTTTATCTTGAAAGTTCTTAACCTTTTGACAGAATATAACACAAAACTGTGTACAAGACATTTACTGATAAAATAAAATTAATATTCAGTTTTCATTAAATTATTTTCAAAGATGCTTAAATTAGCTTTATTGTCGTAAACCTATGATCCGCGATAAAAAATTTGTGCCTTACTTAGTTTTAAAAGCAGTATTGGGATGGAGGGCGGGAAGTTAGTGAGTTTTTGTTTTTGTTTTTATAGCATATGGTGACAAACGAGCACAGAGTCCACCTTTTTGGTAAGTGGTTGCTTTGGTCCATAGACATCTGCATCTATCCTCGATCATGAATCAAAATGCGAATGTGTTATCACACGTGGTGACTAAGATGGAATGCCTCGTTTCCAGTAATAAAGGTCTCCGGTTCTCTACATTCACCATACGAATAAAGAAGCATTATGATACTATTTTGCGCTGGTATTATGTAAGAGCGTGGTCCTTCCCCGGTTGAGCCGACCCATTCATGCTAAATGTATACTACTAATATACGTGTAGCATAGCGCTACCACGTATAAAAAAGAAGTTAGTAGAAGTTGTAGGTTAAAGTAGGTAATGTCTTGTAGTAGAATCTTAGCTAAATAATTTTAACATCTATAGAATACGGATTTCAGCAAAGTAATGCCCAATTTAATTAATTATATTTTCTTAAAGTTACGACACACCTCGTCAAAATAAATAAAGCACGGGTGTAAAACCGGCGCGGGTTTCAGTAACGTCAATTAGAACTGAGACATGCTGCTACACTACTTATATGAGACAGAAACAGAAACAGAAACTTTTTTATTCAATGTAGATTATAAAAATAATTATTGAAAGTCACTTTTTCACAAGTCACTGGTTTGCAAAAAAACCTCTGTCCTGGGAAGAACCAGCAAGAAACCCAGCGGAATTATTTTTTTTCCAATAATAGCTTACAATCATGTTTACAATTAGCAACACAAGACAAATTAGAAATAGCTTGGTAGCGATCACCCTTCCCAGAGGTTATTGTCATCCATAAATTCCTTATTATCATAATAACCCTTTTTATACAAACTTAGTTTAATAACATTTTTGAACTTTGTGTATGACAAATTTTATATATTTTCTGGGATTTTGTTGTAAAAGCGTATACATCGCCCCAAGAATGAATTACTGACTCGGTGGAGTCGAGTAACTGGTACTACTAGCTTGTGTCTGTTCTTAGTATTTATAGAATAAATATCACTTATTTTCGCAAAACTACTTTTATTTTTGTGTACGTAAATTACATTTTCATAAATGTATTGAGAGGTCAGATTTAATATATTAATTTCCTTAAATTTTTGTCTTAGTGACTCTTTTGGTTTTAAATTATATATCGCTCTAACGGCCCTCTTCTGTAAAATAAATATAATTTCAGTATCAGTCGCATGTCCCCATAGCAAAATACCATACGACATAATGCTATGGAAATAACTAAAGTAAACCATTCCAGCTGTTTCAACACTGGTAAGAGTTCTAATCTTTTTTACAGCATATGCTGCAAAACTAAGTCTGCTAGCTAGTTTTGATATATGGGGGAGCCGTTGAAGCATTACGTCCAGTGTGATTCCAAGAAAAATGGTAGTATCAACAAGAATCAGTTCCCCCCCCCCATTTAAAATTACATTAGTATTGACATGTTTAACATCAGGAGTTACGAATTTCATACATTTTGTTTTAATTCTATTTAAATGCAAATTATTAACATTAAACCAATTAACTAACTTAGCTATAGCATTATTTACTTCGCCGTAATTTAACTGTCGTTTTAATTTGAAAATTAATGAAGTACCATCAGCGAATAATACTATATCATGGTTATCCCCTACTATGTAAGGTAAGTCATTAATATATACAAGAAACAGAAAGGTGCCGAGAATTGAGCCCTGAGGCATGCCTATTTGTACAATCGACCCGGAAGAATTCATACTATTAATGACAACTTTTTGCGTTCTGTCACTTAAATATGAAATAATTAATTTAAGAGCATCGCTTCTTACATCGTGGTGTTGAATTTTCCTGATTAATGTTTCATGGTAAACACAATCGGAGACTTTGGATTGGTCACAGAACATACCCAAAGCATCCTGTGAATTCTTCTATGCATTGAAGATATATTTAATTAGCTCAACACCAGCATCAGTTGTCGAGCGACGCCTTGTGAAACCAAATTGATTTTTATGAAGTAAATTATTAACATTAATAAAAATTAACATTTGATCAAGAATAATTTTTTCAAAAAATTATTCTTGATCAAAATCAGAATCAAAAATTTTTTTCGCAGTACAGAAATAAGGATAAAATTAGCGGGGTCCACTGTACTACCAGATTTAAACAAAGGTACTTATATATACTACTTTACTATGCTTCATTAAATCAGGAAACACACCAGATTCGATACTAGTATTGAAAATAATAGATAGTTGAGGTGCGATTGTATCTATTATGTACGCAATAACTTTAACAGAAATCCCCCACAGATCGTTGGTTCTCTTAATATCAAAAGCCTTAAAATATTTTACAATATCTTTTGATGACATATGAAATGTAAAATTCTTTGTACACACATTTAAATTTTGTTTACGTAATGATTCGGCGACGGCTGAAGAAGAATTCAGTGACTTAGTGGTTAAGATTGGAATATCTGTAAAACATTTCTCAAAAACCATTGCAACATCCTGATCTGATTTAGTTAATTTATTGTTAAAACTTAACTGGTACATAGTTTGAATTTCGAGAGTTGGCCTTACCAGTTTCACTATTAATTATACTCTATCTCATTTTAATTTTATTAGATACAGTCTTTATTTTGTTGCTCAAATACAATAACTTGGCTAAGGAGCACACTCTTTTAAATATTTTGGAATATTTTTTACATATTCCCTAAATTCGACGCTAGGATTATATGACCTTTCATTGTAAAGTTCATCTACTCTTATCGACTCCTACTGTCGCCCATTCGTTAAATGCCTTGCGATTTTTCAAGGAGATGTTTTAGAAGTAAAAGTATTATTAAATTCATTGCAAATGAGCTTAAATAATGTTCCATACAAAAAATTTGGATTATTTTGGTATGAAAGTAATGGAAGTTTTTTACTATGTTACTTCTAAACTTCTCCAAACGATGTGCATTTACTGGGACAAACACTACTTTTTATCTACTTGCTTTTTGTGAACATAAGGTAATGAAACTAATTATCTGCAGTGATCAGAGCTCAATTTTTGAATTGTACATTTATTGAACGGCTTAAAATTTGTAAAAATGTTATCTGTACATGTTGCACTAGATTCAGCAATACGTGTTGGCTCCAAAAAATGAATTAAAATGACCATAAGATTTAAACAATGATCTAAATTTAATATTGGTGGAGGAAGCTTCTAGAAGATTGATATTAAAATCACCACAAATAACAATAGATTTATTCTGTTTATTAAGCTTAGCGAAAACTTCCTCCATAATTTTTTCAAAAGTATCATATAAGCACATGGGGGGTCTGTAAACACTCACAACAATGAGGTGCTCAAACTCAACACATGCCATTTCTACAGTTCGTTAAACAGAGAGGCTCACAATATATTTACGTTCTTTACATGATAATAATTTACTAGCTAAAATTAAGGAGCCACCTCCTTAAACTATTTCTCTATTGAAAGAACTGACCACCTGGTGATTACCTAAGTTAAACATTAAATTATGAGCTTTGAACCAATGTTCAGTAATACATAAAATATGAATATTAGCCATTTAAGAACAATTCAATTTCTAGCTTTTTTACCTATCATGCCTTGTATATTCTGATGCACCAAATGCAAACAATTTTTATTATCATTTTGTGGAGTCATATGTACAATTGCAACTATTAAGAATTTGTACGCTACATTCTAAATTATTTAAATTATTAGAACTGCGAGAGGTTACGTCTATTGTCTCATTTTCTAATTTAAATTACTTGGAACGGATTCCTAATTGCATGTCAAATCATTATGCTGCTCAATAGGACCAGATGTCTGGGTATCCAAGTCCTTGACTGAGTTAATATATAAATAATAAGATAGCACATTTGCTATCTGTCTTAAATTATATTTGGATAGGTAATGCCTATCTGTAGTCAAAAATTATTAATATCTATTAAATTAATTTTACTGGTATAATTGTTACAATAAAATGTCAAATTTAAATTATTGTTACGTGATAAATAATTCATTAATAAATTTAAATCATATCTTATTTTATTCTTCTGTGGCCAACCCTGTATGTAAGGCAATGTAAACAAGATAATTTTATGTACAATTAAAGTATTGAGGTAATCAATATATTTCAATAATTGATTTTTGTTTACATTGCCTCTTCTCCCAACAAGGATTATTAATGTGCTATTAGGACAAAACTTACTAGTTAAAACTTTATTCATTATATGACTAAAGGATGCTCCAGGCACACAATAATTACTAATCAATTGTCCTTTTAAATGGCTATTTAACATCTTGCCCAAATTTTTACCTATGTCATCACAATACATAATAACTTTTTTATATTTAAACTACTTTTAAAGTTTTTATTCTTTGAAGGAAAGGAGGAATTTTAAGGTCACTCAGTAAACTGTAAAAATATCGTTGCTCGGAATTTCTTTGCGTGGTACAATCCGTAACGATGATATCTGCAGTAGTTGCAGAATAACCAACATAGCCCAATGGATCAAAAAGTTACGGTGGCAAAAGACGGGTCATATAACTCTAAGAATCAACTATTGTTGGGGACAAAAAGGTTCTAGAATGGCCTTATATCCTACCGACGATCACCCACTAGATTGAGTGTTGTATTACCTGGGGAAGGGTTTTGATAGGCATCAGATTGCGAAGGCTGTAATGATGACGACAGCGTTAATGGTGATGATGGTACATAACATTGGTTTATGTTGCGAACCTGATAAATATTTTCACATAGTACAGACATTTTATTGCTTGAAGGATTGGTCATTTTATTTCAAATGCGAAATGGACACTCACACGTAACAAACCGGTTAAACAGAAATTGAATCACTGCACACAAATTGAATATAAATCCTTGGAGTTGTGGTTAACTGCCGACGATTCTCTCTATAAAGTGATCACTAAAATCTTTGCAGTGTTGAAATCTTTATTGATTTTTTGTCACATTTGCGCTTGTTGAATTCAATATTTAATAGATGAAATATTTTATGTTGTAGGTTTGGAAATGTTTTTATTTTAGGTCTTATTTCAGAAAATCAAATTAATTTTATTTTTAAGGATGGAAAGTGATACCTATTATACCATTTTGAAATGTAGGATAAATGGGCCATGTTTTGAAGTAACTTGCCTAGGGAAGAACCGTTTGTCTTTTTAATGAAGAGTCAAAGTTAAGTGATCTTATGTTTTCGACTATGACTAAAAGAATCTACTTTAATTTTAACTAATTGTGACTGTGATTTATAGTATGTTTATTCTTACTAGATTATGTTAGTAAAAAAAATTATGTAAAGCTGAGAAATTTGTTGCCACGATACCTAATGATATGATTTAAGGTATCTATTTTCCTCATTATCAAAAATTTGTCAGTTATGACTAAACTAACTGATATGGATTTCATTCCCGCAACAAGTATGACTCCTCCTTTCGCCCAGTACTTGTTTGACGTTTCGGGACAGGTTGTTTATTAATCGAAACTAATATTACGAATTTCATTGCGTCTAATTTTATCTCTTTAATTCTCGAAGTTTCGGGTGATTTACAGCGCCTATGGTCACGTGTGGTCAGCTTTAGTGTTTAACGTCTTGATGTCATAACTAACGAAGGCTACTTTCGACTTTTAGATATTAACCTTTGATACAATATATGTAGAAAAACTTATAGCATCTTAATGTCTTGCAATTCTTCTGCTTTTTTTATATATTTTTATTTAATTTTAATAATCATCTATATCTCTGCAGATAATAGTATCCAACGTTATTCTCTATTAAAATTAGGTGTTTACAGTGATCCTTTGCAAAGATTTGTGGTCAATTATATCTGATGTAATGGTTGCGACGATCCTAAATATGTTGACATACTGCAAACTTTAAAAAGTGTTGGTGCAACAGTTTAAATTAAACAAGGTAAAATCTGTAAAACTAGTTTTTAATGATATATCCTAAAGTTGGTACTTCTTCTTTGATCTTTCGCGCATCCAGTTTAGTTAACTGGTAACTTAAATTGTAATAATAAAGGTTTCTAATCAAATTATTCTGCTAACTACTACTAGTGCAGAGCATGGATCTCAAGTTTCATGATATGTAGGATTTTTCCAAGGCCCCATCTATTTATAGTTGCCATACATTTTAACTTAAATTTCTTGCGTCACGGCAGCCTGATTCAATTGAGACTAGCTATCTGCGCAGGACAGGATTAAAGCGCACGAGTGTACGCGCAAGCACAGGTGTGTCTTAATTTCCTCACACTTAAGGTCACAGCTCATTAGAGCCACCCGGCACCCAACCCTCACCGCCTCGTCACATGCGTCCACTCGTAGTCGACAGGTGGACCACGGGTGGACGCCGCATTATCACCAGTGAAACTCGCGTGGTCATTGAGTGGACCTCGCGTGATCAACGAGTGACCCTTAAATCATACAATAAATTATACTTCCGAACTTCTTCCATAAGTTGTTCTTTGTTAATTTAAAAACAAACAAAAATGCGTCCGACACATTCAAAAGAAAGAGTCGAAATGAAATGTTGGTGGAGAGCGCCGCATCGCACTCACGTGAACCGCGCGTTGCCAGCTCGCGCTTCATGCGAGGCAAGCATACCAACAGCGAGCTATCATCGAGTGGTCCACTCGCAGTCCACGCGTGGACACCTCGCGTGCGAGGCGATCCGGTTATGGTACGGAGTTGATGTAGTGAGCGCAGACCCATACAAGTCCATACGAAGAATACGAACCGCTCGAGGCAAGGCAGTGAGGGTCGGGTGCCGGGTGGCTCTTATGAGCTGTGACCTTTATAGTACGATGGGACAGCAATTCGACACGAACGGATAGTTATTACTTGCAGGAACTTACGCGTTTTCCGAGGCATAGGTGAAACGCCGTCAACTACCTGATTTCGAGCTGCTACTGACTTCGTTCTTGGCAGTAAAGCCTAATAACAGATTTTACCCCACCCTGGTTTTAAAACAGGGCCCACATGTTCTGCAGTCGCACTTACGAATCTAGACCAAAGACAGTAAATATCACACTATATGCCTTAACTAAGTTTTAATTTTTCGACTAGGACAGTAGTGGTATGACGGATGTGAACTCACAACTTATTATTACTAATTTCATTTATTACAAAACTGCTATAATATTAGGCTTCTGTCCTTCTACCCATCTATTCTCTTATATTCTTGTTGTAAGACGTGACTAATTGCAGTAAAATTATTTGGTATATCGTAGATCTGAATATTTTAGACAGTGTATGTAAAATATCCAGATAAACGTCGGAGGGTAGTGCGAAGCATCTGGCACTAGGATCAATAATCAGTGTAACAAATGTGACGATTAAGGTGATTCATATTTGTTAGATCTATGCCACAACTATAACATGGTTGTAGCAGGAATGGGTTGACTCGACTGGGAAAGGACTACGCTTTCAAGAATAGCATAAAATAGCAGCTAAATACTGCTGTGTTCCGTATGGTGAGCGTACAGAACTAGATACTCTATTTATGGAAACCAAGCATTCCAACTTCTTCTTAAGGGTAACAACGCATCCACATTTTGATTCTTAATCGATGATTGAGGTAGGTGTAATATTTTATTTTGTTGTATTCTGCAGTAGAGTCACTGTACTTAGAACTAAATTGTATTAAACTGTTTTAAGAAATAAATTACTTTTTACCAAAAGTATATAGTAGATGCATGATATCTGAGATCATGCATAAGACCGGTGTTTTTTTATTGAGTCGAGTACGGATCTCAATCTGTAGGAGAGAAAGCTCAAATCGCCCTGGTCGTTACTCATATACAAACTAGCCTTAGTCTCTTTGTCTAGATAAAAATCAAGGGGCATTGGGCATAGAAGTTCATTAAGAGCCGCTCTAGGATTGCATAGCTCCAGTTGCTATTAAACAGGCAGTTCTTTGTAGACTAAGCAATTTTTCCGGCCGGCCGGCTTAGCGGTGAGCCACCGTAGAGTCTACATCACCTGAGGATGCCTCTTGTAGAGGCGAAACACGTGTCGTATTATTGTCGATATAACACCAGCTTTTCACGGGTGATTTCCGGATTTTGACAAAAGCGCCATCATCTGGGTCAATCAATATCTAAGAACCATTGAGGTGAACCATTACTAACCTTTATTTTTATCATAATCGGTCGTGCAGTTTTGGAGAAAATGAATTACAAACTAACGCACACCGGATTTTTTTAAATAAAGATAAACAAAGCTTTCCAAATTATGGGCAGCAACGTCTTTCTATTAACGACTTAAAGTAAAAATCTGCTGTTGCCAACGATTTAATTGCAGTTTTTATCAAACGACTGAACAGAAATGACTAACGCTCCCTTAAGAACCATGTTTTATTTTTCTTTAATAAACGATCTAACGGAATTTCAGTGCTAAAGAAAATAACTTCAGGCACCAGTACATGAATTATAGGTTAAACGGTAACGTCTTATATAATAAATATAAAATAAATATGTAGTAATAATGCTTCGGTGACTTGCACACGTGGAAATAATAAATAAGCAAAGAGATCAAATATATTATGCTGCAAAAGTGACTATCGTAAATGTACAAGTTGGCTATAAATTGAAAATGGGCCTAATTAACAGTATTGTCCAGTTAGCTACATGTTAATATAAGGATGTAAAAAACCGGGAGAGGTGTGTCATGATCGGCTTAATTGAAGTTCATAGACTCAGACTAGGCTTTATAATGACAGGTGTGGGAGTGTATGCATATTGGTATGGAATTTCAAATATACAGCCAGGAATTGATTAAAACTACTTTTACGGATTTTATCGCGTTTTATTTATTCTTAATACCCGAAGTTTCACGTCACGATCACGGGGGACCATGGGTGCTGGAAAGCACCCGAAACGTCGGGTATTAAAAATAAATAAAACGCGATAAAATCCGTAAAAGTAGTTTTAATCAATGTATAGTGTTCGCGTAAATATAAGAAATCATTACAGCCAGGAACATAAAAATATTGTTTTCAATTTGGCATAACCTTATTATTCTTTAATTTTTAATCTGAGTAAATCCATTTTCTGATAAGTGACGTTTATACAATTATTTTAATCTGGAACGTCCAAAGTTAATTGATGGATTGACGTATTTTAAAATTTCCTAACAAATTAATTTATTTTTATTTTTCAGGCAATCTTTGCTTGGAAAGCAGTACTAAAAAAAACATTGTAACAGTTTTAATAAGGTAACTTTAAGATTCAAACTTACCTTGTGTTTTGTTTCGTCCGCAGAGAAGAGGATTGCCGTCCTATCGTAATATGAATGTGAAGGAATATGGAGTAAACCTGTGTTTTCACATACAACGTGAACTATTATCCTATGCTGCGCAAATAGCTAATCTCTTCCTGGCCCCTGTGACTGAAATGCGGTGTTAAGGACATTGTTGACAATTCATGAAAATAAGTTAATATACGCGAAAAACTCCGTAAAACTGGTAAAACTTTGTTCTATTTAAATGTATAGTATTCTACTGCATGTTATAAACATACAGTTGAACACCTCACATTACTACATGCATACTTTAATTTGGCTTTCGTAAATAAGACGCCAATTTAATAAATATGAACCAAATATTTGTCCAGTATTAAAATGAGACTTAAGACACAAATTGGCAAAACAAGGTTTTGTAGAAAAAAGAGTGTATATGTTAAAAAAAACTATATTGATAATAAATAACGTAGTATTAAAGTTAAATGAAAATGAGTACATATAAAAGACAGGAAATTAAGTGAATAAATTACGTCAAATAAAACACAATTGCCTGTAGTAATGAGAATGAATTGCCAGTAAACAATCAGGGCAAATTGAAACAATTTTGTTTAGACTGACGTAAGTACTTAATGTAGCCAATAATTAACAATATTTTAACAAATGTATTATACATAACGAAGAAAAAACGGAACTATTTGAGAACTGATGATTATGCCAATTCCGTGTGTTTTATGAATCCATCACGTAATTCTTTTCATTTTATACAATAACTATATTGTAACTAGTCTCTTAAAAATATACAAAGAAAAATAATAAAATTTAGAAGATATTTTTTTTTAATTTTCTTATATAATAGTGCCATGACTTGGTAACAAAAGCGGTTTCCGCAATGTAACTTTACTATTATAAAATACATTCGTTGATGATCTTATTGTTTTAGGAAAATAATATTTCACCGTCCATAAATGACATACGATTTTTTTTAAAATAAATATATCATGATATAATATATAGAAGTACAAAAAATACTTACAAATTTTTATCAGCATTAATCATGAAATGATTTTGTGCATTGAAACGGTGGCGTCTCTTTTCATTTTACCGCATGGTTGACGTAAGATTTGGCTACAGGAAATGATAGAATAATAATTGGGCTTCCGATAGATGGTGGCTTAATCATCTCTACTACGCCGCTCATGACGATATGGGTGGCGGTTGGAGTCCATGTCCTGCAGTAGACTATTACTTCCTGATGATGAGTATGATGATAAAATTATTTTGTGTAAAGGCACAGGATAGTAAATTAACGAATGACGATATGTTTATAAAGAAGATATTCTCTTAAGGTTTTTAGTTGTTTTACTTATCATTTGGAAGTTGTTCTAAGAACACAATGCACACAATACAACTAAGTAATAGGTTTGATATCGTTAGAAGTTTTAAGGACAGTTCAAGAGACACACCTGTGTGTCAGTCACAGTGAGTGTACGTTCGTACGTTTATATATTCCCGGGCATTTTTTATCTGGCATATTTTGGGGATAAATGAGATCATCAAATCTGGATTAGTTTCATTAAACACCTAATTGCATTATGAAAAGCTAAATACTAAAGAAAAATATTTTATCATCATTTTACTGCTGCTGAACAATATATAATACGATAATATCTAATCTGAATTCAGCATACGGTTAGTGCTATGCAGTGCAGTCGTTTCGAATTTTATTTTATATTATTACCATCAACATCATTATTACATCTCTTCACAAGTTCTCTACTTATAAATAGGTCACCCAAAGCAGTGCCACAAAACACGGCCCTAAGGCAATTTCTTATATAATCGACCTACTGCATATCTAACTAGGTGCATCTAGTAGGATGCCGCCCTACACTTGGCCTACCGTACGAGGCTGACATATGAGAACCTTTCTTTTCCATAGACTGTCGGTTTTACGAGCTATATGGCCGGCTCCTCATCGTTAAAATAATTATTTGATGAATGTTTATATGTTCAGATGTACAGTAGTAGTAGTAGTAGTGTTTAATTTTAATTTCGTAGCTATTGAAGAAATATATTAATTCTTAACACAAAAAGTTATAGCTTATATACGTCCCACTCCTGGGCACAGGCCTCTACTCATTTCTGAAGTTTGGTTAGCGTAACTTCAAGATATATAATAATATATCGCGAGTTACTAATTATATAAAAATACCAAAAATTAAGATGATTAAAGAATTCATAGGAAAATGTGTAGTAATGGGTAATCACATAGTAATAAAATATTAATACTCTTGAGTGTTTGTATGATTATATTAAATAATTTGAAATTTAGAAATAAAAGTTGTAGAACCTCTAAACTAAAATATTACACAATTTTAAAATCCATACAGTTGCTTGCCTAAAAGAAA
This sequence comes from Parnassius apollo, assembly GCA_907164705.1. Taxonomy (NCBI): domain Eukaryota; kingdom Metazoa; phylum Arthropoda; class Insecta; order Lepidoptera; family Papilionidae; genus Parnassius; species Parnassius apollo. The sequence continues at coordinate 1,397,956 of CAJQZP010001514.1, forward strand.
TCGCATTTAGCACTTAAAACACCCACTGTAACTTAATTTGATTATAACTTATTTTTTGTTACTTCCTACTTTGTGCGTGTGATAAAGAATTTTTTATCTATCTCCATAATATTCTACGATCTACATAACACTCCCCATTTTTAAAAAACAAGAATATTAGAAATGCTATAAACTTTACTAATATTGCCCTTAACCACTCGTGGTAAGCTGAAATTGCTTGTGTTACAAGTCGTTAACGCCAGTAGTCGAATGGCGGATTCGAACCCACGACCTTCTTGAGTTCGCGGTTCGCGCCCTGCCATTAGGCTACTGTCGCTTAAACGCTAAAATTTTCAACACGCTTTTATAAATTTGACCTGTATGTATATATGTAACGGAATCTTTTATCTTTATTATCACATAAATCTAGGAGTCTGTTTAACTTGAAAATTTACACAGGAGTCAAGGGCCGATTGCAATACAATAATCTCGTAACTTTATGTTAAAGTCCTAACTAGGATCATCAGGATAAAAAAAATTAGATTAGTGAACAGGTTAGGCGTATACCACTCGCAAAACGCCGATGAAAATGTCTTTCTTCTTTATCGACAGATGATCAAAAAAGTTTTTACTAGTGGAATATTGAGACTAAAAATTCAGAAAATTAATAATAGTTCCAAAACCTTAAAAAAACACGCTTTAATAGTAATCGAACTAAAAAGTAGAAAATAATTTTTAATAAAAATTCAAATAAATTGAAAAAGCGTGGGGTGATTAATTATATTATTATAATAATTCTGATATTGCATACAGTAACTAATAAAATGGTCCTCACATTCGGTATTAAACACCTCACGGTTTTTCAATTTATTTAATTTTTTGTTAAAAATAATTTTTTACTCTTTAGTTCAATTACTATTAAAGCGTGTTATAGAAAATTTTGAATGTTATTTAAAATTTTCTAAATATAAAAATACAGATATTAGAATTTTCTGGCTTATTCTCTAAATTTTTATAATTATCTAAAACAGTCTAGACCGATATACCGATATTTCAAGCTAATAAGAAACATTTAAAAACATTTTGGAACATCCTGCAATGGAAAATACTTATGTTCGGGAAAGGATTGTTACGAACTGATTCAAGAAATTAAAAAATGAAACTTTAAAGTATACCGTGCAAAATTCCCTATAAGCAATATGAAATAATTTTGTCCACAAGCGAGCCTTTATAATGTTTTCAGTGAAAGATATGTTATCAGAGTTACTGATTACCTCTTCACAAATATATTGTTATTATATTTTGTATGGTTGTTATTTATTGGCGAGTTATTGGACGTGTGACGTGTGCCAAACGTCACGTATCTCTAATTAACGACCTCTGTTTGTGGCCGCTCATTGAAATCGGTGGCAATCTATTTGGTAGTATTTTGATGCCATTCATTAAGGTCTGTTGGGAAATTTTACGATCACTCATGAACCTGCAATCTACTTGCGATCTCATTTAAAAGGAAATTTAGATCTGTTCTCTAAATGATGATTTTTATAAACTTTTTATATATTATATAATTTAAATAAAACCATTTAAAATCATATTGATGGATATTCAATTCATATTATAGTTTACCTTTTTGACAAAAAAAAGTACTATGAATTATTTTACCTTTTTTGCATTCAAGGAAAAAGTGTTATTATATAAACTTTAAAAATAATTTATAGAAGAATATTTGATATTCAGGTTAGATGATAATGATATTTTAAGAATGCAATATAATCTCGTGAAACTATCATGAGAGTGATTGTACTTAAATGATGTTAAATTACTAGTTTTTTTTTATATTTTTCACAAAAACATTACTTTTATTTTTTGTAGATTAGTTTAATCAAGGCCATATTAACAAAATATTTATAATTATAAATCGTCGCTAACCATAAAAATGATAAAAATACAATGTACTTCTAATGTACTAAAGCTAAAGAATGCACAATAAAAAATAAAAGTATAGGTTTAATGTGAAATATAGTTCATACATAAAGCTCATTTTTCATAGTGAATATGTCCATATGAGAGAATATCTCAGCATTCGATTATGACAGCTATTTATAATAAAAAATCTCAGCGCTGCGGATGCTGAGTTAGTAGACTTGTCGTTGTTGTAATTCAGTTTGAATTTAGTTTGTACATTTATTCGTTGCAACAATTATTTTTAAAAAATTACCTTAATTAGAAAATACTTAATTAATAGAAGGGGGAACAAACGATCATGTGGCTCACCTGATGGTATGTGTCAACCGCAATCAATGAACAATTGCAACACCAGTGGAATCGCAGGTTCATTGCCGGCCTTTTAAAAAAGAATAGGCTCTTTTCTTTAAGGTCCCCAAGTCGTATCGAACAGGAAAGAACACTGGTGATAGACGGTAAATCGCACAGTGATGGATCGCCAACCATACAGATAGTATTTATGGTATCGCGAGATTTGTTGCAATGTGCGATGGTTAGATTTAGTGGCTGAAGTTAGTCCAAACAATTGCTCAGAGCACTTCCCCTGGACACACCTAAAAATAGCAAGTTTCTCTCTGGATTGTATGTAGCAACAAAAATGCTAATGCCTCGGCATAATGTTACAGTTACCGCAGCTTTGATATTCGGTCGGAGCCACATAAGTCGACTCGTTTACAATCGCTGGACACAATTTATTACCTATTTTATCATCACTAAGTAAATAAACATAAATTATTTTTTAATCTGTTTTATCAATTAAATCTCTTATATCTTTGGGAAATCAATTATATCTTTGTGGAGTATTTTGATACCATTCGTTTAGATCTGCTGGGAAATTTTACGATCACTCATGAACCTACAACCCAATTGCGATCTCATTTAAGGGGAAATTTATATGTGCTCTAAATGATGAATTTGATGAACTTTTTATTATATAACTTTCCTACTTTCTTTCTTCCTACATTTCCTCCTACTTTTCTTTCTTCTATACTTATTCTGTTATGAAATGTCTTAGGGGTTCTCTTGTGCCGCCATCACACGGCACGTTACTCATAAATTAATGCTATAGAAGAATATTTTATACAATTTGACCCGTTTAACTGTATATGGATGTAATTTAATTTTACTATTCAGGTTTTTTACCCTTCCCGACATCTGCATAATTAAAAATTTTGCAGATTTAACCGGTATTAATACAATAATTTCATAACTTGACCTATCATTCTCCCAAGGATCATAACAGCAAATGATCATTACTTGTTGATTAAGTTTTTTATTTAAATTCTATTATTATTATTTTCATTTCACAGTAAAACATCATCTTCCATATTACACAGAAATGTAAAAAAGTCGCTGGTGTTTACAACGACCGAGAAGGGTAATAATATGTATTTATTTCATTTAGTGGTAAAGTAGGGCTAATGTGCTTAAGGGACTGACAAAGCTGTTAGGATTATATTTGTATCCTTGCTTTTATCATTGTTTAATATAGTTGATCCAATTATGTGGTGCGAGAATGGCTCAGTTGACTTAACTTTTATACTCATCCTTTCAATTTACGTTATATAATAGCTTCTATTTTAGTGTTTGTTTAATCCAATTTTAATTTACTAGTTGCACTTGCTATGAAGCTACCAGGTATTAGTTAAGTTGTTACGTTTAAATTGTTATTAAAAAGAAATAGAGGAAGGAGACTTCCTGAATTTCGATCATAACCATTCTTAATAGTAACTGTGATATGTGCATCAATTCTAGTAGATAAGAAAAAGGTTATTATAATATAAATAATAATAAAGAAAATAATCTGGGAAGATCTAATCGCTACCGTGCTGGTTTATAAAAATTTATTTAAAAATAGTAAAAAAAATATTGTAAATTGAAATATGTTCCAGACTCATCTCTTCTTGAAAATCCACATAAGAATTGAGAGAAATTGAGCTGTGTGAGGTACAAGTATAATAGTACTCGTAACTCATAAATAATAAAGTAATATTTTATTGTACTTTTCAACACTGGTAAGATGTGTAGTAATTGCTGGAAATGTTAATTTGCGATTGGCACATAAATCCTCTTTTTGCGGACTAGTTACGATAGATACGACTAGATGCGTTACTAGTTAGTTAGACGGAGTAGATTTTGGAAGAATTTTGCCAGTTTGATTTTATTTAGAAAGCTGCATATTTTCAATCCAACTCCATATGACATTAAGGTATGAATAGCTTTTTCATTGCTACGCTAGGGTGTTTTATATACAACAAGAAACTGTTATGAAAAGTTGTTCCCATTTTTTATATAATCACAATTTTATACGACGATAATGTTGCTAATTAAAATATAACAATTTATCATGAATTAACATTGAAGTACTTAGGAATAAATAATATGACTTACATAATGATCTTCATTAACGCTATTGCGAAGATACGGTGTAGCTCTTCTCGTCAGGATAAGCATAGTTACATTAATCGATCTCTCCACTTTGTCAAGATTCTTTAGAATATTAATAAGCAAAATGTGAAAATTATTACATTTTTATTCTTATTTTAAATTTTCGTTTAGAAATATTCACACAGTAGATTTTGATGTCTTGTTAGGCATCCTACGCTCTCTTAATATATCTCCAATGGTAGTTAACTGGTTTCGAAATTGCTTGTTTTGGCGCCGATAGCGCATTCAGGTGCCAGTTGTTTTTTCTATGTTATTTAATGTCGTCCCATGTATCTCTTAAGAGATGACAGAGGGAAATAAACCGAGACTTAGATATCAGCGTCTTCCTCATAGCAACTAACGATATATAATATAACAGTTGCTGACACGCTTACATGCCAAGCGCAGCAACTATGGCAAGGGTTCCTACCTATGGGATAATCTATAGGGAATCCCTTTGTTCTATATATTTAGTAATCTTTTGACAGGCTGTATTTGTAACGCAAGTAAGGTGAATCAATCTAAGATAAACCACGATCACACAGAATATCAGCTCTAAATATCAGATAAATTCTATGTTGTGCATAGTATGTTACAAGAAGCAAAATATTCTCTTAATCGTAAGGATATACAGAACATCTACATTTAGATTCTTACCCGAGGACAAATAGCAATAATCAGCGATCAGGTGGACAGTTCACTCGTTTTTCCGTGTTAATTTGTCGCCCTTTATAGTAGTAAATTCCTCTGTCTATTGATAGTGATAACTTAAGAAACAATGCCAAAGTTTACCATTTTATATATCAAGAGTACAATTTGCGGGAACTTTAAACTGCATACATAATATCATACCAGCGAATAACTATAGTTCTCTAAACTTTGATCAACTTGGCCTAATTTTAGAGCATTTGTTGCCTTTTAATTCTAAAGTTGCTCTAAATAAAGTCTCCAAAGTACATTTACATATTATTATATTTCCAAGTAACCAAAATCAACAGAAAATAAATTTAAATTCGGATGACTTTCTAAATAAATGGCACAAGAAATGTTTCACGTAATTTAGTTATCAATTAAAGTCAATAATCATCAGCGATATGATAAAATATGACAGTCATTTTCTTTAATCTGGGGGCGCGGCAGTGCCCCCGCCAAGTCGAGCAAAAAAGCGGCACGGCCGAACCATACCACAATTTTTTTGAAGCAATTCAGGCCATTTTCGTCCCTTATAACTTCATAGTGGATAAAACTCGAAGCCTGAATTTTCAGTAACCGAGTATACATCGTACAAACATGGTATATTTCTTTCATTCAATTTGAAATAGTAGTTTAAGAAATATAACTAGTCAAAGTTTCTTAATTTTGTAACTGACTGACCGATCATCAAAACTAAGGCACTTTTAGCAGACATAAAAGCTTCAAATTTAGAATACAGTTAGTGTTTAGTATATAAATCAAGAAAAAACTAAAATATTTTTTAATTTTGGTCCAATTTTCTAGATACACCAACTACATAAATAACTTTGTAATCCTGTAGAAATATATAGAATTACAAAATTACATTTGCAGTGAATGAATCACTGTACTTGTATATGTATAATAGGTGCAGATAGGTACGTTGTTGGTATTCAAGAAGTAGAAGATACCGAAAAGGAACAAACAGTAGGACTATCTTATCAACAAAAAGAAATGAGATGCCATCAAAAACATAACTTGCAAAAAAAAAACAAGTCTCGTAACTCAGTTCTTCTATCGTAAAAAGTTGTGAGATCCATGTAATTCCAAGTCGGTTAATTTTTTCAATCCCTACTTAAGGTTTCTTCTGTTTTAAGTTACTTATTACGTAATTAGCTAACCTAACAACATTTTATAGTGACCATATCAATGTTAAAAAACATTATATGTTCTAAATATATAGATTGACTTGGCAATCACACTAAGCAATCTAATTTAATATAATATGTATTACTTGTGAGATACATTGTGTTTTCTTGCGATGGCTAAGACACCTATTGGACATAATATTTGATAGCTTTCTCCTATCTAATTTCCTTCCGCACAAAGGAAATATCAGAAAATACTATAGGCTTTAATTGGTACCAATAAACGATCTAAAATTTAATATGGATAACATTACCATATTTTTATAATTCATAATGATGAACAAAGTTTTTACAATTTCTATAAAAATACTAAAAGAGGTTTATAAAATGTATATATGAAATATTATTTTAAAACTCACTTATCGCAACCCCTTGACAGCACGGCAGCGTACAACAGCAATAACGCGCCAGCTTCTTCTTATAATTGGAACTGTAGAAATTTAATTAAAATATTTTAGCTCATTTTTCATTTACTGAATTTTATTGAACTGCAAACGTATATCTCGCTAAATCGAAGGTGTGGTGAATTTTATGCAATGTTTAGATGTAGATGTATATGGGTCACAGTGTCCTTTCTCAGTATCAACTCAGTATCAGGTGGACAGCACACAGCTCGTTTGTTTCGTATTTTATTAAAAACTCAGGTTAGTTACAAAAAAGTACAAATATATATATATATATATATATATATATATATATATATATATATATATATTTAATCATGGATAATACGTGTAATTCATGCATTACTTTTAAAGTGTGATTATTGGTCTGTTTACTTTAAATTTTTTTATCAGCATAATATGAAGTTTTTCGGAGGCTTCTGCTGAAAATGGGCCAGTCCTAGGAAGGATTTGCTGTGTTTGTCATGGTTAGTCACAAATGGCAGGAAGATAAACATTTGCATTACCAGTCGTTATTGGTAATTATTATAGATCTGGCTTATATATGTCCTTCATATCACAAGGCATATAATTTGTACTTTCCCATTTAAAATTATTAAACAGCTTTGTTGTTAAACCAATGCAGGAGGCAAAAATACTCTGTTATCCTCAGAACTCGACGTTTTTTATTTAATAAATGCTAAATTTTATTAAAACTATGTCGCTTAGTTATCGAAATTTAATCGTAATGCATTAAACTTTTAGATTTTCACAATAAGCAAGCTGTGTTTTACTTTTTGAAATTTTTGCAAAATTTTAAAAGTAAACGCTTTTTCGACTTGAGATACACTTTAAAGACTATTGAAAAGTTAACATTTTAAATAATACATAATTAAATAGTTATTATATAGTTGTTGGCAATATTTAAAAAAGTTTGGCGACAATCTCCTCTTCTCCGTACGACTGTTTGACCACAGACTTTTAAAGTATTTTATATTAGCAGTATGAACGTAATGAATGAATGTGTAAATTTTTTTTGTAATTGCAATGTAATATACACAAAATATATAATTTAGCTCTCGTAACTGCTTCTCCATATAAAATTAAGTAACCAAATCGATTAAAGGTTGTCGTTGTTGTTAAAGGTTGGTTCATAACAACCTTCTAACGTCGTATGCTAAAATCCTAATTATTTTTTGTTTTAAGCTGCATTCGTTTGAGTAAAAGAATCTGGATGATTTGTATTAAGCGTTATATGTACGTGGTAAGTATACATTTTTATAAAATTTTATCACGATTAAAAATTATAGAGATATCAATATTCCAAAACAGTTGGACGCTATTATGACATAATATATAAAATAACACATGAAGAAAAAACACTTTTTAAACATATTGCGCGCACGGATATGTGTCCGATTTGGTTATTTATTGTGTAAGTAATGATTTCTCATGTCTACGCGAACACTAGAATTTTTTTTATAAGATAGGGTGACAAATGAGCACACAGTCCACCTGATGGTAAGTGGTTGCTGTATTGTAGTGTAGACATCTACATCAATTCTCGATTACGAATCAAAATACAGATGCGTTGTCACCAGTGAGGACTAAGGTGGAATGTCCCTTTTCCAGTAAAGAGGGTCTTCAGTTCTCTACACTCACTATACGAAACACAGCAGCATTACGCTACTATTTTACGCTGGTCTACACACATTAACAGACAGATTAAAATGAGTACTGATGATGACTAAATACCGCCGCTCATGAATAATTGGAACATGTTGCGTTGGCAGGCCTTTTAAAAAGACGTTTTTAATAATATGAATACACAAAAACACTAAACCAAATTATACTCTAACAAAATTTTTTTTTTCAATAAATACTTTAATAACGATGTCAAACTATTAAAATTAAGTTTTAGAATACACTGTTACTTTCTATACATAACTCAAATCCAACCCGTAATGATAATTCAGTTTTGATTTCAAAAAATTATAAAAATGTTATTTTGTGTTTTATTCTTAAAAGATTTTTCTTACCGTATGGAAAAAATAGGGTGTAACAAATGAACTAAACAGCAGCCTTATAGCACTGATATTTCACAATTATTTGATTTTACATCAACATTTTATGAAATTGATCTATCAGTAAATACTACTAATTTTAAATATACTTTTGGTACTTACAATACAAATAACATGCACTCAACTAGTAGTTATAGTATTTTTTTGAAATAATAGCGAAAAACTGAGTTTAAATAATTATATGATCTGCAAGTTTTTTTTTAAAACCTAGTTAGTAAATTAGTCCCTAACTTTCACGCAGAATTTCATAGCGGAAGAGATAGAACCTGTTGAGTTTCGAACGCGTCTCGTTCACACTCGCATCATAATTTTTCAAAAGGGTTATTAGAAACTGGGAGGTTGAAGCTTGACTGCTCGTTAAGCCATAGGATGGAATCAAAATGGTTGCTATTTAAAATATTTACTGTGATATCCTCGTAATCTCATCTATTGTATACATGTATTTAGCGCGAATGTTATTAGTTTGCGTAGAGCAAGCATTAGAAATACATACAAAATAGTCTAATTACCATAAAAATATTAGTCTTTGTATTTATTAAAACTAAAGATTTTAGATGATTGTTATTATAAATTCTTTGTAATTATTAAAACTGAAGATTTTAGATGATTGTTATTATAGATTAGAAATCGATACGAAATATAACTCAACGTTCATGTTCATCAATCTTTAATGTTCATCATTTCTATCACAACTTGATAAAGAATTTTCTTATCCTCGAAGCTTTGTCATACGAATAAGAAACCCTAATATTGAAAATTAAATAAATAATAATATATTTTTTTGTGTGCTGCAAACATCACATATTTTAGCTTACATAACGCAATCCCACTGCGTTTAAATCGCCACATCGATCCAATGCTTATTGCAGTTTACCACCTATCGACCTTATTCAAAATGGACGTTTATTTCTGGCATTAACGCTTGCTAACCGTCATATGCGATAGTTATATCAAACCTTTCTGGATTTTTTGGTGTGGGTTTACAGTTTGCAGTAGCAAATATTTGTGGATAGTTACCGCCTTCACTATGAATGTATATTACTATTATAAAAAAAATTAGCAACCTTTTTAACGGTAAGTGAAATTTAGGTTGAGATCTATAGAGCGTACTTTGACTTTGCTCAGACTGTACTTAATAAAAACTTAGCTGTGTACATGCTTAGCACAATATTTGATTCTGAATTTATAGTTGTATCGGGGTAAGAATAAGCCAAGCTAGTGAAATTAAAAAGGTTTATTATTTAAAAATTGAATAGAATCCAAATTGTATTACACATGTAAGTTATTATTGCATTTAATTTATTTTAGTTTAAATATGAAAATTAAGCCGAACTTTTGGTCAACCGGTCAAATCATAACGTCAAGCTATTAGTTTATTGATGATTTGTAAATTTTTCATTTATATTTTAAATGAATTATCATTTATTACGATAGACTTTGGATCTTGGACTCCTGATTCTACCTATATACCTACCTACCTATTTGACCTACACTTCCTGAATTTAAGCCAGACATTCTTTGGGATTTTGTGTAACCAACGTGGGTTAAGGAAATTGTGATATAATGAAGAATATAGTGAGAGTTCTGTCTACTTTGTAAATTTAATAATAATATAAAAGTTTGGCTAAAATAGCTTCTGTCCTGCTGATTCGACGATTGTGAACATTTAAAAAAATACGAATAAGTTTGAAATTACGTAAATAAGAAATTGTACTAACTTTCAAAACCTAGAAAATGGCCTAAAACTACCTATTCATTGTTATAAATAGTTATATCTAAATAGAATATAAATAATTATATCTGAATAGGAATATCCGGATAGAAATAATTAATACGATTACATAAAAACAACAATTTGAAGTTATTGTTCCTATTCTCTGATATTAAACAAAACCCGGTGGTATTCGTAAGGTTAATGTATTTCCGATTTATAGCTGGCGTAATTTAATACTGTTTGTTGCCTGCACCAATTCAATCTGATGAAAGTTTGCACGCTTAGAACTCATAGTCACGCTTTTGAAATAGAGAAACTGTCGATATTTCACTTTATAGTTAACCTTTGCTTTTAAGTCAATTTATCGTTTAAGTAAAAAAAAACCGCTAAGTAAAAACTTACGATCTTAGCGGTCAGCCGCCGTAGAGTCTATATCACCTGAAGATGCCTCGTGTAGAGGCGAAACATGTGTCGTATTGTCGTCGATGGTATATTTTTCCTAGAATAGTGGTGTTGGGAGTAGTATTGCCGGGAGTAGTGGTGCTGGGATAAGTGGCGATGGGATTAGTGCACGCAATTGCGGGAGGGCGGGAGGTGTATTTTTATACGGATAGTTGCGAAATAATGTCTTTATCATAAGTAATTGGTTGCTCGTTTCTAGCTGAACCATACTCCGGTATGCCATTATTAAGTGAACGTACCCTCTCTGAATTTTACGCTGTTAAATATTTAAATGCATGCATTAAGAAATAAATAAATAAATAAGAAATTGTACTAACTTTCAAAAACTAGAAAATGGCCTAAAACTACCTATTCATTAAAAGGTAAAATACAGGGGGCAATCCTTCGTGGCACACCTTTTAACTTCGGGAGAGCGAAGTGTATTGTTTGTCGATCGCTTCATCAACCATAAGTAATTGATAATTGATAGAATTAGGCGTTACTTTGCAGAAATCCATTACAATAAAGACATTAATTCGCAACTATCCGCATAAAAATACAATGATGTGTCTTACCTGGATTGAAGAACACCTCCCGTCCTCCCTCAATTGCATGCACTAATCCCGTCACCACTACTCCCGGCACCACTACTCCCAACACCACTACTCCCGGCACCACTACTCCCAACACCGCTATTCCAGGAAAGACACACCATCGACGACAATACAACACGTGTTTCGCCTCTACACGAGGCATCTTTAGGTGATGTAGACTCTACGGCGGCTGACCGCTAAGACCGTAAGTTTTTAGTTAGCGGTTTTTTCACTTACAATAATAACGTCGTCGATGGTGTGTTTTTCCTGGAATAGTGGTGTTGGGAGTAGTGGTGCTGGGATTAGTGGTGACGGGATTAGTGCACGCAATTGACGGAGGGCGTGAGGTGTATTTTTATGCGGATAGTTGCGAAATAATGTCTTTATCATAAGTAATTGGTTGCTCCTTTCTAGCTGGACCATACTCCGGTATGCCATTATTAAGCGAACATACCCTATCTGAATTTGACGCTGTTAAATATTTAAATGCATGTATTAAAACATTAACAGTCTTATTCATAAAAATCCACTAAAATGGCGTTATAACAGTGATTAGTTAAAATGCTCAATAGTACTATTAAACCTATTATAAAATCTCTATTCATAAACGTTCAATAAACCTGTCATAGTTAAATCATATTTATGGAATACTTTAGTTTTATTATGTTGTCATTCTGATGAATCCATAGACAAGCCACAGTAAAAAAAAGTTTGACAGCAATTGTGACATTTCCGTCAAAACAAGCGTGGTGTTTTCATTAAATCAATTCAAGAAATTGATTTGTTTTATATTCATATATAACTCAATAAAAATAATGGAAAACATAACATGTAAAAAGCGGCAAAGAAGTGAAAATTGGCTGGAGGAAGATAAGGTTAGTATGTGACTAAAGTAATTTTGTCGTAGGTGCTTAGTGCACAAATGTTACTTAACTGTGTTGTTATAATAGTATCCTTTTTCTTTCCATAGCATTTATTGATGGATTTGGTAAGGGAGCGTGTATCAGTAATTGAAAATAAAAATACTGATACAAATACAAACTCAAAAAAGCTAGCAGCATGGGCAGATTTATTATGCAGGTACCTATTTTTGTCTATCAATTTGTGAAGTGTTCGAAGATGAGTCTTCAACGCAATGATATTCTATGTACGGTCAGTTACATTTTATGCAACAGAATCATGTCACTTCGTCTCTTGCTGGTCTAATGCATATAAGCTTTTAAAGTCATAACAGTGGGCAGTCCACATAGTTCATAGAACATAGGATTGGACGGGTTGATCTACTATGAGAAAGTGCAAAAAAGTCCTCAAGATCGCTTGCATTGTGATTGACCCATTTTGAATATTAAAATGTCAAATATTTGTATAAATTGTGATTATACTTTTTTCCAGTTTCAACAGTATGTGTAAAGGTGGCACTCGCACTCTTTCCCAAATAAAATCCCAATGGAGCATCATTAAAATGACAAAAAAGAAAATTAAGTCTATCGAACGAAAGAATCTTCGCCAGACTGGTGGTGATTCACATCCAAGTAGGAACCCTGAAAATGCAGACGACATTTGTTCATGGTTCCCTAACGAATTTGTCATTGACACCAATGAATTTGATTCTGATGAAATAAATCAGGTATTACATACGTCAAGATTCTAAGTTAAAGGTCGCAAGTTTTATCTCCACCCAGTACAAACTTTAATGTTGCGTAAAAAATATATTTGTTCCTTTTCTACCTAAATAGCATACCTACTAAAGTTTATCCATGCTTAAGTACATTATTATTTTAATTATTTATTGCATTGTTTGTAGATTGGGGAGCCATCGCAAAATGAAATCAAAGTGGATGGGATAAATAAACTTGTCAATGTTGAAAACAAGTCTTCAGATAATGTGAGCATCCATAAAGCATTGAGATAGCTAGCAATTTTCATATTTTTCATACCTATTTTATTTTTATATTTTACTGTTGTAGGACACAAAGAGTGCAGTAAAGGATGTCACAGTAGAAATACTTGAGGAGATCCAAACTACACGAGAGGTAAATATGTGAAATGTCATAAACCAAGTACTAACTAAACATGTGCCAAAGTGGGAATCGAACCCATAACTTGATTTGTAATTCTGGATTGTAAAGTTTAGGCATAAAAATAATAGTTGAATAAACAATGGTCTATTTAAACTTAAATTTTATTTGATGAAACATTTTATGTCAAAGTATATTTAAGATTACGTTAATGAAAACATGTTTCTTTTAACGGTTTCCTTCGCTGCAGGTTGTATCTACTGGCTCAGCACCAAAACCACTCTATACACCATCTAAGAAACCTGAAAGAAAGAATAAAACTGAGAAAAAGGTGAATATAATGACCTCTACTCTAATAGGGATTATGTTAATTTATGAAATTGTTTTTTTTTTTACTCTGAGGACTCTGAGGCTTCGAAAAATCTTTCAGAGAGTGATTTAAGGAACTGCTGGATTGTTGGGAGCTCTAAGTCTCGGTGTAGGTCGGCATTACGGACATAATAGGGCGAGTTAGTGGCCCTACGACAGAATAGACTTTGAACTATTTGAAGTTCATTTATAACTTTGGGGTTGATTTTTTTAAATACTCAAACATAACTATTTGTATTTCAGACCGCAGATCATGCAGAAACTATAGCCAATACTGAAATCGAGTGCAGGAAAGAGGTTCATCAAGCCCAAATGGCAAATGAAGAAAGGAAAGCCCGAAACTTGGACCTCGATGAGACTTACTTACTCATACCCTTAATTAGCTAAAATGCCTATCGATAAATGCTCGTAGAAGAGCATTATTGGAGTCTCTTCCTCTGGCCTCACCAATTTGAGGTAGAAGTTCAGCATCTACAATTGTATTGAGTTCATCATGATCTGAAAATTATATTATTATTATTATGTAAAGAAATATTATATTCATGAATGACTAAAATTATTTGTGTGCAAATTACCTGGTACCGAATCCTGTTGTCCTATTGCAATATTGTGCAACACTGCAAGAGCCACAATTGTAGGTTTCACATTTTTCATGTGTACTGTCATGCCATACAACAGACTTTGAAACCGCTGCTTCCACACTCCAAAGCAACGTTCAACACAGTTGCGAGTGGCAATTTGTGCTCGATTATATTTTTCTTCACGCTCATTTTGTGGTCTTAGTATAGGTGTGAATAGATATGGCTCTAATCGGTAGCCTGAATCTCCTAAGAGTCTCCCTCTAAACTCTCTTCTTTCAAAGCGCTCTTTAAGAGTCGATTCGTTAAAGATACTGGAATCATGGGTACTGCCTCGCCATCTGGCAACGATGTCTCTGATATACAGCTTAGCATCGCAAACGCATTAAAAATTTAAAAAAATATGTGAGCACAGTTATGTATGTAGGTAAAATAAATACATTCATACATTTATATATACACATATATATGTATATAAGTAATATACCACCTGGCAAAGAACTGCATTGTATTATTATATGAACTTACTTGTACATTCAATGAATAAAATCCTTTTCGGTTTATATAATACTGAGCTGCATCACCACCAGATTTCTTTATTTTTATGTGAGTACAATCAATGCAACCCAACACAGAAGGGAAATTTCTTATCTCTAAGAATTCCCTTACAACCCTTTGCTCTTCTGCCAGAGACTGTGGCATTTTTATGTACGTCTCAGAGTGACGAGCAATCGCGCGAGCTACTCTGGCACAAATGCGACTCACAGTTGGTTGTGTCAACCCATGAAGGTCTCCCCCATCATCTTGAACCTAAAACGGATAGGTACAAAACCGTTTACACACTCATTTAAGGTATTATTACTTGTATACTACGAGTTGAGACTTACTTCACGACGTCCCCAACATCTAATGGCAGTTAACACCTGCAATTCTGGTGATGTACCACAACCCCTTGGGTCCAGTTGTAAATCCTGCCTTACAAGATCAATTATAAAAGATGCCGTATGTTTATTGAAGCGGTATCGCTTTTTGAACTCTACATCGGGCAAAGAAAACGGATCATATCTCTTCTGGTAAACCTTACGACGACGATGCGGAGCATTTCCTAGTTGCTCCATAGCTTCTAAAGCTTGCAGAGCTTGCATATCGAGACTTTTTAGTAATCAAAATCCACAAAAAACAATTTCACCAACAATAACTTAAACGACTTAAACAAACAGCTGTTCGTTGCTCGCACGCAAGTCGGCCATATTTTTCTTTATTACAGGTTTATAGTAGGGTGTACCCTTCTATAACTTATGAAGCCGTTATAGAACACTTATAACGTGTTTGAGTTATTAAAGGTATATGAATAATGTTTTACGGGTACCTCCTTATAACAAGGTAATACATAACATAAATACATAAACACTCACGCCTGTCACCCAGAGGGGTAGGCAGAGACTACAGACTTCCATTTGGCACGATCCTGACAAACCTCTCTCGCCTCCTTCACATCCATACACCTCCGCATACATGCTCGTCGGTTAAGGGTACTCCTAATTTGGCCCGTTTTCAATAAATCGCCAATTTGGTCGATAAATTTTCGCCTAGGACGTCCCTTTCCGACTCTGCCATTCACTTCTGCAACATAAATTTTCTTTGTCACTCTTTCCTCATTCATTCTTTCCACATGACCAAACCACCGAAGCATTCCTTTCTTAATCCTGGTCACAACATCATCTTGCAAACCACACTCTTCTCTTATTACACAATTTCTTACCCTGTCATTAAGATTCAGCCCTAACATACTCCTTAACGACCGCATTTCTACTGCGTTCATTCTACTCTCGTGCTTCTTCTGCCACACCCAACTTTCACTACCATATGTTAAAGTAGGGACCAACACAGCATTGTGAATTGCCATACGTGCCTTTTTCGACACATTTTGACTCTTTACAATAGAGTACAGGGCCCCATTTACTCTATTTCCCGCATTCACTCGTCGTTCTATATCCTTATCATATCTCCCATCCCTGCTAAATACGCAGCCCAAATATACAAACTCGTCTACTTGCTCGATCAACTCCCCTTCTATTCTTATTTCACAAATCGTTTTACTTTCTTCTCTTTCAAAAACCATAACCTTCGTCTTACTTGCGTTCACTTTCATACCCCTTTCTTTTAATGATCTGTTCATTAATGTAACCATCATTTGCAACTCGGCCGCCGACGACGCAAGGATAACTTAATCATCGGCGTACAAAAGGCATTTGACGGTTAACTCACCCATTCTTAATCCGCATTCTTCAACTTTCAAATTTTGCAAACAACTGTCCATAAATAGGTTGAACAGCCACGGGGGAAGCTACACAGCCCTGTCTGACACCTTTATTGATGTCAAACCAGTCCTAGTAGACCCCGTTGATCCTAACACAAGCACTAGAGTCCCTATAAAGGGACTCCAATGCCCGTATCAAGCCAGCGCTCAACCCAAATGAGTTCAGTGTTTGCCATAGCACATCCCTATTCACCCTGTCATAGGCCTTTTCCAAGTCCATGAACGCACAAAAAACCTTTTGGTTTTTGGCCAAAAACTTCTCCGCGATCATGCGCATGGAAAAGACTTGATCTGTACATCCCATTCCCTTTCTAAATCCTGCTTGCACATCCCAAATTTTTCCATCAGTTTCTTTCATGACCCTTTCAATCAGTACCTTAGCATACAGTTTTCCCACAATGCTAAGAAGGCTGATGCCACGGTAGTTTTTACAATCCTGCTGCGACCCTTTTCCCTTATATACTGGGACTATCACGGCTTTGCACCAGTCTACCGGTACCCGCTTCAGTTCCCAGCATAAATTAAACAAGGTGTGCAGCAGGCCTGCCACCACTTCCTCTCCAGCCCTTAGCATTTCGAGTGAAACTCTATCATATCCGGCAGCCTTACCTACTTTCATGCTTTTCATTGCTTTCATTATTTCACCTACACTAATCTCGCTACCTCTTTCCTCTTCCTTCGGAATTTCTACTTCACTTAGTACACACGTTGTCTCCTCACTCATAAACACGCTTTCAAAATATTCCTTCCATCTCTTTAAACTCAAAACTTCATCATTCAGAATATAGCCATTCTCGTCTCTTATAGCATTCATCATAGGCTGTTTTGAATGTCCCCTGGCAGTTCTTACAAGTTTCCAGAACATTTTAATATTTGCCTGGAAATTATCCGATATTCTTCTATCATTCTTATCCGTTCTTTCTTGCTTTTTTCTTTCAACTACTTCTTTTACTCTCTTATTAAGATGTCTAAAGACTGCCTTTTTTCTTTCAATATCATCATTCGTACCGCTAGAATTACCAGCCTTTGTTGCTAGTAAATCTAGCCATGCTCTCTTCTTTGCTTCAACTTCCATACGTACCTCATCATCCCACCATAACGTATTATTTTTCCTTTCATTCTTTCTCTTACTAACACCACATACTTCGGTAGCTGCATCCACTAAACCTTTCTTTACATTTTGCCATACATTCTCTAAGTCTAACTCCTTCATACATAATTCATCCAAACCACTTATATTTTCTTTCAGTCTACATTTGAACTTCTTTTTCTCACCTTCATCTTGTAACCTTTCTGTTCTAATACGCTGTAACGCAGTGGTAGACACAGATGACCGATGGCGCCAACGCCTGAATAGACCATTAATTCGGCATAGAACCAAATAATGATCCGTTCCTACGTTAGAACCCCGGTAAACCCTTGTATCTACAACTGCGCCCCTCAATCTTTCATCCACAATTATTAAATCTATCATGCTTCTATCGTCACCTCTTTCCCAAGTATACATTGAATCCTCTTGTGGCGAAAGCAAGTGTTCGTCACAAAAAGATTCTTTTCCATACATACGGTGAGGAGACTTTCACCATTCTCATTTATACTTTCATCACCAAACGTTCCCAATATCCTTTCATAACCAAGCCTCCTCACCCCAACCCTTCCATTAAAATCTCCTAGCATAATAATATTTTCATTTCCCTTACACTCCATTAACACCATCCTTACCATTTCCCAAAACTGCTCTCGGATATAAGTGGGCTTAGACATGTCTGGGGCGTAGACCCCTAACACAAACAACTTCTTTAAGCCCACTTTCATTCGTATCCACAGCAGTCTTGGGCTTACACATTCATACTCTTTCACACATTGGCCCATTCTTTCTGAAAGGATGATACCTACTCCCTGGCATGCCCGCTCGATCTCGTCTACACCAGACCAGTATGCGGTATACATGCCATGTGTAGTGACATCCTTTCCCTTCCCTTTCGTCTCATTTACACATAACACATCTATTCCTCTATCATTCATCATATCGCATACTTCATCCATTTTATCATTCATTGCCCCACATACATTCAACGTAGCCAGACGGACCTCTGCAATCCACTTTTCGCCTCTCCGGGAGACAGAACGTGACGGGTGGCGAACCTCGTCGCCGGTTTTCCTCCCGGAGAACAAGGTAATAAACCTATTTTAACTTTTTATGAATAAGACTGTAAGACTTTTGCTGAAGTTACCTTGCTTTCTGGTTCTGGTGCAGCTATTACGAGGAGATTTCCTTCGTTGAGGGCTATCAGTACAGCAGCTGAACTGACCACCCATTGGATTACATGACGCGCTGCGCGGAAAACAAACACTTTGATGTCGGGTGAATAAGCTATTACAACGCTCGTGGTGATCGCTGGGATGACGCTGGGCTGCAGTGACGGTGTAGCGACTGGATGTAGGACAGTTGCTAACTAGCTTTATTCGCTTACTAAGCAATGGCTATTCCGAAGATATCCCGGACGTCAGTCTGAGCGAGATTAGAATGGCTCTCCACCACCTTAAAAACGGCAAGGCCCCGGGCGAGGATGGAATTACAGCGGAGCTTCTAAAAGCGGGTGGAACACCAGTACTTGAAGTCCTTCAGAAGCTCTTCAATTCCGTCCTCCATGGTGGCACTACTCCGGAGGCGTGGAGTAGAAGCGCGGTGGTCTTGTTCTTTAAGAAAGGCGACAACGCTCTCTTGAAGAACTACAGACCGATTTCCCTTCTGAGCCGCGTCTACGTGCTGTTTTCGAGAGTCATTACAAATCGTCTCGCACGCAGACTCGACGACTTCCAGCCTCCCGTACAAGCCGGTTTCCGAAAAGGCTTCAGTACCATAGACCATATACATACCCTTCGGCAAATTGTACAGAAGTCCGAAGAGTACAATCTGCCACTTTGCCAGGCGTATGTGGACTATGAGAAAGCCTTTGATTCCGTCGAAATTTGGGCGGTGCTACAGTGTCTTCAGCGGTGCCTAGTTGACTGTCGGTATATTGAAGTGTTGAAGTGTTTGTACAGTAGGGCTACGATGGCTATCCGAGTACAGAACCAGAGTACGAAACCTATCCAACTGCAGAGAGGTGATGTTATATCCCCAAAACTCTTCACCGCTGCGTTGGAAGATGTTTTCAACTGGACTGGAAAGGATACGGTATTAACATCAATGGCGAGTACATCACTCACCTTCGATTTACCGACGATATAGTCCTTATGGCAGAATCGCTGGAGGACCTTAGCACTATGCTCAATGACCTCAATGGTGTCTCCCAACGGGTAGGTCTTAAGATGAACATGGACAAAACAGAGATCATGTTTAAAATCCATGTCACACCTATGCCGGTAATTGTTGGAAGTTGTTGACGAGTACGTTTACCTGGGACAAATAGTCCGACTAGGTAAGTGCAACTTCGACCTAAAGGTCAATTGACGGATTCAACTCGGCTGGGCAGCGTTCGGGAAATTACGACACATCTTCTCGTCAGGTATACCTCAATCTCTGAAAACTAAATTGTACAACCAGTGTGTGTTGCCAGTGATGACTTACGGATCTGAGACGTGGTCCTTCACCGCTGGCCGTATGAGGAACCTCAAGGTCGCTCAGCGAGCTATGGAGAGGGCTATGCTGGGAGTTTCACTGCTTGATAGACTCAGAAATGAGGATATCCGCAGTAAAACCAGAGTGACCGACATAGCCCAACGGATTAGTAACCTGAAGTGGCAATGGGCCGGCCATATAGCTCGAAGAACCGATAACCTATGGGGAAGAAAGGTTCTCGAGTGGCAGCCTCGTACCGGTAGGCGTAGTGTAGGGCGACCCCCCACTAGATGGAGTGACGACCTGGTAAGACATGCAGGAAGTCGATGGATGCAGGTGGCTCAGGACCGTGCTTTGTGGCATTACTTGGGGGAGGCCTATGTTCAGCAATGGACTTGTGAAGGGCTGTAATGATGATGATGATGAAGCGATGGCAGTCGTATGTTGGATAGGTTGGAGTCAGAGCTGGTGTCAAGGCCGCGTCCGTGGCTAAGGCCACAACCGCGGCCGCGGCTTCGGCTTCAGTCGGGACTGAACGTAACTGTGGTTGCGAACATGCTTCCGCAATCAACTTTGACCTCATACGCATTTAAAATCCTCGTTTTTTTATAATATAGTTTTTTTATAATAGTACTATTGTGTTTCTCCATCTCGAAACTTAAACAGAAATAAAAACCCACGAGAGAAGTTAATCTGTTTTATTCGAGACGGATAAACTAATATGTACGCGTTAACGCCATGTAGTGTACCAATGACGTCGAAAAGAAAATACAATGTATTTCAAATAGAAAAAAAGACAAAAGGCTAATACAAGTACACCTCAACAATACATAAAAGACTTAAAACCATTTCAATATGTTATATAATTATTAGCATTTATTTATTTATATGTGAAGAAGGAACCCTGTACACTCTTTTAAGGCCCCGGTCTTGTAAAAATTTGTGTTCTCGCAAAATTTACAGCAAAACAAATATTTTTTATTGTATTTAAAAAAAAAAAAGTAAAACATATTTTACATTTATTAAAAGTGTATGATTTGATATTTTGGAAACTGTTTTTTTTTAATTTTATTTTGGTGTTTAAAGCTCTATTAGGCGTTAAACATGCCTATGTTTAGGTTAAATGCGTAAAAGGTCTTATTAAAGCCTCTGCTATGTACAAACTATAACAATATCAAGAAAAGTATTCAGATCACATTTATTTACATATTGTCTGCAATAATCCGATCTGGTCACTTTTTTTATAAATGCTTTAATTTTCTCATTTGGAGGGCTTAAAAAGTTGTAATTTCATGAATTTTTTTACTGCAAAATCTATTTTTTTCTATTAGAAGTATGAATGTGGCAAAGTCGTACTTAAAACCACATAAAGTATAACTATTTTCAAGTAAATAAGAAATAAATAAAATTAAAAAAAAATATAAATTTTTTCGTACTTTTTACCTATATACCATTTATAAACTAGAAACGCGTGATCGCGTGAAAGTTCTCTCACTTCCTGTGTGCTGTGTTGTTCAACGTTATTTTACCTCTCGCTCGCACGGTTGATCTCTTTCGCTCGCGCAGCTCTTATAGACTGACTGGAGCATATCGTGAAATTTGCTCTATTTATTATTTTTATTTAATTGTATATATTCGTTTTAATTTTTAGTGTGTAAGTGTATTAGTGTGTACACAAGTGTATACATATGTACAACGTGCTGCTACAAAGGCGACACACAAATATGTTTTCACATTTTCGTTTCATGAAGCAATTATATTTCAATTAAACGTTATTATTTACGGATTTATGTAAATTTTAGAAACGAGCATCTTACTTATATAATAATACAATCTATACTTAGCTACTTAGAGAACTGTCGGCGAGCGGGCAGCGCAGGTAGCGCAGGCGACGCGTGCCCTCCCAACCCGCTCCCATAATTACGTCGATTAATATTTTTGTGAACGTTTCCGCAAAAAAGACGCTTACCTATTGTTTTATTTATTGTAATTAGGATAGTGATTAGTAGGGTTCTGCGATAAAGACGCTTTGTTTTCTAATCTAGTAAGTACGTTTACATTTCTTGCGATACGGACGCTCTTATTTACTCATTACTATCGATATTGATGACGAAAAATTTTTGGAAATATTCTTATCTGTCTTTATGTCTGTACGTGTATGTTTAATTTATCCTGGAAAATGCAAGCTCCGTCTCTATTATAATAGAATTCATTAAAATAATATTATTTTTATTTTGTTTAAATTGTCAGTAATTTATTTACGTGACCTTTATTCTTGTCAGTAATGTCAGTGCCACTGCGTCTACCGATCGTCAACCGATGTCGAATATTAGCAACACTTGCCCTCCAGTAAATGATATTATGCCATGGTAACATTTTCTGTTGTTACCTTTTTTGATTAAAATATATACGTTAATACCATATTAACTTTAATACTTACATATACAATACATATAATACTTTTCATTTTAGTGATCAAGAGAACAAACCTCAATATTCTTCTAAAAGTATTTTAATACCAACTAATGGTTCTAAGGAAACAAAAGGACAAGATGTAGAAAATAAACCCCAAAATGAAAACACGGTACATATACAGTTATTTTTGAGTAGCAATTAGCCAATTATCGTGCATAAAACACATGTTGAACATGTTTAATATCTACAATATCTCATTTGTTTTAAAATTGTCATTCATTTTTATTTATGTACACAAATAAATACTTGCAGTTTTGCTATTTTAAAAAGCTAATAATAATATTTATTTTAGGTTAATAAAAAAGGGGCAAAAATGAAAAGCCACCAGTGGACTGCCTTTTAGAAAAATTAAAACTAAGGTAATTAAAATATGATAAATAAGGGCTCATAAAATTTGACTCGTAGAAATGTAAAACAAAGCTATTACTTTTTTTATTTTAGCGCCAACCGTCCGCACGTGAAAAGGATGATTGCTTCGACTTCAATGTAGAACGTGAAGAAATTTGTAGTAAAAAAGAGGATTTTGATTTAGAAGGACGTAGAATTGTCTCTATACGATACTTCTTACTTTCTCTGCAAGCAGTTGCTGATCACAGTCATGAATCATTTGGATGCTGATTTTCAAATTTGAAATGCATCGGTGAGACCAGAAAAGGCTTTATTTCAACATTGTGCTTGAAATGTCAATTATGTAACGCAGAATTTAATATAAGCACCGATGATCCTAATGCTAATTACAATGTTAATTATGGTATTGTCGCGGGCACGATCAGTATCGGTTGTGGTCTCAAAAATTTGAACGAACTAGCGGCAAACACTAATATACCCGCTATGTCAAAACAATTGTTCAATAACACAAGCCAAGTTGTTTATGACTGATTTCATAAAACAGCAGATCAAGTAATGCGGAAGGCAGGAAAAGAGGAGCACGACACGCAAAAGAAATTGGAAGCGTTGACAGCAATGGAAATCCCATCATAAAGGTAATTGCTGATAGCTGCTGGTCAAAAAGATCGTTTCGCAATAATTATCCTGCTTCTTCTGGTGCAGTAGCAGTTATTGGTGCCTATGCTGGAAAACTGTTATACTTAGGAACCAAAAATAAATACTGTATGATATGTGCTCGTGCAGCTAATAACAAAATATCCCCAAAAATTAACCCCTACACAATACAAAAAACACTAGAAAAAACTTTCTTATTTTTATTCTTATAACCAACTAAATAAATAAATATTTGTGTATTCAGTTATTCTTTTGTTTGAATTTTTTATCGATTGCCTTCTAAATTACTTCTCTATACGATTTTTCTTTAAAAAAACAGGTATAAGCGCTATTTGTATGTTCAGTTTGTATAAAAAAATCATATACATCCGATTAGACGGGAGGAGTTGATATCAAGGAGCTGAACCACATCTCATACAAAAAAAATTTAAATAAAAAATTGAGTGATTCGTAATACAAAATGTACAAGGTAGAGTCTAAATTTGTATGAATGAAAACAAGAAGCAGTTTTTTTTCTTCGGTTGTATTTACGCTTTTTAAACCTACAACCCGTATAAATATGACTAAAAACGACATTTATGAAATATAAAAGGGTAAAAAATTATACTATCACAACAAAAGTAAAAGGAATATTTTTGGAAAACAAATTAATAAGTTATATATTTAATGAAATAGAGAAACTTCACGTGCGATCTCAAACGTATTTATGCACGGGGGAGAGCGCCCCCCTCTAATGGCTGGGAATGTAAAACAGCACAGCTAGGCGGAAGCGTTAAGCATAGTTTGCGCACTTGTGAGATTCAGCGTAGGTAAAGCGAATAGGTACTCAGAAGGAACGTATATTTATGCAGAAAACTTTATATGTATATGATATATATATATATATATATATATATATATATATTATATATACAATAATGTACTTATGAAAGCGTAAAACAGCTTGCTGAATATACAGACTCGAAATTTGAAGGATTTGCATTTGAAGTTCGAACACTAGTATTTATAAACATAAATTCGTAAAAACAAATTACTTACATGAACATAATACACGCATGACTAGAGGCTTAAATCTAGTCACACACATTAAGTAGTTTTAAATAAAACTATACCAACGGAGTTTTCAAAATCATCGTCGTATGCTTGGTATATAATATTCTAATATTCGCATAAATTATATCAACCGACAATGAAAATATTAACAATTAAATATTAATTCTGTTTTCAGCATACGGATAAAAATTGTTTTAGTATTTAGTAAGTTAATGATTGCCTACTGCGATACCCTGTTGGTAACGAATAATAATATTTGAGCTTACCCTTGAGTTGTCAATAGGAATACTAATAACGCCGATAAGCAAAATATTCTGAGCTTAGGTTAGTATTACTTTTTTCTCAGAGAAATTAAAAAACAATCGTTAAATTTTGTCAACAATAATTTAAAGAGCGTATACTGTTACCACTTTAAATTATTGTTACACGATATACATATAATAAATGTAAATTACATTAATGAGAGTTAATATCCCACTTCTGATTTGTTAATTAAAGTCACTTAATACGATAGTAATATCATGTTTTTTATTAACTGCATAAAATATCACAAATCTAAACAAGATTATAGGTATTCATAATAATAACAATGTACATTTTAGACACACAGAAGAACAAGGTAAAACAATTATTATTATTACTCACAGTTTATATTCCGTGTACGTGTTCTCTACTCAACAGTTTTAGAAAGAACGCCGCTCAAGCTTTTTTTTTGCGCCCGAAGCAAATATGGGCAACTCTCCGGAAAGCGGGGGGATGGAGGTCGGGAATGCTCACAGCATAACACGCAGCCGGCTGCGTGGTTATGTGGAGACTTTCACTCACTAAACCCCACCTTTTAGGGACTGGCTTAACGGTCTAACTAGAGATCTCTGAGCCGTATACGGACGCGACCCTCCTTGGCAGAAAGGAGGGCGCAAATCGCTCAAGCCGACGACATCTGTCTTTTATGGGCTTGTAATTTAACAGTGCTAAACTACAGATGACGTTGCTAGTGTGGTTTCCCTTACAAGTTTTTAATAAAATGGATATTAAGCCGTAAGTTTTTACATTATAAAACATTATAACTATATTTTCTTATAATTATCTTAAACACTTTTACATTCCAGTTATAAATATAAGTAAAAACAAATAACTAAACATAATCTAAAACATGAATGCACTTACCCGCAGACTTATAGTATGAAAATAATTAATTACCTACAACAATATAAATTATTAAAGTACGCTAAATCATATATTTCAAAAGGATTTTTTGTTATCAATGTAGATTAAAATCAGTGTCCATCGCGTTGAAAAAAAATGTTTGTACCAAAATTATGGGGTTATAAATATTTAAATAAAAATCATGGATACAAAAAATTAAATTTGAAATAAACTTAAATGAGATTTTAAGTTATCAATACGAACTTATATAACCCTATTAATTGACATCCAGAGAGAATCCAGCAAGTGCTGTTTTGTAAAAATCGAAGTGAATGTTTAGAAAAGTTACATGCGTTGTCATATAGTGTTACATAAATGCCATTAAGCAGACTGTAGCACGATTTGGTAAAATCAAATGTGTAATAAAGGTAAACAATGTGTAGGTGTTAACTCCACAAAAGGCAAAATATATCCGTGAAGAGTAACATGGCATTACTTGGAATGTGTATGTAAATTGCATTACGTATGTTACATACGGACGAATTTTAAGCAATTTGACGAAATTAAATTTCAACTGTCTTATTGCAAAAGTAGTTTAAAATTAATCTCCACATTGATCTAGAAACTGTTACACGAATGAAATCCCGCGGAAATAAGGAAATTAAAATGTACATTTGGCAATTTGACAAAGAAATGAAAACGAATACTTTTGCCTTTTGCTCCGCAGCAAAGATACTTCTTTGGTTAGAAAGTCTCTTCTTTAAACTTTTTATACTCGTTAAAGTTATGATGCAGCTATATTATGGTTGAAGCACCAACGGATTTGCTCAATAGAGGAAGGACCACATTCTTGACGAATAACAGCGTGAGCCAGTACGTTAATACTACTGTGTTTTCTTAGATGAGTATGAAGAACTAAAGGCTCTTTTCACTGGAAATGAAGAATTTCGCCTTTTGCCTCTGGGGTGACAAAAAAGAAGGAGTTTCACAATTTATCTCTATTTTTTACATGAATTATACACGATATCTTTGTCAGTTGAAAAACGATTATCATGATTACTCTTTATTTAATAGTTTTTTATAGGATAAGTAATAACCTTTATCCTATACTAAAGCAATTTACTAAAACGAAATGCCTCATTTCCAGTAAAAAGGGTCTCCGGTTCTCTACACTCACCAAACGAAACACAGCAGCGTGGAGCTGCTATTATAGGCTGGTATTCTGTGAGAGTGTGGTTCTTCCCCCGTCCAGCCGATCAATTCGTTATAACACAACTATACCAGTAATATAATTGTAGCATGGTTCTACCACATAAGTTTATACTTCAGGCGTTGTCCCGTACAAACTTTGAGAAAACATTCCACTTCTGTGGGTAAAATATAGACATTGCTAATATTCTGTGTAAGCGTGGTCTTTTCCAAGACGAGCCGACCGAATATAAATTTTGTCTTATTTAATTTCTAAATTCTAAATTTACATTTATTGTAATATATTGTGGTAAATAAATTTAATAATTTCATTTTACACGGATTTTATTTATTATCATATAGAGTGTAAGTACCTTTGTAATTCTCGTATTATACAAAGTTCGTCATATCCACAACTGAGGATGGACGTCTTCTGTTGCTAGGTGAATTTTGCTTAGTCACGCTTGACAAGCCGATTAAAGATTGCAGAACCAGACGTCCATGCCTGTTGTCGGTCTAAATAAAATAATTTGATATAAATGAGACCGTTATACTACCATTGGAAAAAAATTTTGGTGTATTTCTTTATATTGTTATCCTTTATTCACAAGAAATCAGCTTTGTAAGATAATCTGGGTTGTTGGTTTTAACTATCATGCTCAAATCTGCGATGTACTAGTCATTAAAACAAGGTCGTATGGGCGATACTAAAACATATCTTCCTTCACTAATTACTTATTAACCCAAAAGACTAGACAAGAGTTTCACTAGAAATTACTGTGTATGTATTTGAAATTAAAATAAATTTTGAAATTGAAGTAATTAAGATTTCTCTTGTACAATATTTTTTCAACTCTTTTGCTGTTTAAGGAATTCTTATACTTTCATTCTATTTGTCTGCCTTAACATCTTTACAGAGTTTTTATAGCGTTTGGAGACTGGATAAAAATGAAGGTGTGTAAATATACACATACATTTAAAAAGTAAATTGGGATTTACATCGATAATATATTATCGCTATAAATTTTAATATTACATGGAAGAAAAAAAGTGGTATAATATAGTTTATGTAATGTAAAAAGAAGATACAAATGTTAAAGTTGCTTTTTCTCTCTTCTCCCTTTTTATTAAATAATGCAAATCAAATCTGAAATATAACCTAAATACTTTCGAATAAAATTTAATGAACACCACATAGATATCAATTTAATTATGGAAGAATACTGTGAAGTTATTTAAAAACTTTGTCATTTCAGTCTTAGGGTGGCAATGCAACTTATGGATATCCCAACACACAGGTATCTTAAAAAATAACTTTTTCTATATTTCGTACACCAGAAGTATAATAATGTTATAATTCATTCATTTATTAACTCGTTAGGTTTTGTTATCATATCATTATTTATTATGACATTGTTCTATAATTCTAATCATAAGATCAATTTTTCAATAATAAAGGCCTGAAAAACAGAGACGAATAAAATTAAAATAACAGGCCAAAGTCCCATTAGCAAAGAACACAAACAAACCAAAAACCACGTTTGAAAAAAATATTAAAAAAATAAATATAATTCATTCATTTATTAACTCGTTAGATTTTGTTATCATATCATTATTTATTATGACATTGTTCTATAATTCTACTCATAAGATCAATTTTTCAATAATAAAGGCCTGAAAAACAGAGACGAATAAAATTAAAATAACAGGCCATAAGTCCCACTGCTAGGCAAATTCGTGGGTCCACGGTAATCGATTGAAAAACATGTTGACGCTCGACAAACTAAATTTTAATTACATTCCCTGAAAAACCACTTAGTTTGCAAGTACTTAATTTTTCATCTAAATTCATTTTTTTTCATTCTCCATTTCCGAGGTGGTTATAAACTAATAAGTCCGTCGTGCAGCTCTAATACGTTTTGGAGGACGTTTTTTTCGTTTCTAAGCAAGTGATACGTCGTAGATCAGACGCGCCACAGTAAGCAAACTATCCGGTTTGGTTGCCATCAGCACTAATGAAATTCTTTATTGCAATAAAAATTCTGTTTCTTACGTGCTCAGTGGTGAAGTGAAACATCGCGAGGAAACGTATATTTTTGCCAGTCCACGTCCCACTGCTGTGCACAGGCCTATCCTTATTTCTGAGAGGGTTTCAGGGTGTGAAGGCCCAATATTATTATTAATAATTAAATTCAATATAAAGGGGCATCAAAAATAGTCTTAATATAAAAAAAAAAAAAAAAAAAAATATATATATATATATATATATATTAAGCAATAAAATTACATTAATAAACATAAAGTTAATACAAATACATTTCAGACATTGGACCAATAACAGTAAATTAAAGGCAAAATATTGTCTTTCATAATAAATAAATTTATTTAAAAACTTGAAAAAAAAAAATTTAAAATAAGATTAAATAATAAATAATATAAATACAAGTCAAAAATATTATAAAAATAAAGATAAATAACATTTATAAGGTTATTAGAAAATTTGTTAAAAATTGTCTAAGTCTTGGAAGGAGTTCACATATAAAAGAAAATTTTCCTAAGGTGTTCATGTATAGATGACTTGTATGGGGGAGCTGCCGGAGATACATACCTGCAGTTGTACATATATATGGGGTGGTCGATAGCCCGACTGCTTGAAGTACTGTAGCACAATGACTAGTCCTATATTAGGGACTTATGATAATAAACTCAATGATACAAAAGTCTGCTGGGTTGTATGGGGGACTTTGGGATGGTGTAAGCCCGACGATAGTCGTATTGATGCTTATTGCGTTCTGCAGCATTGCGTCTCTGCGATGGTTGTTTGGTGGGACGATATTCTCAATGGCGCTCTCTGCATCTTGGTTTGACTCACACCTAAGTAGCTTTGCCCAAGTCGGGTCCCTTCATTACGGGGCTGCAGACTGTCTGCTCTCCATGATGTTTTATATAAAAACATAATAATATATCTCTGTAACTTTCCCACCTTTGAATGATTGAAGGCAACTTGTTGGTGGGTGAGACAAACATGATCAAAAATGCTCAACGTCGGTGACACAAACCCTTTCTGATGGCGAATTATTACTCTTATCTTATAACTGCCTTTTGGCTATATCTGCCGTTGTATTGGTTGGTGGCGCATATATGTCGACCTCATGCGAGTGGTAGCTGGCGGGAGGATCTGAGGAGACTCTCAAGGCTGCGACCGAAAGCCGCACAACGTGGGACCCCATTCCCTTGAGGTGAGCGGTAGACAACATGACACGCTCTGCGGCTAGTAGCCGTGTTGATCCCGTGTTGATCACGTCTGCAAGAGCGGCGGTCTGGCAGGTGGTGGCGCTCACGGAGGGTTTACGGTGCCAGTGTACCTATTTGCCAAAACCGTGTAACGTACATTCACTGTGGCTGGATTCGTTCGTATTCTGTATGGCTTTTACACGCATTGACATGCGCGACTTCGGTTGATGTTTGTGCTTACGCACTAAAAACGGGCCAAGCCTCTTTTACTGGTTCGCCAGTTATTTTGCTGTGGGCTACGGTCCAGTTCCCGAATTAGCGTTCCCTTCGGGGGGAGTGCATCAAAATGGTTGGTATCGTGTACGGCGTGTGTGGGGCCGTGTGCCTCCCCTACATTTTTTTAAACAGAATAAGAAAAACAAACTTAGGACAGCGAAGCCCTTGTATCGGGTATTTTGTATAAATATATTGTGAGCCTTTTCCAAGCGGGAAGGGATAAATTATAACAAATTAATAATGTAAACCTGATGCAAGTGGAATAAGGACGTTTTATGTTCTTAACCTTTCTCGAGCCCTGTCTTCGAGAATGGGATTCACTTAGCTTATAAGGCATTACCAACAGCTTTCAATTGCTCTAGTGAATATTCATTCTTCAAAAGACACCTAAAAGAACTAAGTTACTAAACGAACACAACGTAAATAAGGGACCTAACTAAGACGATCACGCCAAAACATTACAAACGGCCTATTATTAAACCTTTAGAAAGATCATTTAGAAAGATCAAAACATATCTTATACATATATCTTGGTCACAAATATATAATTTTTAATATAAAGGGGAATATAATATATTTACTATTTTATATATTTATTTTATATATAGGGGGGAGCGTTACAATTTGGTGCCATGACCAGGATATATTTTAAAAAGAAGGTCGTCTATATAAGAATTATGAAGTAGGTATTATGCCTACAATTTGTTGTCCGTGAAATGGAAAGGTGTCTTGGAGGATGGTGTTAGCTGGGGGTGTTTGAGAGTCTGGGGGTGGCGCTTTAATATTAATATTGATTATTTGTTATCAAAGGTGTGTGTATAGTTAATACGAAATAAAATATAAGGCGAAATAAGTGAGAAGACGCAGTAATATTTGGTTAAGTGAAAGACATAACAGTGTTAAAACTGAAAAAAGTATATAAATATAAAAATGGCTAAAACAAAGAAAAGTTCTAACTTAGTGAAAGCTAAACCTAAAAAATGAATTTAAAATGCTTCAAAAATTAATTAAAAATGCAGTGAAAACCTTTGAGGTTAAAATAATTTCTCGAAGAAAAGTTTATTAACCAAACGAAAGATTACCAAATTAAAGTAAACCAAGAAGAG
The DNA here is from genome assembly GCA_907164705.1 of Parnassius apollo. NCBI lineage: Eukaryota > Metazoa > Arthropoda > Insecta > Lepidoptera > Papilionidae > Parnassius > Parnassius apollo. The sequence goes on from CAJQZP010001514.1 coordinate 1,429,791, forward strand.
GTGTACTGGGCAAGCACCTCATAATTATGTTACTGATCCTAAACGGAATAAATTAAACATACATAATGTAACAATAGAAAAGCTGAAGATGGAGAATGAAATACTCATCCAGTAACATTTTATAAGATCTCACCAATTAATTAAAAGACGTTCCATCTAATGATCTCAATATAATCGAAAGTTATGAGCAAGATTTAAGTTAAATTTTTAAGAAAATATTAATTTAAGTATTTTATTATATTATTTCATTAAAACAAATAATGTTCATGTGTGATGTTTGTAATAATTTGAATTAAATAGAGAGAATTATAAACTTGGGTCAGTACGCCTGACTCAATCACATTTATTAGTTCAAGCAGCCACTTAAACTAAATAGTAAAAACAAACATAATGTCGAACAAATTAGACAACAAGTGCGAAATAATTTAAAAGAGACAAGTTGCATTAGACACACAAAGTTTAATAAGCGTAATAAATTAATGAAATATCACATTGGCGATTTAGTAGTAATGGTTCCTAGATCTAGTAAATCAAATGCAGATGACAAAGTTATGAGTAAGTTTAATTTGGCGTATGAAGGCCCTTATATAATAGCAGCCGTACCATTTGACAATGTACTTTAATATACATTAGCAAACCCAGAAACAAATGAAATTAGAGGAAATTTTAATGCTATTCATTTATTAAAATATTTTAAATAATAACCCTATTTACACTATTTTAAATTTATTTTTCCATTCTGTTTCTGATTTTCTGCATTCACCTCAGAACTGGATATTTTGCATCATCTTTATTTCCATAGGATCCTGTAACGTTTTTAAACCATAAGAACACAATAAAAAATCATTTTCACTTCGTATTTTCACGCTATCAGCACTTTTAAATCGGTGTCAATGGAGTCTACCTTTTTCGATCTTTTATTTAGTTCTCCGTAACTCTGCGATTTCGGGCTTCGTGCGCGCTGTTGCGCTACCTTTTTTCCTATATCAATAATATCTCATTTTTCACTTAAATCTTGCCGTTTCTCTATTACGAGCCTGAAACCAAAATTTGACATGTTTTGACATTGTTGTTTATCTGGTTGTCATGGCAATTTTTATTCAAATTCGTTACCGTTCTGATGTTTTTACTTCAAAACTTCCACAAAAATACTCTTTTCTTCTTGGCCATTTACAAAAATTTGTTTTTAATTTAAATAATTTCCCGTTCTTATCTCAGATCCGTCGTCGAGCGCGGAGCTCTCTAAAAAAAGTATAAAAGCCGAACAATCGGCCAATAAAGTCAGTCTCGCTTCAGCTTTCAAACTAGAAGCATCTCCTAAAGGCCTTATCCCGGGGCCGCACTGCCCCGGGATCCTGCAAGCCTCTGCCTTTATCTGAAGTCGTTGTCTAGCAACGCCTACGCCTCCACCTACTAGTGCCCGCGCTATCTTTAGCCGCTGTGCGTGCTTGCTTCAAGCACTGCGTGTGCCTACTCCGGGCGCTGCGTGTTCCTACTCCGGGCGCTGTGTGTGCCTATTCCGGGCGCTGTGTTTGCCTACTTCAAGCGCTGCGTGTACCTGCTCCAGATGCTGCGTGTGCCTACTAAAGACGCTGCGTGTGCCTACTCCGGGCGCTGTGTGTGCCCAATCCGGGCGCTGTGTGTGCCTACTTCAAGCGCTGCGTGTGCCCACTCCAGACGCTGCGTGTGCCTAGATAAGACGCTGCGCACCTACCACAGGCATGGCCTGTGCATACTCCGTGAGCGGTGAGCACCACGGTCTTCGGGCTCCGTTTTAGTTCTCATTTATCTTTGTTATTTTTTAAAAAAAATAATAATTGTAATTCACGTCACCCATCATCATCTTCATTTTTTATATAAAAAACTGCAAATATCTTTTAAAATTTTAAATAAATTATTCGTCTTTTATCATTGTTTCGTTGTTGTTAGGTTAGGTTCTTTTGTTTTTAATTGTCGCTTTACGACATTTTGGCGCCCAACGTGGGGCCACAATGTAGTGTTATGCTACTTACATATCATTTTACACTACTTTAAATTTATTTTTCCATTCTGTTTTTGATTTTCTGCATTCAGGCACCGCCAATGTCTATTTTAACAATACAAAGGTTGGAAGTAGAGTATTCCGAAATGCCGCCTTACGAGTAAGCATGCTTTTACTCGGTGCGCTGTGGGGTATTGATATGTGTTATAGTTAGGGATAGACTTCATTACGTTGTCTTTTCCAACATAGGGTTCGCTGTTAAATACTATATCATATTTGTTGTCATTTACATATTTAATCATTTCATGCATCGCTGAATACCCTTTGTCAGTGTTAATTTGTAAGCATTTTAAAGGAAGGTGATTTTTTGAATTTGTTTTATTTCCGTTGTTAGTAGCCATAGTCGGTTTTTGTAAGCGGGGGCAACGTAGCGAAGTAGCAAAGTTTTGTATTATATACATACTAGAATAAATACTGTAATATAAATTGGTCTTGTGGGTGACCTTTTGAGAAAATAAATTTAAATTTTTTAAAGTTATGAGCAAGACACAATACTACTAAAAATAAGAAAAATGATATAATATTTATATTAACGACTATCTGTAAATATTGAATGTAAGATAATTTTGTAAAATATTTTATTTGAATAAATTTGGGGAGTTGGGTCAGTGTGAATGGCTTTATCAAATTTATCCTGTGGGTGTGCAGCCATCTGATTTCAAATCATATTCAAAATACTGTACATATAAAGAAAATATTGCTGAATTAATATTTTAAAGACTTAAAATGTAAGTCAAAAACTAAAGAGAACCACTATATTAAAGAAATAATATACAATAAATTTATCAAGATAACAATTAATGGTTTATCGCATTGGGATAGATGTGGTTGAAGGGGTGTTGGCGGCGGCCATTCCCTGGGGTAGGTGGGATGAAAATATATACTGAATTGTAACAGATTGAAAGAAGAAAGAACAGATACACAAAAGTTCAAAATTTTGAGTGTAGTGCATATGCTCTCAATATAGTAAAATTTTATATCAACGACTCCACTGTGTGGGTCATTAACATAAATTTATTATTATTAATAATTAAATTCAATATAAAGGACATCAAAAATAGTCTTACTACTATATATATATATATATATATATATATATATATATATATATATATATATATATATATATATATATATATATATATATATTAAGCAATAAAATTATATAATAATAAACATAAAGTTAATATAAATACATTTCAGACATTAGACCAATAACAGTAAATTAAAGGCAAAATATTGTCTTTCATAATAAATGAATTTATTTATAAACTTGAAAAAAATATTTAAAATAAGATAAATAATAGAAATACAAGTCGAAAATATTATAAAAATAAAGATAAATAACATTTATAAGATAATTATAAAATTTGTTAAAAATTGTCTAAGTCTTGGAAGGAGTTCATGTATAAAAGAAAATTTTCCTAAGTTGTGGAAGGAGTTCATGTATAAAAGAAATTTTATAAGTTGTGGAAGGAGTTCACGTATAAAAGAAAATTTTCCTAAGTAATGGAAGGTGTTCATTAGGGTGGGCCGATTTTTTTTTCTATTTTCTTTTAGTAATAGCGATAAAAAGGTGCCTTATAGGTTAGAACTAGTATTTATGAAGTATTTTCAAATTCTGTTTTAGGTAACAGCCTCCGAATTGACTTTCAAATTTTGGAAAAATATGATTTAGGACGTGTTTTCGCAACCCAGTAAAAAAACGTTCTAATTGAAGTTTCACCAAGTTTAAAGTGTTTTTTAATAGGAAATATAATCAAATTTTATTAGGGTAATACCAAACGTATCACTAATAATAACCAACGGCGTGAGGTGAGGGGGGCGGGGAGCGGAGTTTGCATTTGGCGCGTTATTTTATTCGCATCAGTGGCGCTGCGGCTTTTTGAGGTCGCGTTTTGCTGTGTCTCACAATGGAACGTACTCGAAAGTGTTATAAATGTCCACTGATTGGTGAATTATATGATATTAAACTCAATATGCTGCCAACATATGAAGATGTCATCAAATGCTACGAGTGGACGAGAAGGCAAGTCAAGTTTAATAATAATTCCCAGAAAGAGCCATCATTTTTCGAAATCGCAGAGTTAGTGACTAAAAAAAATTGAAGAGATTTGACTGAAAGCGTCGCTACCAACTGTGACACATATAAGAGTATGTCAAATGCTAAAATCTTATCACATCAAGTACAAAAACCTTCTCAAATCCCACTCCAAAATACCTAAGAAAAACATTGACACGTTTCAGCGTGACAACAAAGCTCTCTTCGACATTTGTTCCTGCAAATGCAAGGACTTTAGCGCTTGCACCTGCTCTAAGGAACGAAAAGTACCTACTGCTGAACGTGATTTTCTGATTGATCAACACACCTCTATGAAATCTCACACCTCTAAAATGATAATAGGAAATGTCGACGTTGCTACTACAAATCAATTCAGAAAGACATTGAAAAGAAAATTTTCTAAGCAGCAATACGCACAGAAAAATAAATTGGAACGAGTCAAAGTATCCACAGCCCTATAACTTATTTCTTCTTCGTCTTCAGTCACCGACGAAACTAATTGTGATGACTTCTTAGTGTTCGAGGAGCCCGGTACGTCTCAGCAAGAGAATACATACCAGGATATGGATTTTTCTGCGCTTTCGAAGACATGTGACAGGTTTGGAATATCCGACATGGCAGGAGCTGCTATTACTTCAGTATTTTTGAAAACTACAGACACGGCTGCCCCTGTAATTGACAAAAACAAATTGCGCCGGGAGAGAAGCAAAACACGAAAAACCATAATATCTAAAGACAAACCCCAACAAATACCCGCATTATATTTTGATGTTCGAAAAGATAAAACTCTCATAATGAAAAGGAAAGGAGGGAAATATTACAGAAGGACGATACGGGAGGAGCATATTTCACTTATTAAGGAACCAGGCTCTATTTACTTGGGTCACGCGGCAATTACGGACTACTTTTTAAATGAAAACATATCTATGGGTGATTCGTCGCATCCAATAGCCAGTATATTGGATGCGATGGGACAAATGTAACCGTTGGAAACTGTGGAGGTGTCATACGTTTAATATAAAAACAATTAAAAAAGCCTCTGCAATGGATTGTTAGCTTGCTACATACGAACGAACTGCCACTGCGGCATTTATTCGAGCATATTGATGGCGCTGCAACGGGACCGAATACTTTAATTTTGCGGGCAAAATCGGAAAACACTTAGAAAACTGTGAAAATAAACCCGTTGTAAAGTATCAGGCAATACCGTCGGAGTTACCACAATTGAAAGCCCAAGATCTCAGCACAGACCAGTCTTACCTGAACAGTATGTCTGCTGACTCGACCGGCGTGCTTCCCGAAGATTTAGCAAACAAGTCAGCTGGAAACATGTCCCATGCTAGGTGGCTTACCCGGGTTAATCAGATTCTGCGGCTCTATATTTCGACAAAATTCCCGCCTAAAGAGTTGGTGATCTTAGCAACTTACGTTGTTAAGGTTTACGCTCCGACTTGGTTCTCTATCAAGACTCACCCCAGCTGTAAGGATGGAGCGCGACATCTGTATAAGCTCATTTCTGCTTCTAGATACCTCACAGCAGAGCTAAAAGCTGTAATAGATCCAGTAATTATACGGAATGGATATTTCGCTTATCCAGAGAACTTATTACTGGCAATGTTGACAGACTCGCAACAACATATTCGAGAGTTAGCCGCACGTCGTATCCTGAAAGCCCGTACCGTTCCTCAAACAAAATTAAGACTTTTTAAAGTTCCTGCCCTTAAATTAGATGCATCATTTTACGTCGACTTGATTGACTGGCAGAATAACATTACCCAGCCCCCCCATTCTCGAGAGTTTGAATGACGAAGACCCGCAGTTATTCATTTCACAGAGAGGTGAAGGTGAACTGCCTCTTCTACGCCTGCCATATCATACGCAAGCCGTGGAACGATCAGTCAAGACAGTAACCCAAGCAGCAAATACATTATGTAGCAAAACTGCAAGAGAAGGCTTTCTTAGAGCACAAATAGAGTCTCGCAAAATATGCCAAAATTCGAGAGCAAACAAGATTTTAGGGTTAACTATAAAAATAAGTAAATGTGTATTTTACTTTTTTACGCATTTCTTTGTAATAATAAACAAATATGTTCCTAAAGCGTGTGTTTTCAATTTAAACAATATTTTTTTAACATAATTTTCATTGTATTTAGTACTTAGCCTAAAGTCAAATTTTCTTAATTTTACTTAATTTCAAAATCAATCCGGAGGCTAAAGATGATATCCAATCATTCTGATTTTTTGCATGTGCAATAAGTACATAATAAGGCACCTTTTTTGTGCTATTACGTAAAAAGAAAAGAACTTTTTTTTTCTTCATACATTGGTGGCCCACCATAGTGTTCATGTATAGATGTCTTGTATGGAGGAGCTGCCGGAGATACATACCTGCAGTTGTACATATATATGGGGTGGTCGGGAGCCCGACTGCTTGAAGTACTGTAGCACAATGACTAGTCCTATATTAGGGACTTATGATAATAAACTCAATGATACAAAAGCAATACTATAGAAGGTCTCCATGATGAATTTGCATTAAAATAGTGGGGTCGTGGGTTGAAGTCCTATATATTAATGACTTATGAAAGTAGGGTCTATGATACAAAAGCAATACTATAGAAGGTCTCTATGATGAATTTACATTACAATAGTAGGGTCGTGGGTTCGAGCCCTAATATGAATGACTTATGAAAGTGAGGTCTATGATACAAAAGCAATACTATAGATGGTCTCTATGATGAATTTGCATTACAATAGTGGAATCGTGGGTTGAATTCCTATATATTAATGACTTATGAAAGTAAGGTCTATGATACAAAAGCATTATTATAGAAGGTCTCCTTGATGCACAAGCATTGTATGGGGTGGTCGGGTGACCGACTGCTCCTAGTAATGTAGCAAAATAACTAGTCCTTATTAGGAACTTGAAAAGAAATATTATGGTGGCATGTATGCTGTTTTCACGAGCAATTGGTCCGACGTAAACTTGGACTCCGATAACCGATGTGTCCTAGACATATCATCTTAGTGCTGGTGGTAAGCGGGTTTGTTGTAGCAATACAGCTTTCCCGTGGACATTGCACATCCATACCATTTGTGGGCGACTTCGTAGCGCATAGCAATGCGTCGTCTATCTTTCGGATTGGGTTGAGTGTGTTTGTTTGCACTTTTAAATGTAACCAGCATACTGAACTTCATGTCTTAGTGCATTATCGCTATGATACGTGGAGTTATGTCCACTGGCGTCTTAGTAGCGTGCTACTTTGAAACGTTGGTGATATTTTTTAGTTAACAACAATAAACATTTTGTTACCAAAGTCGATAGGGATCATGTGGGTGTGTTGTGAGGGGGCGCCACCCGTATGATAGTTGCATTGATGCTTACTGCTACTTGCGGTATTGCGTCATGTGATGGATCTGCGGGTGTGCTGCGCCTGATTCGACGCATTCTTGTGGTTCTGGTCGATGGAGGTATACAATTAACATCTTAGTGCCGACGGTAAACGGGTTTGTTGTAGCAATACGGCTTTCCTGTAGACATCGCACACCGTTTGAGGGCGGCATCGTAGCGCATAGCGATGCGTCGTCTATCTTTCGGATTGAGATTATGAGTGTATTTGGTAGCACTTTTAAGTGTAACAGGCATATTCAACTTCATGTTTTAGTGCATTAGCGCTATGATACGTGGATTTTTGCTCATTGGCGTCTTAGTAGCGTGCTACTATGATACGTTGGTGTATCATATAGCACGCTACTATGATACACCAACTTATCATACATTTTTTAGTTAACAACAATACAAACTTTGTTACCAAATTCGATAGGGATCATGTATGATAGTTGCATCGATGCTTACTGCTACTTGCGGTATTGCGTCTTGTGATGGATCAGCGGGTGTGCTGCAAGCGCCCTCAGTCTGATTCGACGCTCTCTTGTGGTTCTAGTCGATAGAAGTATGCGGGTGGTGATGTCTGATGGGTGTAAGCCCGACTATAGTCATATTGATGCTTGTTGCGTTCTGCAGCATTGCGTCTCTGCGATGGTTGTTTGTTGGGACGCTATTCTCAATGGCGCTCTCTTTGTCTTGGTTTGACTCACAACTAAGTAGCTTTGCCCAAGTCGGGTCCCTTCATTACGCGGCTGGAGACTGTCTGCCCTCCATGACGTTTTATATAACAACATAATAATATATCTCTGTATCTTTCCCACCTTTGAATGATTGAAGGCAACTTGTTGGTGGGTGAGACAAACATGATTGAAAATGCATTTACTCAACGCCAGTGACACAAACCCTTTCTGATGGAGAATTATTATTCTTATCTTATAACTGCCTTTTGGCTATATCTGCCGTTGTATTGGTTGGTGGAGCATAAGTTTCAACCTCATGCGTGTGGTAGCTCGCGGGAGGATCTGAGAAGACTCTCAAGGCTGCGGCCGAAATCCGCACAACGTGGGACCCCATTCCCTTGAGGTGAGCGGTAGACTCATGACACTCTCTGCGGCTAGTAACCGTGCTGACCATGCAATTGGTGGTGATGCCATACACTTACTTAGAGGGGGGCAAACGAGCATGCGGCTCACCTGATGTTAAATGACTACCGCCACCCATGATCAACCGCAACACCAGAGGAATTGCAGGTGCGTTGCTGGCCCTTTAGAAAGGAGTACGCTCTTTTCTTGAAGGTCCCCAGGTCGTATTGGTCCGGAATAATGGTAGGTGGTAAACTATTCCACAGAGAGGTTGTACGCGGAAGAAAACTACTCTTGAAACGTACAGGGGTGGACCGCCAAGCAACCAGATGATGTGGATGGTATCGCGACGTTTGCCGCGTAGTTCGTTCACGAAATTTGGAGGCTGGGATTAATCCGAACTATTCCTCAGAGCACTCTCCATGGAATATGCGAAATAAAATGCAAAGAGATGCAACATCTCTTCGCAGTGCCAGTGAATCGAGCCGGTCGGAAAACACTCGGTCGTCGACGATTCGAGCCGCTATGCGCTGGATGCGGTCAAGTGGAAGGAGCTGGTACTGGGGAGCCCCAGCCTAGAGATGGGAACAGTATTCCATATGCGGCCGAACCTGCGCCTTGTGAAGTTGCAGGCGGTGTGCCGGCATGAAATACTGTCCCGCTCTGCTGAGTACGCCAAGCTTTTTTAGAGGCCAATTTGGCCTTCTCTTCCAAGTGACCACGAAACTGCACGTCACTCGATATGTCGACACCGAGGATTCCAATACTGGCTGAGGCAACAAGTGGAGTGCTTTGAAACTGAGGAGATACGACAAAGGGGTTCTTTTTAGCGGTTAACGCGCAAACTTGTGTCTTCTGGGGATTAAACTGGACTAGATTTAGTCGCCCCCAATCCGAGACTCTGTTCAGCAATGACTCGACTTCAGACACTCGGACCAAGTTCGTCCAGGCACTCAGAGACGTTTTCCCGAGAAATATTGACTCGGCCGGTGTAAAGAGCATCACAAGTGCTGTCATCTGCATAGCAATGAATGTTACCGGTTTGCATTATATCATTGATATGCAGAAAAAACAGCGTTGGCGATAGCACGCAGCCTTGTGGAACACCAGCATTAATAGGCTTGCAATCGGAGCTTGCACCGTCTGCAACTACCTCGATGGCCCGATCTGCAAGAAAGCTGGTGATCCAATCGCACAATTTCTCGGGAAGCCCATAGGAAGGGAGCTTCGAAAGAAGCGCTTTGTGCTAAACCCGATCGAAGGCCTTCGCAATGTCCAAACTAACGGCCAATACCTCCCCCTTGGACTCTACTGGCTCCGCCCATCTGTGAGTTAGGTAGAGCAGAAGATCACCAGCTGACCGACCACGGCGAAAACCGTATTGGCGGTTACTAATCAGTTGGTGATCCTCAAAGTACCTCATGAGCTGGCAGTTTACAATGGACTCCATTGTTTTGGAGAACAATGAGGTGATGGCGATAGGCCGGTAGTTGGACGGGTCTGAGCGGTCGCCTTTTTTTAGTGATCGGGTGGACGAAAGCCGTCTTCCATGATTTTGGGACTACGCCTAGGGAGTAGGAGTTACGGAAAAGACGCGTTAAAACCGGTGCCAACTCTGGAGCATACGTCCTCAGCACAATTGGGGGGATTCCGTCAGGCCCACTCGACTTGTGGATGTCCAGGGACAGGAGTGCTTTGCGAACCGACCGCTGTGTGAACTGCACTTCCGGCATGGAGCACTCACACCGCAGGATGGTCGACGGCGTACTCCCCCCGTCATCGAGAGTCGAGTTGGACGCAAAGAAAGAGCCTAGAAGATCGGCTTTCTCCTTTGCGGTATGGGCCAGTGAGTTGTCCTCCCTGTGCAGAGATGGAAAAGATGGCTGACAGAAATTCCCCTGGACAGCCTTGGCGAGAGACCAGAATGCACGGGTTCCAGAAGGAAGGCGAACTAGTTTCTCGCCAATTCTGCCTATATGCTCTGACTGCCTTGGCAATGACTCTTTTGAAGGACCTAGAGGCAGAATTATACTTCTTTTTTAGAGCGCTGGTGTTTACATCCCGGGACGTTTAGTTATTTTGCTGTGGACTACGGTCCAGTTCCGGAATTAGCGCTCCCTTCGGGGGGAATGCATCAAAATGGTTTGCACTCACCGTGCACGGCGTGTGTGGGGCCTTGTGCCTCCCTTACATTTTTTTAAATAAATGTAAGAGAGCGAAGCCCTTGTATCGGGTATTTTGTATAAATATAATGTGAGTCTTTTCCAAGCGGGAAGGGATAAATAATAACAAATTAATAATGTAAACCTGATGCAAGTAGAATAAGGACGTTTAATGTTCTTAACCTTTCTCGAGCCCTGTATTCGTGAACGGGGTTCACTTAGCTTATAAGGCACTACCAACAGCTTTCAATTGCTCTAGTGAATATTTATTCTTCCAAAAGACACCTAAAAGAACTAAGTTACTAAACAAACGCAACGTAAATAAGGGTCCTAACTAAGACGATCACGCCAAAATATTACAAACGGCCTATTATTAAACCTTTAGAAAGATCATTTAGAAAGATCAAACATATCTTATATATCTTGGTCACAAATATATTATTTTTAATATAAAGGGGAATATATATTATATTTACTATTTTATATATTTATTTTATGTAGAGAGGGGGGGTGGAGCGTTACAAGGGCAAGGAAGTGTCCACCGCGCTGCCCTAATGCGTGTTGGCGAACTTCACATGTTTTCGAAATATATTTTTTTCTTATTTCTCAGACATGCAGGTTTCCTCACGATGGTTTCCTTCACAGCCAAGCACGTGGCAAATCAGCACTTAAAATTGCAATTAACAATTTCATTGGTGCCGGCGGGGTTCGAACCCGGGTTACTCGCGTTCTTTTATATTTACAGCGAGCGTTAACCATTTGAGCTACCACGGCTCGATGTTAAGTAATAATGTAAAATAAAATGATGTGATTTCCGCACATAATGATATTTTGCGGAAATCTAATGAAGAGACTTAGTCATTATGGATCTTACCTTGTTTGAAGAACTTAGCTGAGCTTTGCCCTTCAAAGCTTCAGTTTTATTTCATTCATGGATCCTAGCTTATTAATTTGAAAATCTGCAATAAATGTGCATAAACTTATACGGATTTTGTCGCGTTTGAGATCCTTATTTTCATATATTATCCGAAAGTAAGGAAAATGAAACACGATTATGTTATATTCAGACGTTTCGAATGCTTTACAGCACACGGGGAACTGAGTTACGATTTTGAACATACTTTTAGTCACTTTAAAAATATTAGTCATATAATACCATCTGTAAATCATACGCGGTGTAAAAGAATCCACTACCATCAGTAGCATCTTCCCGATAAGCAACTCAGAGTGATGAAAAACTGCATTTTGCAACCCGCCTGCCAAGCGTGGTACATAATATGGCAAATGTGTATTATACATTAGAGATGCCCGATTTTTTTGTTTTGAATCGATCTTCTGGATCTTTAAAGATCGTAAGCTCGTGACTCAATTCACGATTTAATAATATTGCATTGAATCGATCTTATTCGATCTTGGAAAATCGTATCGTAATCGTACTCGTATCATAAAATAACCTGAACGGCCTGATTTGTAGTTGACTGTATTATTTCAACTAAATCAAACCACCATACAGGCTATCACCTAATAATATTATTATATTAGCTGCATCCGTGATTTTACCCGCGCTTTATCGTTTTAGATTATTATACTTCCCAATATACTTCTCTATTTAAATCGGATTTAGTTCAGAATTTCATGGGTTTAAAAATTTTTATGCTCGGAACCCCAAATTTTTTCTAAAATAAAAGTAGCGCAAGTTACTCCCTGTAACATCGGCTATCTGCCAGTGAAAGTCCAGTTAAAATCAGCCTAGCCGTTTCTGTGATTACCCGGAACAAACAGACAGAAAGACAAAAAAATAAAAAAATACTTATTTTAGTTATGTATATAATTTGATATGTATTTAGTTAAAAGCTGTTATTTTTACGTTACAAACAGACACTTCAATTTCATTTATTTGTATAGAAGATAAATACTTACGATTTCGAAATTTAGCTATAGTAGTACTTTCTTCAATTTTGCTTAGCTCAGAATAAGTGCCTATGTGATGACGTCTGAGGTGATTTTTTAAAATTGGTAGTATTCTTCCAATTTTTTACCATCTGTTTTAAGATTGTAAACCCATGTCACATTTAATAAAAAAAAGTCCACACGTTTGATTTGGTTGGCAGGGACATATTAAAAAGTATTTTAAAATAATATTTTACGCTTACAGAACAATTTAACTTTTCGTATCGCAATATTACTAAAAATGAAAGATCATAGAACACAAACGAAGGTACCCGATAATTAAATAAACAAAATATTATTATACCGACCTTCATATTTCATATATTACCGCTTTTGGTGTAACTCGAAGCTCTCATTCAATGTATAGGTAGGTAATCTTACTTTGTTTTAGTTTTTCTGTCCCTTCCCCGGCAATACGACAAGATCAGTTTGTTCAGGTTTTAGTTGATACGATTTTTTGTACGATCTAATAAGCATGCGATTCGATCTGTATATAGATCGCATTCCCTTGAATCGTTTCAAAAATCGGTAGGTCGTATAGTCTTTAATCGATTCAGAGCGGGCATCCCTGTTATGCATGCATGCAAATTTGTATCAAATGACGCCACCAGGGGGCAATCTATGAGAAAACCTATGTTTTACAAAGGACTTAGATTGTATCAAGGGTACAAAAAGATATCTGGAGATAAATAATTTAAAGTCGAATGTAATCAATAAATTAAATGTTAAATATTTCGGATGGCAAAAGATTATTTGGGATGGATCCAAAAATAAATGTGGTATAGGTGTCGCTTATTTGGATTCATTTCTTGGTAATAAATATAAAATGAAATTTTCTAATAAATTGACGACAGCGTAAGCTGCATTAATTGCTATAAATTATGCCCTATTACATGATTTTTTTTTGATTTTACACTACTACTTATAGCAAGAGTGATATTGAACATTATATTGCTCGATGCGCCTCTTGTCTCAGCAGTGTATCGATAGCATACTCGATACTAAGTGAAATATTTGAACTTCAATGTAAAAACCGTAGCTTAGTATTGCATTGGGCACCATCATAAATTTAAAAGGCAACAAGGAAGCTCATAAGCTTGCAAAATTGGCAAAAAAAAAGAAGAAAATATAATATTGATCCAGATTGTACAGAAAACATCATGTCCAATCTTGACCTGAAAATTTTCTAACACGTCTAGTGACGCAAAATATCTTATAAAATTGCCTTTATTTTCCTTATTTCGTATCATATCGAAAGTGGGCTTACTTCTTTGATTAAATATGAAGAAAAATGTTACACACAAAAATATTTTGGTAAAAGGTCACAAGAAAAAGGGATATGGCACAAAACTATCCAGAGTCAGTCTCCGAAAGTGCCCTGGTTTAATCAATGCATATTGAATAGAAAATATGTTGTACTAGCATTGCGACTTCATTCCAAACGCATTCCGTGTAACAAGTTAGCTTACATGATAAAAAACATATTAGAAGATATACAACACTTGCTCGCAGAAGGTTTCAAAAATCACAAAAGGAAACTACTATTCCCCAAAACTGACATAAAAATACGTAATATCAAGGCATTCTCTCTGACTTTCTGGCAAATGCTGCTCAAATGCTGTATCATTTAGTTAGTATTTTGTATAAGTAACTTAATAAGTTGTGTTATTTAGCTATAACTACAATGAAACTGACATAGGTAGCTGTCATGAAGCAAGTGCACTTGGCTTTTTAAAACAAATTAGCACTAATGAAGAACGCTGCCACGTATACGGCATCCAATCTCCCCGCCACAGAATCATGTGTTTGGCAGCCGCTTAAGTCGTCTTGCCGTAATATCTGCCGAAAAAGCAGCAGGCTGCAGTGGTGTAGCTTCAATCTTACCAGGGCTCGGTTCCACTTCATAACCATCATTACAGTCCTTCACAAGTCTACTGCTGAACATAGGCCTCCCCCAAGGTATGCCACAAAGCACAGTCCTGAACCACCTGCATCCATCGACTTCCTGCATGTCTTACCAGGTCGTCACTCCATCTAGTGGGGGGTTGCCCTACACTTCGTCTACTGGTATAGGCTGCCGCTCAGAACCTTTCTTCCCCAACGGTTGTCGGTTCTTCGAGCTATATGGCCGTCCCATTCCCACTTCAGCTTACTAATCCGTTGTACTATGTCAGTCGCTCTGGTTCTACTGCGAATATCCTCATTTCTAAGTTTATCACGCAGAGAAACTCCGAGCATAGCCCTCTGCATAGATCGCTGAGCGACCTTGAGCGTCCTCATACGACCATGATGTCATGATCACGCAATACTTGACCATGTCCAATTAGCAGTCGACTATTTGAGGTAAACTGTAACACTCACCAACATATTAGAATACAAACTACTTATTTTATTCCAATTCATTGCACGTTAAAGCTCAATATTTGTTTTGACACATCGCTTAAACATTCCGAACCTTAAACTGTAGCACATTTAAATCATATATTGCATGATCTATCACATTATAACAACTCGAGTAGTTTAAATTCCACTGAATGCAAAATTATAGCTCATCTAAAATGCCTCAAACATTTCTTTCGACAATTGTTAACATATTTGATTATGTTAAGAAATAATGAAATTATTCGGTTACTTTTAATAATATAAATCGAACAAAAAGATTTAACTTTTGGCTTAAAATGTTTCATTTTAAACTTTTACTCTACACTTTAATGGTAAGTCAATGTCGTTAATAGGACAGCTAATCTTATTACGGCATTTAACATGAAAAAAAAAACACAAGACGCGTCATAGTATTTCACCGACACTATTCGCAGATTATATGTGAGCGATAACAGGGACCTTACCCACGTAAGCTATAACAGGGAATCTATTCCACTTCTGATATCTGACATAATAAATAAAATGTGTTGTGTCTGTTTGTTTACGCAATTAATTATTATCAGGAATAAGACAGTGTACTGCACTACACATTCAGTATAGAGCAAATACTGTTCGACAAGCCTTAATACGTCCCACCAAAATCACACACTGGTGTAACGTGAAGGACATAATTACATGATAACACCAAAGTATGCAAACAAACGGCAGCCTCTTAGCAACACGATCTTCCCTGCCAACACTTGTAGAATAGCCCAACGGGCATAGTGACAACAGCGATACTCGTAGAATCACCGACTTATCTCTCTTAGTCGCATGCGCATTACTTTATACCGCTAGAACGAGTGGGAGATTATAGATCTACCTTCATTGGTTCATATTTCCTTTATTATTTATATTCCTTTATATTTCCTTTCGTATTCATTATAATTAAATGAATACATGGTTGATAATAACCCCTGGGAATGAGGAGCTCGCTTCGAAGCTCTTTCTAAAATAAATTTTGTAAATAGTTTGTTTCATATTGTAAAATTTATTTTTAAAAAAGTCCCGCAGGGTTTTTTGCTGGTTCTTCTGAGGACAGAGGTATTTTTCCAAAACAGTGGTCCTTACCACTTAATAAATTGAACAATTGACAGGTGACAACTGTCGTATATTTTAACCAAATATTTTAATTAAAATATATTTGTATTTTATTCCTGAAATTCCGAAAAATAATGTTTTATGTAAATATTATATTTCAATATTAATGAATATGTGATAATATATTTACAAGTTCGTTTGCTTGAAGTGATGACACGAAATAACGATGGCCAAATACACCAAGAATATATTTTATTTTGCAACATTAATGCCAGGGAGAACTTTAAAGAAATATTAAATGAGAATATAGAACAACGTCAAAATAACAAAATCAATGCTCACTACACTTCTACTGATCCCAAGAAAACAACGAATGCCGCGTTTTTATTGAGATACTTGAGCGTTTTATTGAGATTATCACCAAAAGAAGCTTTGAAACCATCAATTGTAAGCGGTTATAGTTGTAGGTCACTTCAAGATGCAACGCCTGGTGATTCATCGTACACAATATTAATATTAGATTGCTTTAAGGAGATAAACAAAGCTCGAGAACTAGGTTTTTCTTTTAATTTTCAAGATTTTGATTTATACAAAATAATAGACTTTTGAGTGCTGTAGATATATTTTTACATTTTTAATTTTTTACGTTTTCTATGAATATTATCGCTCCAATACATTCACAGCCGTATTTCCTACGATGTCAAAATTGTACAGACGGTAGGCTGTTTAAAGGTAAAAAGGGATTAAATATACACATTAAACGATGCCATGGTAAAAACATTTCGGCTTCATAGCCTACCGTAGAAATTCATGACTCTTCTGATAATATACCTAATGACACAAATTCTTCACTTTTTTCGAAACAATTATACAATTTGTATAGTAACGTACCAGTGGTTAAAATAATTCCCAGAGGCGCGAGGATGCAACTTGCTAAAACATTATCATTAACTATTCAAAATTGTCTAACGAATTGTGAAAAAAGTTGGCAAAAATTATTTACATTCGCGTATTCCCACTTTCATTTTGGTAAAAAAATAAATAAATCCATTACGTCTCAACTAAAAGAAAATTCTTTTCAAAATTTGAATTACCCGATTAATACTCATTTCTCTCGACCTTATCCTAAATTTGATTAAAAAAAAGTAGTTGAATCAAAAGTAATGGACGGCGACTTAAAAAACGCATCCCGTATTTTATTCCCAGATGTCATCCTCGCTCCTCGTAATGTCGAAACTCTTGAAGGCCTTCGTCAGAAACATCCTTCGGTCAATCCTTCCCAGAATTTACCGCTGCCTCCCAATACTTCTATGCAACCATTACAAGTATCCGAAAAAGACACTTTAGACGCAATATTGTCATTTTCGAATGGCTCTGCCGGCGGCGTTGACGGGATTACGCCTCAGCATCTCAAAGACCTTGTAAGCGTATCTGCCGGTGACGCTGGTAGGGTACTTCTTAATGACATAACAAAATTATGTAATTTTATGCTTTTTGGTAATGTCAATCCCAATTTCATTCCCTACTTATATGGGAAAGATTGTGTGCCTTCAAAAAAAAGATGACGGTATCGGTCCTATTGCTGTTGGTTCTACATTTCGACGTTTAACTTCAAAATTAGCTTGCAGGCACATAATCTCAAACCTTAAGACAAAATTTCAACCTACTCAACTAGGCTTTGGGACCAAAGGTGGCTGTGAGGTGGCGGTACATTCGGTGCGTACTTTCTTAACTAATTCCAATGCAGATGTTCTTCTGAAGGTTGATCTTAGAAATGCTTTTGACTCAATTGATAAGATAACTCTGCTGAAAGAAGTGGCTAACAATACCCCCGTAATATATCACTACGTTTGGCAATGTTACAGTCAAAATTCAAACTTGTTTTATCAAAACCATATTATTGAGTCTGCTGTCGGTGTTCAGCAGGGATATCCATCAGGTCCAGCTCTTTTCAGTTTGGGAATTCAACCTATTATTTCAAATTTAAAATCGAAGCTGAATGTCTGGTATCTGGACGGCGGTAAACTGTGAGGTAAATCAGATGACGTCCTCAATGATCTTACTCATATTTTTCAAAATTTTAAAAATATTGGTCTTGAACCAAATAAAAATAAATGTGAAATATTTATTTCTAATAATTTATCTAATTGTAACAGAGATACCTTAATTCAAAATTTCAATCAGATTTCTACAGGAATAAAAACTCTCAATTCGGAATCGCTTTACCTGCTTGGTGCTCCGTTGTTTTTCGATAGTATTAAACCTGTTTTAAAAACAATATTTGATCAATTTTTAAATCACGTTGATAAATTATATATTTTAAACCCCCATCTTGTCCTTACCATTTTAAAATATTCTCTCCTTGTACCCAAATTTATATACTTGTTACGCTCAAGTCCAGTCTGGAAATGTTCGGATATTTTAAAAGATATTGATAGTAATCTTAAAATTGCTTTAGAAAACATTCTAAACTTGAGATTAAGTACAATAGCTTGGAATCAAGCCACTTTACCTATCAAATTTGGTGTAATTGGTCTAAGAAATATTTCTAGCGTCGCATTGCCTGCTTTCCTTGCTTCCGTGCATAGTGTCAATGACCTATGTAACATAATTTTAAATAATAAAGTAGACCTGTGCTTTGCTCCGGAGGCAAAGCAAACATGGCTAACGCTCTGTCCCGGCGAAAATGTCCCACTGGAAGTTAACCAACAAAAACAGTGGGATATTCCGTTGGCACGAAGTGTCCAGAAAAATTTATTTCAAAATTTCCATATTCAACAAGATCAGGCTCGCCTTCTAGCTGTTTCGACTAAGATATCTAGCCACTGGTTACATGCTCTACCATCAAGTAATTTCGGCACATTGCTTGATGGGGAAAGCTTGCGCATCGCCGTAGGAATCCGGCTAGGAGTGGCTATTTGTCAACCTCACCAGTGCCCCTGTGGTAGCAGCAACATGCATTATAAGTTTCTAAAGGAACTGTATCCACAACTGGTCATCGCTGCTGGTGATAAGAGGGCTGGTTCTTTCCTCGCTCAAAGGCTAAGTATAGCTATTCAGTGAGGAAACGCAGTCAGCGTTCTTGGCACTATACCACGGGGAGCAGGTCTTTTTGACGATTTAAATTTTTATTTTTAGATTTTCTATATTATAGTTTCTTCTTTTATGTTGTATATAATTAGTTTTAATCTTTAATATTATAATTTTAATTATTATTTTAGTTAAGTTCTTTATTATATATTTGTAATATATATTGAACGTTGTAACTTCAATATAAACTTATTAAATCAAATTTTTGTCCAACCATCGGGGCTCGACCAAGTCAACTTTCAGTGGAGCCGCTTTCTGTGTTAAATATAAGAAATCGTTATGAAAACTACAAAATCTATAATGACATTAGAAGATACTAAAGATCATTTCGTTTCTACATACAAGTGTTAATGAGCTATGAAATTGATTATGTTGTGAGCGATTCTGGATGGTAAAATCCAAAATAATTTATTCCAATTGTGTAGAATTTTTTTTCACTCGATTAAATTTTAATACATTTTCTGCCACGACACTGCGTGCTTTCTTCCACACATAGCGGCAGTTGGTTGTGCCAACGCACCCCCAGCAGTGTATCACAAAATATGCATGAAACATCGCGTTTATTTGGGGCAAGCCAATCTACTTGTCAATGTACGTTCAGTTATGAGTAAAGCGTACATTACACGATCATGCAGGCTGTCTATTTTACAACAATTACGGTTGTGATTGACAAGTAACCTGCCGTGTAACGCAGTGATTGACGCCTGCATGAGCGCGTAATGTACGCCTTGTATTGAGTTCTAAAATTTATACGTCCTTACTTAGATAAAATTCATGACTTGCGAGTGGAAGATAATAATTTATAAAATAAGGTTTACAGATATATTGAACTTTAAATCCTCCAATATTTATGTTATCAATAGCATCCATGAATCAGCTATTTTTTTCCACCCAGTTTTTTATTTTACTCTTCTAACGTTAAAGCACTTCGACAATGATAAATAAACAATTAACTTTAGGAATTAATTTAAATATATGTTGTAACTGTAACGTCATAAGCAATTTTTCACTTCGCGCGAATGAAATCGTAAACATATTTTTTTTAATTATGTCATTCGGTGTAGGGCACAAGAGTTTTTAATGTAATTATTTAGAACTCATTCTAGTTGTTACCTTGAGATTAAGATATTGCTTATCATAAAAAAGAATGACATAATTAAACTTTTAAAAGCAAGAACTGATTAAAAAACTAAGAATGACAAATTAAGCTAAGCCATAATTTACCGAAGAAGTAAGGCAACGGACTTCTGAAACTATTAAATTATTTTATGAAAATTGTTTTAATATTTTTTTTTAGTTTTTGAAATTCGGTTTTGAATATTTGCAATATATAATTCCTTAAATTAACGTGAATATTGCATTGAATTCAACTAATTCAAATATTAAAAAAAATAATAAGAAACTAAAACTAAATACTTAATTTACTACATACTCCTCCATAATTAAACATACTCCTCGCGGTAAAGTTCCAAGAACTCGGGCTGTGTTTCCTCGCTGATTGGCTTCATTTAGCCTTGGACCGCATAATATTTTAAGTTTTTAATTTTATTTTATTCTATTATATTTTTATATATTGTTTGTATTTCACTGTTACGTAAATAATAATTTATCTTTCGATTCCCGACATTGTAACTGGAACTTTGGCGCGATAAAGTTCCATTTTCAGGTATTTTTCTATATATTTCCAAATATAGAAAAAAAATTAGTTTTTTTTCTTTATATCACACATATTCTTATATGTGTGAACTAAAGAAAAAAACTAGTTTTTTTGTCATGTACAGGCTTATGGATGCTTTTTAAATTTCTGGATAAAATAATTGTCCCTTAAGAAAACAGCCTGAGCAATGATCGATGAGTCTCTAACGAATTAAATAAAAAGTAATCAATCTTACTTGTGCTTATGGCATGAATCTTTTCAATATTTTCCGGGAGTTATTTTTCAAGGATCAATTCTTTTGGATCACCTGACAAATTATCCTGAATTGCTTGGAAGTCTTTGTGCATAATGAATCACTTATTAATTTTTAGTAAGAACAGCTTCTTCTCGATTTTCATTAATGGCATCGAAAGTATACAAAATTTCTGTTGATTGCGACGTTCAAAGTGTATTTATTAAGTTTCCAATAAAAATATATATTCAAGCAACCGTAGAAGTGTCACATTGTAAATTATTATAGTTGCTACACCAATGGGTAATCTTAAACGTAGATATACCCTACTCATACAGAATACCCGGGTAAAATAACAGAATGACAAGAGTGTGCTTCGCAAGGTTTTTTATACAACCGTATTGACAAAAGGAATACTTCAGTAGCCTTCACTTACCTGATAGTAAGTGGCTACTGATGGTTATGTACACCTGTAACCAGCTATGACAAAGAAGGAACACACTTAGATGGCCACGATAGAATATTTTACAGCTTGTAATTATACTGGTTCTCTATAACATTCAGACCAGAACACGCCAGTGCACGTACTGCTGCTTACAGGAGAAATAGGCAACATGATGATATTTACCTAGACGACCTTCTAAGCAGAAAATATTATTTTTGATATAGGGTAGGGTGACAAACGAGCACACAGTCCACCTGATGGTAAGTGGTTGCTGCCGCCCATAGATATCTACATCTATATTCGTTTACAAATCAAAATGCAGATGCATTGTCACCCGTGAGGACTAAGATGGAATGCCTCGTTTCCAGTAAAAAGGGTCTCCGGTTCTCTACACTCTCCATACGAAACACAGCAGTATTAAGCTACTATATTACGCTGGTATTCTTTGACTGCGTGGTCCTCCCCCGATCGAGCCGTCCCACTCGTGCTACAATTATACTACTAATATAAGTGCAGCACGGATCTACCATATATCTACCACGTATATCATTAGAAAAAATAATTATTATTAGGTATTAATATTATATAATTAATATTTTTATGAAGTAATGTAATACATGCTGTGCTCCAATATTTCATGTTTTCCAAGAGACTTTTGTGGCAGCGCTGTCGTCGCGCCGCAAATGAAATACACCGAAACCTAAATCACGCTATCAAAATTCCGAATAATAAACAATATATATAGAACATCTCCGAACTATCACACGGAGGGTTGGCCGCTCTCCGGGCAGAACACCTTGCCCGTCGGGAGATCTCCCCTTTTCTTTCACGGCCACAGTGGTGACCACGACGTGATCTGAACACGTAACCAACAACCTTCGGAAACTTCAAGCTTCATCATCGTCATAAAATACCCCAACCATTCGCTCCCGAGCAGAAATCGTCTGCAGTCTACATATCCTGCAAGCAATCTAGCTTCACAAGGTTCATCGCAGCACTGGAATAATAATGCTTCCTGTTCCTTTAAGCTACTCTCTGCGCTATACAGTATTCGGCACGACTCAGCTTACTGCTCGTCTCTGCTTCACGGCACTCTCGTAGATTACGCCTACGTCTCGACTCACCGCAGACTACAAGGCAATCTCCTGGCACTTGCACATTCGTCGGCATCGAGGCTGCACTATCGACCTGCGGTCTGAGCAGGGGTGTGGTGTGGCGGCGCTGTCGTCGCGCCGCAAGTGAAATACACCGAAGCCTAAATCACGCTATCAAAATTTCGAATAATAAACAGCATTTATAGAACATCTCCAAACTATCACACGGAGTGTTGGCCACTCCCCGGGTAGAACACCTTGCTCGGCCGGAGATCTCCCCTTTTCCTTCACGGCCACACTTTATAAATGTAACATAATAACTTAGTGCAAAGTAGTAATTGACTGCAGGTTCAGTGTGGCCACATTACTATAAGCTGCTTTAAACTTAAATATCTTTAAAGATCATTATGCATGAGATACGTTTAGGCCTTTCTCAAGCCAAAATAAACAGTTTTTTTAGTGTATTTAAAAGATAATTCTTTACTAACGAAATATATTTTTTTACAGTTCCTCGCAACTTAACTTTTTAGCTTTTTAGCTTTTTATTGGATTTTAAATTAAAATCAATTACAATAACACTAATAATTTTCTGTAAAAATATTTTGAAAATATACTTAAATACATTTTCAAAAGTAAGTAGTTTAATTTTTTATTTTAATTTTTAACCATAAAACCGTAATTTTAGTAATTAGTAGTTCAACTGAGTAGTTCTGCAGCCAGAAAAAATTAGACTTTTTTGTTAGTTTTTAGTTGCCTAGACTCTAATAAATTTATATATTTAAAACAACTAGGTTTTGTTTCTTTCAAGATACACACACAGTTTCAATGATTGTGGTCTTAAATCATCGCAACTGTAAGCTTACATAGTGTAAGCCGGCCCCTCTATAGATGGAGTGTCGACCTGTTAAGAGATGCAGGAAGTCGATGGATGCAGGTGGATCAGAATCTCCCTTTGTGACATTGCTTTGGAGAAGTCTATGTTTAGCAGTGGAGTTTAGATCGATTGCAAAGATGTTGATAATGATGAAACTTTATACTTTAAACTATACTGACCACCTTGTTATGCGAACGGACTCTATCAGAACTCGTTGCGCTATAAGAATTATACAAATTAAATATATATGTAGGTGTGGCGGTGGAAGGACATGGGAGATCTCCCGCTGGGCAAGGTGTTCCGCCCGGGGTGTGGCCAACGTGCCGTCTGATAGTTCGAAGCTATTCTTTAAATACTGTTTTTACTTCGGAACTTTGATAGCGTGATTAAGGCATCGATGCGTTTCGCTTGTGGCGCGACGACAGTGCCGCCACAAAGGGTAGGACTTTTTGGAATATGAGGAAGATTTTTTTTTTTTAATATTATAAGACTGTCCTTTACTTCTATCCTATAATGGAAGGTGATGATGTAGACGAATATGGTAAAGTGTATAAAAACATAACAATAGCATAATCACATTTGCATTGAAGACATCCACATTATAATCGGATGTAAAAACAGATTTAGGCAAATTATTCCACCACTTTTCTGGACGTATTATAAACGATGAAGCAAACGGTTTGGTTTGAATGCGTGGTATGTCGACAATAATAAAGGGGTGAAGACCAGCAGAATATCTGATGGACTGATGATGAAATGCAGAGGAATGAAGTCATACTCTCTCAATATTCTAATTTGTATTGATTTATTTTTATTGGGTTTATTATATTTATTAGATGAACACGTTATGAACACGAAATGTATCTTGTAAATAAAAGAAAAACTGGCTAATTTGCGCCTGTTCTCGAGGCCGGTAAGTTCGTCCTACCCATAATGATGTCACCACCATAGATTGGACGGTATACCGAATAAATACCTGTACAAACTGATATTTAAACGGTGAATCTCACCACCATCCTTCACAGTTAGCTATCGTGGGCAAATCTTTGTTACAGTGAGCACGAGGGATCTGTGTCAGCAAATACCTGGCCGCCGAGCTTCAGCACGTCAAACAGGTTCTGTACGAAAACAAGCTTCGTGTCCCACGCCTACGTTACAGTGACCGAGTGAAACCGGCCACGGTCAAGCGTGTGCCCGTTTTACTACCATATGCCAGAGGTGTGATAGAAAAGATTGGCTACATATTGAAGCCAACTTCTATTAGAACGTTGTACTACCCGCCGAAGAAGATGAGTCAGTTCTTACCATCCGTCAAGTGTCATATTCCTCTAAAACATGCAGGAGTGTACAAGCTTGATTGTGTATGTGATCTCTCTTATATAGGGCAAACAAAAAGATCAATTAGAACCCGCGTAAAAGAATGTATAGCTGATGTGAAGCATCAACGTTCCGGGAAGCCGGCAGTTTGTAATCATATCCTAGATGGTCCCAATCATTACTTCAGATTTGATAGACCACAAATCCTCGCGAAAGAACATCGATTTCTACCAATGATGATACGTGAGGCTTGTAGTGTGTGTGCAATTTATTTTGATTTATAATAAAAATATAATAACAAAAAGAACATTATACCGGATGTGACAAATAAAATAAAATACCAATATAAGAAGAGACCACAATTTTTCTTATATTTAAAGAAGATTTTTAAAGACCAATTTAATAAAAGGACAATGATATGCTTTATGACATGAAAAAAATGTTAAAGAAAAAATGAAGAAAAGACCTGAAAAACAAATTATACAAGAAGCTCCAGTAACATTGTTTTAATAGCAAAATCAAGATTGACAAGGTTTCAAAAAAGAAGATTTCAAGATACAGAAAACTGCTGAAAACTATATTTGGTTTATATTTTGCTTATAAAATAAAGTCCAGAGTATATCGATACACTATTATTATAAATTTATTAATGTAATTGTATTCTTTTTACATTTTTTCTTTAGAAATGACAACGGAGCCAAAAATGATGTTATCTGTGTGAAATAAAATTGCCTTTTTCAATGGTAATAAATATTTCGTAAAACAAACTTAACCTGTGTACCTAGTAGTGTTTTATTTTTTTTAATATAAATTTTATGTCATGAAAAATGAGTTTTCGGAATTATAAATAACTTAATTAATGATTTTTTGTTAATGTACCTATGTAAAAGCATAATACTTTTACAAAATGAATTTAAAATTGAATGTAACAGTCAGAATTGAAGGTAACATGTAATATTGAAAAGGAACCCAGCTTATTCAAACGTTCAACTAAGAAACAGAAGGGAGGAATCGAGGCTTCTCTCGATCCGGCCTCCTATAACGCCTACGTTGGGTTCGGGAACAACGTATGTGACTTCCGCAACGGAGTAACACACAAGGGCGATAACCTCTTCCTTTTCAGCGAGTAGGTTCAGACGGGGATTACGGGTCTTCCGAAGTCGTCCCGGTCCCAACGCCTTAATTCTTCGATGTGGACTGTATAATTTTGAGGGATGAATTTCTTGGGAATAAAACAGCAATTATCTTCAAACCGTTCCGTGAGAGAGTAATTACTTTTCCCTATCACTTCCCTACACTTTTTCTTTCTTCTTCTTATTGACTGCTGGTCTTTCACTTTCTCGAACTTTTTTCCCCCAACTATCTCGAAGGATTCCCGAACGAATTGCAATAAAACCCGTTCACTAAGCTACCCCAGAGCTATACGCGAAAGTGAGCCGCGCCATTCGCGCGCTTGCGCAACTCAATTACATGAATTTGTACTATTACTCTCTCACGTTTTACTTAATTTCTTTATTTGCATAAGTCTTACATCAATACAATTTATCTGTATAGATAGCACAAAAAATATCTACACTACGATATACATTACATTTTCATATCACGAAAAACCTTTTATTTATTAAATGAAATATGCCTATTTTACTCACAAGTTCGAAGTCGAAATTTCTTAAATATTTAACACAGAAAGTTGAAACAATGTTTTCCACTTGAAATTATACATATGTTAACTAATAAAATAGTTTAATTTACATTTTCTCTATTTATTTCACTATTAAAACACTTTTAAATTTCTTATACAAAACTATCATTATTTCACTTATACACAGGAATTTTCACATAAAAATAACACAGAGTTCACCTTTTTAGCACGTATAATCAACCTGAAATGTTTTATAAGTCATTTTACATAAATTGCTGAAATTACAAACATTTTAAATTTTTACATATTCGGCCTCCTAAGGGCGTGGCCAGCGTGCGTCTATGAACTCACACTATTTGAACAACTAACTTTTGCACGGCTCTCGGCTATCAGAAAAAATGAAAGTCTGATATACACCAATTTTAACAATATTGGGTGAATAAATGCATCTACACAATTTTCAAACTGTAGGAAACTATTTCTAATCAGATTCTTATCAGTTATCATGTTTCTTATCAGATAACAATATAAGTGAATGTTCTCATAAATCAATCATAGCAAATAGGCATTTGTTTTCGTACAAAACATATCAAACTTATATAAGACAATACTTATGCGATTAATTTCCGTTAATTCTATTTATGCACAGAGTGATCATCTCGACCGGGGAACAAATCCGATCTTTAACTTTATTTAATTATTCTTTTAAATTTACATCATTGGAAAGATGATTTCAACCGGGGAACCAATCCGGTAACATAATTTATATCTTAAAATTCCCTTTATGAATTTACTGAATGATATTACTTAGGAAAACAATAAACTAGTCCGGCCTGGGAGTCGAACCCAAGACCTTCATATCATTAATTCGACATTTCTTCAAGATTTAACTAAGCATTTTCTTATTAGAACATTGCTATTGGACAATATGCCTTTGAGACGTTATTCGTCATCGGTTGACTTAATAAACTGAAATATTCTTATAGGCGCGTCGCCAACAAATATAGAGGTACAAACTATTGGGAAAGATAAATTCATTTTATTTAAGATATTCTTTTAATGCATGGTTAAAACTGATATGGTACCTACCATTATACAACCTAATCGAAAAAACGTTCCCATGAACATACTTAGAAATTAAAACAAGGGTGTCACAAACCGCTTACGCGGCTGAGATTGTAAGTTGTACTTGATCCCTGTTGTTATGATTAATTATTACGATTATGCTGCACTAGAACCGCCGTGAGATAAAACATGTAATATTAAACGACTATCATATTTCGCCAACTAACGGTCACGCGCGTATAAGCGAATGATAAACAATACAAAGAAAAGATTCTTTTGACCGGAGTTAGAGACATAATTAGTAACGTTACCTAATTATGTAAATCGATGTGACAAGTGTTTGTGACATAAACACTTAAATAAATATATAAAGGAACCAATGGTTATAACCCATATGGTATACTCCGCTTTTGATATAGTTTATTTAGATTTAGTAGGACCCTTATGTAAGCATAGTGCTAGTAACGTTTATATACTCACACTACAGTGTGATTTAAATAAGTGTGTTGAAGTTTATCTACTTAAAAATAAGGATACGTACTATTTTAATGGAATTGGCTTTTTTACCTTCAAAGTTTATTAAGGTTTAAATTTAAAAATATAGTTTAAATTTAAGAAAATAATAATATTGTAAACAACCTTATATAATATACGCCTTATAATGTTTTTGATAACTATTTTGTTTTAAAAACTGTATTTTCATATCTAGTGAATTAGTAGTTATATATGAAAATTTTAAAAGTTATGCAGTTATGATAGGCGAACTAAAATTATTTATCAACAAAAACTTAAAGAATGAATACAATTATTGTTTAATAAATTTAAATAAAGAGATAGAAAGTTAACTTTTTTAAATATCATAAATCATAAACACTCACGCCTGTCACCCAGAGGGGTAGGCAGAGACTACAGACTTCCATTTGGCACGATCCTGACACACCTCTCTCGCCTCCTTCACATCCATACACCTACGCATGCATGCTCGTCGGTTAAGGGTACTCCTAATTTGGCCCGTTTTCAATAAATCGCCAATTTGGTCGATAAATTTTCGCCTAGGACGTCCCTTTCCGACTCTGCCATTCACTTCTGCAACATAAATTTTCTTTGTCACTCTTTCCTCATCCATTCTTTCCACATGACCAAACCACCGAAGCATTCCTTTCTTAATCCTGGTCACAACATCATCTTGCAAACCACACTCTTCTCTTATCACACAATTTTTCACCCTGTCATTCAGATTCAGCCCTAACATACTCCTTAACGACCTCATTTCTACTGCATTTATTCTACTCTCGTGCTTCTTCTGCCATACCCAACTTTCACTACCATACGTTAAAGTAGGGACCAACACAGCATTGTGAATTGCCATACGTGCCTTTTTTGACACATTTTGACTCTTCACAATAGAGTGCAGGGCTCCATTTACTCTGTTTCCTGCGTTCACTCGTCGTTCTATATCCTTATCATATCTCCCATCCCTGCTAAATACGCAACCCAAATATACAAACTCATCTACTTGCTCGATCAACTCCCCTTCTATTCTTATTTCACATATCGTTTTACTTTCATCTCTTTCAAAAACCATAATTTTTGTCTTACTTGCGTTCACTTTCATACCCCTTTCTTTTAATGATCTGTTCATTAATGTAACCATCATTTGCAACTCAGCCGCCGACGACGCAAGAATAACTTGATCATCGGCGTACAAAAGGCATTTGATGGTTAACTCACCCATTCTTAATCCGCATTCTTCAACTTTCAAATTTTGCAAACAACTGTCCATAAATAGGTTGAACAACCACGGGGAAGCCACACAGCCCTGTCTGACACCTTTATGGATGCCAAACCAGTCCGAGTAGACCCCGTTGATCCTAACACAAGCACTAGAGTCCCTATAAAGAGATTCCAATGCCTGTATCAAGCCAGCGCTCAACCCAAATGAGTTCAGTGTTTGCCATAGCACATTCCTATCCACTCTGTCATAGGCCTTCTCCAAGTCCATGAACGCACAAAAAACCTTTTGGTTTTTGGCCAAAAACTTCTCCGCGATCATGCGCATGGAGAAGACTTGATCTGTACATCCCATTCCCTTTCTAAATCCCGCTTGCACATCCCAAATTTTTCCATCGGTTTCTTTCATGACCCTTTCAATTAGTACCTTGGCATACAGTTTTCCCACGATGCTAAGAAGGCTGATACCGCGGTAGTTTTTACAGTCCTGCTGCGACCCTTTTCCCTTATATACTGGGACTATCACGGCTTTGCACCAGTCTCCCGGTACCCGCTTCAGTTCCCAGCATAAATTAAACAAGGTGTGCAGCAGGCCTGCCACCACTTCCTCTCCAGCCCTTAGCATTTCGAGTGAAACTCTATCATATCCGGCAGCCTTACCTGCTTTCATGCTTCTCATTGCTTTCATTATTTCATCTATACTTATCTCGCTACCTTCTTCCTCTTCTTTCGGAGTTCCTATTTCATTCAGTTCATACGTTGTCTCCTCACTCATAAACATGCTTTCAAAATATTCCTTCCATCTCTTTAAACTCAAAACTTCATCATTCAGAATATAGCCATTCTCATCTCTTATAGCATTCATTATAGGCTGTTTTGAACATCCCCTGGCAGTTCTTACGAGTTTCCAGAACATTTTAATATTTGCCTGGAAGTTATCCGATATTCTTCTATCATTCTTATCCGTTCTTTCTTGCTTTTTCCTTTCAACTACTTCTTTTACTCTTTTATTTAGATGTCTAAAGACTGCCTTTTTTCTTTCAAAATCATCATTCGTACCGCTTGAATTACCAGCCTTAGTTGCTAGTAAATCTAGCCATGCTCTCTTCTTTGCTTCAACTTCCGTACGTATCTCATCATCCCACCATAACGTATTATTTTTCCTTTCATTCTTTCTTTTACTAACACCACATACTTCGGTAGCTGCATCTACTAAACCTTTCTGAACATTTTGCCATACATTCTCCAAGTC
This sequence comes from Parnassius apollo, assembly GCA_907164705.1. Classification (NCBI taxonomy): domain Eukaryota; kingdom Metazoa; phylum Arthropoda; class Insecta; order Lepidoptera; family Papilionidae; genus Parnassius; species Parnassius apollo. Next base: position 1,460,337 of record CAJQZP010001514.1, read on the forward strand.
TAACTCATTCATACATAATTCATCCAAACCACTTACGTTTTCTTTCAGTCTACATTTAAACTTGTTTTTCTCACCTTCATCTTGTAATCTTTCTGTTCTAATACGCTGTAACGCAGTGGTAGACACGGATGACCGATGGCGCCACCGCCTGAATAGACCATTAATTCGGCATAAAACCAAAAAATGATCCGTTCCTACGTTTGACCCCCGGTAAACCCTTGTATCCACCACTGCGCCCCTCAATCTTTCATCCACAATTATGAAATCTATCATGCTTCTATCATCACCTCTTTCCCAAGTGTACATGTGAATCCTCTTGTGGCGAAAGAAAGTGTTCGTCACAAAAAGATTCTTTTCCATACATACAGTGAGGAGGCTTTCACCATTCTCATTTATACTTTCATCACCAAACGTTCCCAATATCCTTTCATAACCAAGCCTCCTCACCCCAACTCTTCCATTAAAATCTCCTAGCATAACAACATTTTCATTTCCCTTACATTTCATTAATACCATCCTTACCATTTCCCAAAACTGCTCTCGGATATGAGTGGGCTTAGACATGTCTGGGGCGTAGACCCCTAGTACAAACAACTTCTTTAAGCCCACTTTCAATCGTATCCATAGCAGTCTTGGGCTTACACATTCATACTCTTTCACACATTGCACCATTCTTTCTGATAGGATGATCCCTACTCCCTGGCATGCCCGCTCGAGCTCGTCTACACCAGACCAGTATGCGGTATACATGCCATGTGTAGTGACATCCTTCCCCTTCCGTTTCGTCTCATTTACACATAACAAATCTATTCCTCTATCATACATCACCTCGCATACTTCACCCATTTTATCATTCATTGCTCCACATACATTCAACGTAGCCAGACGGGCCTCTGCAATCCACTTTTCGCCCCTCCGGGAGACAGAACGTGACGGGTGGCGAGCCTCGTCGCCGGTTTTCCTCCCGGAGATTCTTCGCACCCCTGCCCCATTAAAGGGGCGCCGGGAACTCGGGGCCATTTCTTTACTTTGATTCCTCATGGTGCGAATGGGGTGGTATATTTAACGCCGCTACCACGGCGAGGAGCCGAGTCTGTGCTATCGGCTTGTCGCTCATTTAGCACCACCCGGGGGACACGTGTAGGGTGGGCCTAGGATTAGGTGGTCAAAGCCTACGGACGCGAGCGACTTATCCCCCCAATTTTTAAATAACAAAGATATTTTATTTTAATATGTTATAAATATGATATAGTATGTATATGAATTTTAATATTTTAAAATAATGTACAATTTTTTTGATTTTTACACCAAGTTGTAATTCATTGAAAAAAATATTTTGTGATTCAATTTTTTTTCTTTTTGCCGATGGGCGTGTAGTGTGTGTGTAGTGTATGCTCATGTAGCTATATATATGATAGCCTAATAAACATTCAGTCAGATATAGTCAAAGCTTTCGATAGAGTCTGGCACACAGGCCTCATCTACAAGCTCTATAAAATAGGTCTCCCCGATCGTCTAGTTCGTCTCGTGGCCTCCTATTTAAAACATCGTACCTTTCGTTTTAGACACGAAGGCACGCTTTCTTCACAGCGAACTATCAAGGCTGGTGTCCCTCAGAGCTCAGTACTTGCTCCTCTGCTGTACATCCTGTTCACCAACGACATTCCCATCCCGTCGAAAGGTGTTCAACTCTCCCCTCTTTGCAGACGACACTGCCATCTACTGCAAAGGTGTCTCACTACCCTTCATACGGAACGAGATCCAAAAGTCAGTTGATGACCTAGGTGCTTGGTTCAAAAAATGGCACATCGATGTGAACCCGGAGAAGAGCTCCGCCGTTCACTTCGATTATAAATGACGCCGTCTCAAAAACACTCCACCAATACGTATGCTAGGGACCCCTGTCCCCTGGCATACGTCCGCCAAATATTTAGGTGTCACTCTAGACACAGGGCTCACTTTCAAGCCCCACGTCAAAAGAGTAACCCGTCACGCACGGTTTTATCTGAGTAGGCTCAACAGTATGTTGGGCCGACACAGTAAAATGTCCCTTCGAAACAAGCGTACCCTTTACAAGGTCTGTATACGACCAGTCATGTCCTACGCGGGCCCCGTCTTTGCCCACGCAAACCCTAACATTTTAAATGAACTCCAAATAGTTCAGAACCTCTTCTGTCGTCGAGCTGCGAACGCATCGTGGTACGTCCGTAATGCCGACCTTCATCGGGACTTAGAGCTCCCAACAATTCAACAATTTTTTAAAAAACTCTCTGAGAACTTCTTCAAAGCCTCAGAGTCGCACCCAAACCATTTAATTCGTGAGGCAGCTTCTTATGCAGCCCCACCCCCCTCTCGCTATCGTGTCCGCAGGCCGAGAAACTCTCTCTCGGACCCGCCTAATAAACTTTCAAACGACCTGAACTGTCTCCTGGCGGCTCAGGCCAACTCTAATTAAATAAAATTATTGTAATATCTAACATTAATTTGCCTTCGTAGGCACTCCCTCAGCGGCACTTAGCCGCCTGCGCCCTCTTTTTCCAAAAGAGGGTCGCTCATGATAAGGCACAATAGAGCTTAATCAGCCGGTTGCCTGTCCCCAAAGGCGGTTTTTAGAGGGTATCACTTAGGGTCCCCGGTAGGACAGTGAGCCCCTCATAACCACGATAGACCGGCTATCGTGGTATGCGTAATGCATTTTCCGCCTCCCTACGTATAGGGTAGCCCTTTAATTGCTTCGGGCGCAAAAAAAAAAAAAAACATTAAGTCAGTAATAAACCTACAGTCAAGACCACTAGACGTATTATTAGTTATTCCCCGAACCTCCCGACATTACAGGCTATTGAAATTAAAAAAACATCCTAATGTCAATATAGAAGGAGGCTGGGTACTACCTCCTGCTTGGGACCCCATAATCAATCAAATTAAAACTAAACCCAAGCATACCACTGCAAGACTTCAAGACACAGTCATTTTGCATAGATCGGTTAAAAAAGCTGAAGCTACTCCGGGTTTAACAATGATATCGGGACGTCAGTCATCTCAGTCCCCGTGACTATGGATGCTGGATAGCACCTAGAGTTGCCAGATAGTCGGGATTCGTCTGGATTCTCCCGACATTTTAAATGATCTCCCGACTCCCGACAAAACTCAAAATATCCCGACAATCAGCTCCTCGAAAAGTTCTATAGAAAATAATAATTTAAAATTGCCGCGCACTTTCACGTTCACTCCATTTTCGAACGGTACGTTGGCGTTGGACCTAGCCCCGGCCCATGTTAAGCAGAGGCTGGGGGCAGGTGGGGTGGCGTTCAATGGTGGAAACCACATAAATCGTAATAATAAAAGAAGCTTAAAGAAATTATTGATACTAAACTCGAATAGGTAATTTTTTTTGTATTTTATCTGAGTTATTTATTTATGATTTCAATTTTAAAGCATGTCATATTGTCGAACGATCCTATGGTAGCTCAATTTTGGTACCTACGCATGTGTTTACGCGCGATTGGCAAATAATATCTACTTACAGAATTGAATTGATCGACAACGATTGATTGTCGAATTTACCTAACTGGATTTCTTTTTTTATTGAAAACTGGCCCGTTATCGTCTGTTCTTACATAATAAATTATTCATAATTAAAATTTAATCATCATCAAAAATCATTAATAGATAATAATATGTTTAATTTTTTAAGTTTTTGAAAAATTCAAAAATTTTAATAAATAAGTAAGTTTATTAAATGAATAAACAAGATTATATAATTATATGATACTATCGCGATCAAATCGTAGTAGTCTAAGTTCTTTAATTAATTTCGCTACGTATTACCGATAGAAGATTTAAATTCACATCATTTTATTTCTATGGCTTGGTGATACTTGGGTGTATTTGGCGTGGTGTAATGTGACTTGTTGGTATGGCTTTATCGGTAATGCTGATGTGTTTTAGATAATATCGGTATGTAAATCACCAGAAAAGATAGACAAGGAGGCCGGAACTGGGTCATCTAAGAAAAAAAAAGTTTTATACAGTTTATTATAATAACTGGGAAAATCATTCAGACTACTCCAAGTGGATACAAAAAAAAAGATGATTTTACCGTTGTGTGTAAATTGTGTCAAACTGATATTTCAATCAAGTATGAGTCGTCAGTCGTGGTTTAGAAACATTTAAGTAGACAAAAAAAAACATAGTAAACTGGATTCGTCACAGAAAGCGTCAGGTAATCTTCAAAATTTCTTGGTAAAGAAAAATAGTGATGAGGGAAATGAGATATCAAAAGCTGAAATTAATGCATCTATTTCACAACGTAACTCATGGTATAAGTTATAACAGCCTCGACTGCCAGATGAAACTAGCTTCTACTGTGTATTCTGATAGCAAAATTTCTGCTAAAGTATCTTGTGGATGCACTGCGCAATGTGCTCGCCCCATATACACAGGAACAAGTCGTTACTGAACTTAAGGACGCTGAGTATTTTTCGGTAGGAAGCGATGCTTCTAATGTTGGAATCAACATGAACATCAAAACCTAATCTTACGCTGTGCAATTTTTTAATACAGAGACAGGGATATTTAAAAAGCTGCTAGATTTTTATGAGGATCCATTTGAATTGTCAATAGACATATATAAAAAAATCAAAACAGTGGCAGTGATATCAGACAGTGACACATAATGATTTAAAATTGAATTAGTTGACTGTTAATTCGGTGTTCCAAAAATTAAAAGAGACAAACGATCATCTGATTAAAGCAAACTGTAACTGCCATGTTATTAACAATTGCGTCAAATACGCCCTTAAAGCTTTGTCAGGATATCGAGAGCATCGTGATATAAACATTCAATGAGTTCAGTTCATCTTCTACAAAAACTGAGAAACTAAAATAATGTTTCTTATTTTCAAGTGTCGATTACAAAATCTTCTTCGTCATGTCCCAACAAGATTGCTGTCTCTTTTGCCTGCTTTAGATCGTTTAATGTATAACTAGCCAGCTGTAAAGCAGTATTTTTACTGAAAGGGAAAGACGAATGTCGAAAGGAGATATGGGAGTTTGTAACCAGAAATATAAGTAGTTGACGAATGCAAACGGGAAGGAATTTCGGAAGCGTATTTATACTTTGTACACAACGTAATTTTGGAGTCCCAAGCAACAATTTTAGCATTGGGAAGCGATGCATGCACTGTCTTACAAACAGACAGTGTAATGAAAAAACTGATGAGTCATCTTAAAAATAGGTTCGACAATAAATTCTTTGGTAGTATAAATAGAACCTTATTAAGAAATATTTCGGATAGTGAGAAAAACCTTTTTTTGCGTCGAAGCTGAACAGTTTTTAAAATGAGCTATTCAATATTTGCATGAACGCTATGATTTTCTGAGAACTCTTTATACAAAAAACTCGCTATATTGTCTCTAAAAAGTGCAAATTTGTTTACGTGGGAAGAGCTATCCGCGTTGCCCAACATTCTCAATATTTCAAACGACATTGACCAAGATTCTTTATATACTGATTACTGTTGTCTTCGAGAAATATTTGAACATCTTCCTCAAGACAAAGACATGTCAAATCATAAAATTTGGGCATATTTAAAAAAAAATGCAACCAAAACGCAATCAAAAATTAAAAAAAAATTATATCATTTGTGTTGTCAATTCCTGTAAACAATGTTTACTGTGAAAGCGTGTTTAGTTTACTAAATAATTTATATACCAAAGAGAGAAATCGTATGGCTATTGACTTAATAAAAGCAGAGGTGTTAATTAAACTGAACTTTGACGAAAATTGCTTAAATTTTAAATCTTTTCTGAATTCCACTAAAGGATCCAAATAGGTGGATTCAGTAAAGTCCAGTGACAAATATCTGTGGCAACCCCAAAATTAAGTGTAGTTACATTAATTATCTGGCAACAATGTTAAGTATATTTGTAGCCCATTGTTTTAAAAAGTAATATTTTTATTTAACATTTTTATTTTTTTTATTTCTCCCGACTTATTTTTTTATTTCTCCCGACAACAACTCCAAAATCCCGAAATTTTCAAATTTTATCTAGATATTTTTGTCTTCCGATCTGGCAACCCTAATAGCACCCTCATCATTATCATCATACAGCCCTTCACAAGTCCACTGCTGAACATATGCTCCCCCAAGGAATGCCACAAAGCACGGTCCTGAGCCACCTGCATCCATCGACTTCCTGCATGTCTTACCAGGTCGTCACTCCATCTAGTGGGGGGTCGCCCTACACTACGCCTACCGGTACGAGGCTGCCACTCGAGAACCTTTCTTCCCCATCGGTTATCGGTTCTTCGAGCTATATGGCCGGCCCATTGCCACTTCAGCTTACTAATCCGTTGGGCTATGTCGGTCACTCTGGTTTTACTGCGGATATCCTCATTTCTGAGTCTATCACGCAGAGAAACTCCGAGCATAGCCCTCTCCATAGCTCGCTGAGCGACCTTAAGCGTCCTCATACGGCCAGCAGTGAAGGACCACGTCTCAGATCCGTAAGTCATCACTGGCAACACGCACTGGTTGTACAATCTAGTTTTTAGAGATTGAGGTATACCTGACGAAAAGATATGCCGTAATTTCCCGAACGCTGCCCAGCCGAGTTGAATCCGTCGATTGACCTCTCGGTCGAAGTTGGACTTACCTAGTCGGACTATTTGTCCCAGGTAAACGTATTCGTCAACAACTTCGAGCATAGTGCTCCCAACAACTACCGGCATAGGCGTGACATGGACATTGAACATGATCTTTGTTTTGTCCATGTTCATCTTAAGACCTATCCGTTGGGAGGCACTATTGAGGTCATTGAGCATAGTGCTTAAGTCCTCCAGCTATTCTGCCATAAGGACTATATCGTCGGCAAATCGAAGGTGAGTGATGTACTCGCCATTGATATCAATACCGTATCCTTTCCAGTCCAGTAGCTTGAAAACGTCTTCCAATGCAGCGGTGAAGAGTTTCGGGGATATAACGTCACCCTGTCTTACACCTCTCTGCAGTTGGATGGGTTTCGAGCTCTGGTTCTGTACTCGGATAGCCATCGTAGCCCTACTGTACAAACACTTCAGCACTTCGATATACCGACAGTCAACTTGGCACCGCTGAAGGGACTGTAGCACCGCCCAAATTTCGACGGAATCAAAGGCTTTCTCATAGTCCACATACGCCAGGCGAAGTGGCAGATTGTACTCTTCAGTCTTCTGTACAATCTGCCGCAGGGTATGTATGTGGTCTATGGTACTGAAGCCTTTTCGGAAACCGGCTTGTTCGGGAGGCTGGAAGTCGTCAAGTCTGCGTGCGAGACGATTCGTAATGACTCTCGAAAACAGCACGTAGACGCGGCTCAGAAGGGAAATCGGTCTGTAGTTCTTTAAGAGAGCGTTGTCGCCTTTCTTAAAGAACAAGACCACCGCACTTCTGCTCCACGCCTCTGGAGTAGTGCCACCATGGAGGACGGAATTGAAGAGCTTCTGAAGGACTTCAAGTACCGGTGTTCCACCCGCTTTCAGAAGCTCCGCTGTAATTCCATCCTCGCCTGGGGCCCTGCCGTTTTTAAGGTGCTGGAGAGCCATTCTAATCTCGCTTAGACTGACGTCCGGGATATCATCGGAATAGTGTCGGATAAGACTTGCTCTTGGATCGTTACTCACACTTGCGTGTGGCTCCAACGATGATGTGTACAGCTGCCCATAGAACCTCTCAATCTCACTCAAAATCTCAGGTGTCCCGGAAACGATGTTGCCACACTCAGTCTCCAGCCTTGACAGTTGGCTCTTTCTGGCAGACAGATCTCTGGCAAAGACTTTGGAGCCCTGGTTCCGCTCGATCGCTTCTTTAATACGAGAAGTATTAAAGTTGCGTAAGTCTCGCCGTATGCATTTGGAGATCTGTCTGTTCAGTTGCCTGTATGCTGTCAAATCTGTTGACGATTGCAGCCTCATCTCCCGTCTAACAGCCATGAGATTAAGAGTGTGATCGGAGAGTTTTTGTGTTCTTCTGCGGCGGGTCTTGCAGAACTTAGCTCCGACCGCATGGACAGTTTCCACGAGCTTGTCGTTCATATCGTCCACTGCATTGCAATCTTCTAGGCACTGGAAGCGGTTACGTAACTCGAGCTGAAAGGTTTCGGGATTCTGGATTAGAGCACGAGGGGGACGGAGCGTTGACTTCATTAGACGAGACCTCTCCAACTTAACGTTTAGGTTCAGTGTGCCTCTAACCATTCGGTGATCGCTGCCAGTTTTCACCCTTGCGATCACTGAGACATCACTGAACAGTTGGCGTCTGGTCGTCATAATGAAGTCAATCTCATTCTTTGTCGAACCGTCGGGGCTCGACCAGGTCCACTTCCTGTGGGGCCGCTTCTGGAAGAAAGAGTTCATCATAAAGAGTCCCTCTTTCTCCATAAAGTCGGCCAGCTGCTGGCCCCTTCGGTTCCGTTGCCCTACTCCAAATTTCCCTACCTTCAGCTCACCGCTTTCTCTTGTGCCCAGTTTTGCGTTGAAGTCTCCCATCAACACCGTGTAGTAGGTTTTGGAGGAATGTATGGCTCTGGAAATATCCTCATACATTTCCTCCACCTCCTCATCGGGATGTGCCGAGGTTGGTGCGTAAACCTGAATGACCTTCAGCGAATACCGTTTGGTGATTCTGAGTATCAGGTACGCGACCCTCGTCGACACACTCCCAATCTTTACAACGTTGTTGACGAGAGATTTGTGGACGATAAATCCGACACCTCCTTGGGACAGATGGTCGCCCTCCCGGTGATAGAACAAGTTGCCGGACTCGAGGATTGCCGTGTCCTCCCCCTCTCTTCGGACCTCGGATAATCCAATAATATGCCAGCGCAACTTGTCTACCTCTTCTTCCAGCTCCAGTATCTTCTCGTCAGTCCTCAGGGTGCGTGCGTTATATGTTGCCAGGTCGAGTCGTCGTAGGTGGCAACCGAACCTCCACCGGAGATTCTTAGCACCCCCTGCCCCGCCGTTACCATGGTCGCCACCGTAGCCAGGAATAGCGGGGCCGCCGGGGACTGGGGGCCGTCTGTTTGTGTATTTATTCATTGGGGGGTATTTGCCATAGTTGCCACGCTTGGCGAGCGGGTTGGCAACCGCAGTTTTTTATTACGTCACAGTTGTCATCAGGAAGACGCATAGCACCCTAAACGTCGGAAATTATAAATAATTCAATTAAAACGCGATAAAATCAGTAAAAGTAGTTTTAATCAATATATAATGTTCGCGTAAATATAAGAAATCATAAGACGGTGATTTGTTCTTTCTTTCTGATTGTACTATTGTGCTCATTTTCTTCTTACCACCTCGAGTATAATAGCTGAAAATCAGTGTTTCCTCTCTGAGTAATATTAATCGCTGTGATCCATTTGTTAAAGTGCAACACATGTTCATTTAGATATTAAGTTTATGTATTTTTTTATAATACTTTGATTTGTATTTATCTAGTTTAATCACTGAATTTACGTGTGTGATTGGAGAAACAAATAAACGCTTTTATCTATCTATCTATCTATAAAACAAGCTCTAATTTTATATTGAAGGAAACCTTGATTAACTATGATATCGGAACGTCGGACAGCTCACACACCTCTCGAAATGTCCGAAATATAAAAAAAGTAAATATGCGATAAAATATACCAAAATTCTTTTCATTTAAACAATAAATTTATCAACATAAAATACACTACAAGATAAAACTTTACTTTTAGAAAGCCTTTTTCACTTCTGACTCGGATAATGAAGCTTCAGCATACTAGTATAGTTTAGTTTAGTTTAGTATAGTTTCGAGCTGCTTCCCGTTACTGGACTATGTATTGCGCCATGTAACTCAATGTATATTGTCGAACTATTAAATTTGCGTGATGACCAACTTTACTTACCCTGTTTTCATTTTGCTGTTAAAATTTTAGTAGAAGGAAAATAAATATGACCATATTTTAGACTAATTAGGCAATTACATTGCGAAATAGACGCCATTTACATATTAACTTAACTTTTTACGTGGTAAAGTCACGCTGCAACTATATCATAGCTCTAGCACGAATGGGTCGGCGCTCGACCGGGGTAGGACCACTCTCTCACAGAATACCAACGTAAAATTGCAGTTCCGTGCTGATTTGTTTTGTATGGTGAGTGTGGAGAATCGAAGGACCTTTTTATTGAAAACGAGGCATTTCATCTTAGTCCTCACGGGTGAAAACGAATTTGCATTTTGATTCTTAATTGAGGATAAATTCAGATGTCTATGGGCCACATAATCCACTTACCATTAGATCAACTGTTTGTTCGTTTGTCACCATATTCTATAAAAAATAAACATATTAAAATGTGTTCTAACGTATGGATTCTTAAAATTGTAGATATGTATTTATAGCTGACGATAAAGTATTTTTAAATTATAGTGCCCTGTAAATAACTATAACTTATTATTGAAAAAACCTATAGTACCAATATTATGTGTTTCTTCATGTCGTTACTTATCTATGGGCAAGACTAAGTTTTCCGATACGAAACTGAAATTAGTCTTCTTTCCTTCCCCATCGGTTGTCAAATCGTCAATACCAGTCCATTACCACTTCAGCTTACTGATCCACTGGGCTATATCTGTTACTTTTGTTCTTCTACAGAAGTCTATATATATCATCTATACATGAGGATAAAAAGGTATTACCGCAATAAACGTTAAGAAACGTATGTAATAACAAATAGAATATCACGAGGGTATTTATGACGATCATAACAATACAGGTTTTTTTTTAAATAAAAATAAAGTGAAAAACAAACTTATAATCCAGTTTGTGTTAACTATCTACTGCGGTAGATAGACATTAACCAATTTCACACAAAGTGGACAACCGATAAGTTATTAACCCTAAACAATAATATGGCATGTCTCACAGCTTGTAATTATACTGCCTGTATGTCTACCTTTCAGACTGAAACAGCGCAAAACACATCAGCGCAGGTTCTGCTATCTTGCGGCAAAAATTGAAAATAACATGGTACCTATCCAAACGGACCTCTAGAAAAAAAAGAGTGTTACTAATTAGAAAAATTAATATGTTCCTTTTTGTGTTAGTCAAATTACAATTCGAAGCTTTGTTAATGATTCTGACAAAATTCAGGCTAAGCGGATAACCGTACAAAATTTTTTAATACCATTTACAATCTCTTTATTTCAGTTGAATTAGACTGAACGCGGCCCGGTGGGCTTTGAATAATGTAACCTTATCTTTCTTTCTTTATTTGTTTTTAATAAGTCATTACAGGGCTACAGACAATATATTTCCGTAGATAGTTTGCTATTTTCTTCGTTAATTATCTACCCATAGCTAACTTTTTATAGCAATTAGTATTATTCCTAAACTATTCCTTGTATAATTAAAATGAGATACAACATTTTTCTAATCAAAATTTAATTTTTAAAGGAATGCTCTTGATCCTTTTAGAATTTTTTAGGAGCCTCGCGTTATATGTAACCTTTATTTAGGAATGATAATTTTGTTCATTTTATTCGGATCCCTAATTTATATAACTAGGGTAAGCTACCCTTATAGAGCAATACTTCCAAAAATGAAACATATATTTGCGTTTTGCCCAGGCGTTGCATCACGCAGCACTTCACGTTTGAATCGCAACGTTCAAGAATTCGAAATAAGAACTTTTATTATATAATAACCAAGAGAGGAACGTAAGAGGGAATATGATTAAATTCTCAAACTAATACTGAGATATTAAATCGTAGGGTCTGGATTGATTCCCCAGTTGAAACCAAATAACCATATTTACGCAAATACAAATTATTCCGTTTTAGAACCTAGAAAATATTTAATCTAGATGAACAGATGTGTGTCTGTTTGGAAAAGAATAAAAAAAGGAAAGTTAGCACACCGGCCGTATGTAGTTTCAAGTAGTTAACTTGAAACTTAGCACATCAATATCTGTGTATAAATTCAATTCCGATACCTTTAATTAGAAATATAAAATCTTCTAGATCTTACTGCGTAAAAGTTGATAGAAATTTGTGATAATGCGCGTACATTTCTTCATCACCATTAGGCTAGAAAAATCATGCTTAACACGAGAAGGATTTGAATTATCTTGCTTTGAAGTGAAGTGGATTACCGATCGCAGTATCAGACGTCTCACACCCTTTACGCTACTTACCGCCAACGGTCTGGAAATTAACGTATTGTGTTCGCGGGACGATGTATCGCCATTTATAGCAAGTCATAAGAGTTTTCTGGCATTACCCTTAGTCTCCTCTTACGAAACACCACATGACGAAATGACTTGATGGATCGTTGCGTTGATAATCAAGAAAAATTCATTATATTACGTTACAGTCAAATATAACATAAGAGTATTAAATTCGTTAATATAAAAATATACTAAGCAAACCCTCAAAATATTGCTCTCTTAGTTACAAAAAAAGCAACGATGAAATAAATGACGTTAAGTTACGAGCCGACCGGATGGACGCAAAGAAATTAAAAATATAATTTACAACCCCTATGTTTAATTCACTCAAATGCAAGCAACCGGAAGTGGAAAGAAACTTTTTGAATAATTAAAAGTAATCTTCATTTTTGGAATACGTTACGCCATTTTCATTATTATTATGCCTCAGAAGCATACATTTTCCTTGTATTTTTTTTGAATCCTCATTTCATCTCAATCTGTTCGACAAAAATTCACCACTCAATATTGGTATTTGTCATTGCTTACCGTTGCCAAAGCAAGCTGTATATTTTGCATGCTATACTAGGTTTTGATTTAATTTTATTAATTACAAGATCACAAACAGGTTATAGTTTCCAGACTGTGTCTATTGAAATTAGGATGGTTCTTCTTTAGTTACACATATCATCCTTAGTAGAATTTGATGATCTTTCACGAGATGACAGAGATGAAATATGACGAAAGCTAAACCAGATAAAAAACCAATATTTTTTACTTTGAAAAATGTTCGTTTAATTATTAGATTACCTAGGTAATTAACGTAGACTTCGTAGAGCGATTCTGCAGCCATATTATTAGTAAAGTTGTAGCACGAATGGGTCGACTTGACCGGGGAAGGACCACGCTCTCACAGAATACCTGCGTAAAATAGCAGCTAAACTCCGCTGTGTTTCATATGGTGAGTGTAGAGAACCGGAGACTCGTTATACTGGTAACGAGGTATTCCATTTTAATCCTCACGGGTGACTACTCATCTGCATTGGGATTCGTAATCGAGAATAGATGTAGGTGTATATGGGCCACAGCAACCACTTACCATTAGGTGGACTGTGTGCTGGTCTGTCAGACTTAATCCTGTAAAATATTTCTTCTAAAATTTAAATAATGGCAGGTTACGACACTTTAAATACGAACATAATAATAAGCTAAATTCATTAATTCAGGCAATATTTTAATTTGGAAATTTCTATTAACGAGCTTCTTAAGCACCTACCATTTTCACCGTGACCGTAAAATTTAACAACATGACAGTTCTTCGAATTAGATAAGTACTCAACTCGTGAACTAAATTGTTTAATGGGCTTTAAGCGTTACTTTCAAATTACAATCAACCAATTATTTTTAATTTTTATTAGTTTATTTTTATTATTTATCGCGAAGATTGCGAAGTTGTTAATATAATAAACGGTTGATTATTTTATATATATTTTTTTACAAAACTAAAGTGTCACTTGATCTAACAGTCTGCTTGATAGTAAGTGGCTATTGCGGAAAATGAACATCTTCAATCACTTAAAACTAACAAGAAGACTACAGATAGGTTGACACCTCTGTGGAGTAAAATGGAATAGTTCACAGCCTGTAATTATACTTGGTCCTTATACACTTCAGACTGGATTACTGCAGTACATGCAATAATGTTTGGTAACAGAAATAGGTAAGAATATGGAACCCAACCAGACGGACTCCTGGGATGGAAAGAATCCTACCTCCCCGTACTGATGGAAAAACTCCTTTACCTTTTAAGGGTGCGTTGGGGTCCATTTAAGTCCACAAACTACATACTGTTACGCGCCAAAGTCGACGGCACTAGCGCCATCTAGTGTCGAACCAAAGAACTAAACTTCTTGAAGTCGAAACACGAACTCTCGGTACCTTGCGCGTGTTTACTTGAATATTCTGGATATTTCGCTGCTAATTTATATAAATAGGCGCTGCAAGATGCGACACTGAGATAAGAGTTCTACAGCTATGCCATAATGGTCGTTCAAGAGTCCATCTGGGAGTTAAACGAACTTTACTGAGGGTTCGAGAACAGTTTTACTGGGTCCATTATCGTGACGATGTCGAGGATTGGTGTCGTACATGTACAAGTTGTGCGGCTGTGAGGGAACCTCAAACACGGAGTAGAGGAGCATCGAAATTGTACAATGTTTGTGCACCACGGGATAGGACATCCCTTGACATTGCGGAGCCGTTACAGAAAGACGCAAAGAGGACTCCTAAGATCGTCCATGTGGATCGCTTGGCGCGATATTATACGTTCGATAATGCTCGGGACGAGCATGTCTTAGGAGGGGGCAGTGTTACGCGCCAAAGTCGACGGCACTTGCGCCATCTAGTGTCGAACCAAAGAACTAAACTTCTTGAAGTCGAAACACGAACTCTCGGTACCTTGCGCGTGTTTACTTGAAAATTCTGAATATTTCGCTGCTAATTTATATAAATAGGCGCTGCAAGATGCGATCGAGGAAGTATTGGATTCGGCGAGACAAGCGAAGCTTCGGAGCGGAATAAAGTGAATCAGTGTGATTAATTATTAGTGTTTTTAACTTTAATTAATGTAAAGTGAATTAAAGTGTTAATTTAGGTAATTCTATCGGCAATTTTTATTGTCACGAACCTCAAGCTCGTAACATTACTTATGCTACAAAGTAGCACTGAACGAACTGCCATAATCGAGTAATAATTAAGTTATAATTACATAGTGTCTCAAATTTTAATAATACAAATTTTAATAATGTTTTTTTTTGTATTTATTCACTAAATTTATCACTGAGATCACACATTTATACATTTTTATATTAACATTTTAAGGAATACTGAACGAGATTTTTCGTAATATCCCGAACACAGCCCATATGAGTAATATCCTATCTTAGTTAAACTTTTACAATAATAGTTAATGTTTATTTATATAATTCATAAACATCCTAACATTAAAGATGAAGTTATCATTAATAGAATAGTATGAATTTAAAACAATGAAGTGGCATATCAAATATTTTGATCGGTAAAATTCTTTGTAACATATATTGGTACGTACTGCAGTGCCGGAACACAGTATGCGAATATTTCATTAGTTTTTCATCGAACCTTTTCGGAAAGTGGAAAATCATGTATGGCCGAAGGGTTATCTAAAATTTCACAGTCATAAATATCACTTTTATGTTTAGTTACATTTGTTCTATTTTATTACTACGTAACAAAGTACACAAAAATAAATATCTTACTTTTATTGCAATTGATGCTCAAATAGAAGGATTATATAAAAGGAACGTTGAAATCTGTTCAGACAAAGTTGATTGTTAAGTTTAAGTTTACTAAGATAAGCAAGAAAAACTGAGACGAAATAAAGATAAACTTATTATAAAGGAGTAAAACAAGTGAAAAGAAATAAATTACCTTTTAACATACTTTAAGCCAAATGACTACATATTTAACTGGTGATAAGCGACGATGTAATCTATTATGACAAATTGCACTTTCTAAGCAAATTAAAAGCCTTTATGTGAAAAGCTGTTAAAACTTTACATGTTTTATTCCGTTAAAAATGTTATCGTAAAGTTAGGTGGTAGAACTTAAACCTTGCTCTTACGGGTTATTTTCTGAATGTGCGAGAATATCATGGTTCAGACAACCTAAACAGAAAGACAGATACAAACTTCGGAATGACAGCAATATACAAGTTGTTATATTTAGGTTCCAATTACAATTTTGTAAAGAAATTTAAGGAGAAAAACGAGCACAAAATACACCTGTTAGTAAGTGGATCATGTGGCCAATAGACTTAAACATATACCCTCAATTAAGAATCAACATGCGTTGTGGCCGGAAAGGGTTCCCGTTTATCTTCGAGAGGAAATCTCCTGGACTGGAACCCCTACCACATGTCGTCCTATGAAGAGACTCCTACCGGCAAAAAGGTGTTATAGGAAAATGAAACAGGAGTAGCATTTTTCTATTTAAAACTCTAAATAATAAATAATTGCAGTAAACAACCCATAACCTGGCTAGCGTGGCAAATATAGCAAACATCTACTTATGTGACAATCTTTGGGGTATATGTATGCTATTTTCAGTTATAGATATTTGATAAGTTGTAATGATTAAAAATATATATGATGACCTGAAAAAAAAAATAAAAATATTTACTATTTGTTTCCGCCTTAGTTGTATTATTATTACTACCATCCATCTTCTACAGCATATTGAAAGTCCACTTCTGTACACAGGTGTAACCATAAATGCCATATAAGGGAGATTATAACTTGTCATACTTGCCACGTTTGGCATACGGGTTAGTAACCGCTAGTTTTATTTTGTAGTTGTTATAAGAAAGATACTGCTGTATGCATCCCGTCTCCAGGTATGTTCCCCGCTGTCACCTCTTACTACACCTACGATTCAATGTGGGGTATAGAGGATATTCTTACACCGCCACTACACGGTGGTTACATAATTACTGAAATAGTTGATTGTAATATTTATATCTATTTAAGGAAACTTATGGGAAAAGATTTTTATGAGCTTTTTTATTTTATCTTTCATAAATATCATAGATTACTTGAATAATCACATATCATACCAGCTAAGTTAGAATTTTTCATAAAAAACACTAACATCTTCTATACGCTACAAGCTGTCCATCTTGTTTTAAAACTTTACTTTAGAACTTTAATCTTGACTAACGTAATTGCTAAAGTTGGAATACAAAACCGTGTTCGCGGAATGTGCAATTTAGTGTCGGACATTTTGTAATTGATGTAGAGTTATTGCCTTTGTTGTTTTAAACTATTATAACCCTCGTTTCAAACAAACACAATGTTAGAAACGCGGGTGTATCGATTTAGTTATATCGATTTAGTTAGTGGTGTCAAGTTATAAATGATGATTATAAAAATTTGGCTTTAAGTAACTTGTAAATTGTTGATTATCATGGGAGTATAAATTGATTCTTGGAAACTGTTTTTAAATGATTTCTTAAAGTTAAGTTAACTTCTGCTTTTTAAGAACACTTTCTACCACACTAGGACTTTCTCCTGTATCTTGGCGACAGTTTACAAACTTAAATTCCACAAGGACAAACATCCAGACCCGTAACAATTATTTGTAGGCCATACAAATGCTTGTTCCGTGCGGGATTCGAACAAGCGGCACCAAGCGCAGCCACTCATTACTAAGCCACTGTGTCATGGAGCCGTCAATAATATAGCCTATATTTTCCACGGCTAGGCACGTGTCTATTTTCATGTCTCAGAAGGTTTACAACGCAATGAAATGTTCGCCGCACGGCCCCGTTAATTGTCTATTTTTTTTTTAATTTACCTCACATGCGGATTTCTCAAGAGGTTTTCCTTAGCCGCAGAGCACATAGTAAACCAACACATACAATTTGCAGTTAACCATTTAATTGACGGCTTTATAGCGTACTGTTAATTCTATAGTGAGCATTTAGCCTCCTAGCAAGCACGGCCAATAGTTGGTTGTATAAATCTACGTTAATAATATAAACAATTTAAAATTGTCTTCATAGTAAGCCTGATGCAATCAACATAGTATGAACGTGGATCTTTTCCACTGATTTCGTCAAAATATAGATGTTAAATAGGCACATTATTGTTTTTTATTCCCCAGTTGATCGGCCGTTGTCTATCATAATATGAAGAACAAATTTATATAATAAATTTTACATAAATGCCATTTATCGCGCATTAGTATAAGTTTTAAATACAAAAACTAAACCAAATTCAAATAATAAGAAAATAAAAAATGGCAAATAAGCTTTTCATCTTTGCCCCAAGGGTGGCAATGCACCTGTGTCCTTCTTTCTTTGAAGTAAGTTGCCGGTATCATTGCGATGCTCAAGCAAGTAGAATGTCACCTCGTTTTTTACTCATATTCTTTTACTAAAATTATCATAATTGATAGATGCAGGAATTACTTTGCAGAAATCCCGATGAGGATGTGGAGGAAATGTATGAGGATATTTCCAAAGCCATGCGTTCCTCCAAAACCCACTACACGGTGTTGATGGGATACTTCAACGCAAAACTAGGCACAAGAGAAAGCGGTGAGCTGAAGGTAGGGAAATTTGGAGTAAGGCAATGAAACCGAAGAAGCCAGCAGCTGACCGACTTTATGGTGAAAGAGGGACTGTTTATGATGAACTCTTTCTTCCAGAACTGGCCCCACAGGAAGTGGACCTGGTCGAGACCCGACGGTTCGACAAAAAATGAGATTGACTTCATTATGACGACCAGACGCCAACTGTTCAGTGATGTCTCAGTGATCGCAAGAGTGAAAACTGGCAGCGATCACCGAATGGTTAGAGGCACACTGAACCTAAACGTTAAGTTGGAGAGGTCTCGTCTAGTGAAGTCAACGCTTCGTCCCCCTCGTGCTCTAATCCAGAATCCCGAAACCTTTCAGTTCGTGTTACATAACCGCTTTCAGTGCCTAGAAGAATGCAATGTAGTGGACGATATGAATGACAAGCTCGTGGAAACTGTCCATGCGGTCGGAGCTAAGTTCTGCAAGACCCGCCGCAGAAGAACACAAAAACTCTACGATCACACTCTTAATCTCATGGCTGTTAGACGGGAGATGAGGCTGCAATCGTCAACAGATTTGACAGCATACAGGCAACTGAACAGACAGATCTCCAAATGCATGCGGCGAGACTTACGCAACTTTAATACTGCTCGTATTAAAGAAGCATTCGAGCGGAACCACGGCTCCAAAGTCTTTGCCAAAGATCTGTCTGCCAGTAAGAGCCAACTGTCAAAGCTGGAGACTGAGTGTGGCAGCATCGTTTCCGGGACACCTGAGATTCTGAGTGAGATAGAGAGGTTCTATGGGCAGCTGTACACATCATCGTTGGAGCCACACGCAAGTGTGTGTAACAATCCAAGAGCAAGTCTTATCCGACACTATTCCGATGATATCCCGGACGTCAGTCTGAGCGATATTAGAATGGCTCTCCACCACCTTAAAAACGGCAAGGCCCCGGGCGAGGATGGAATTACAGCGGAGCTTCTGAAAGCGGGTGGAACACCGGTACTTGAAGTCCTTCAGAAGCTCTTCAATTCCGTCCTCCATGGTGGCACTACTCCGGAGGCTTGGAGCAGAAGCGCGGGGGTCTCGTTCTTTAAGAAAGGCGACAACGCTCTCTTGAAGAACTACAGACCGATTTTCCTTCTGAGCCGCGTCTACATGCTATTTTCGAGAGTCATTACGAATCGTCTCGAACGCAGATTCGACGACTTCCAGCCTCCCGAACAAGCCGGTTTCCGAAAAGGCTTCAGTACCATAGACCACATACATACCCTGCGGCAGATTGTACAGAAGACCGAAGAGTACAATCTGCCACTTTGCCTGGCATATGTGGACTATGAGAAAGCCTTTGATTCCATCGAAATTTGGGCGGTGCTACAGTCCCTTCAGCGATGCCAAGTTGACTGTCGGTATATCGAAGTGCTTAAGTGTTTGTACAGTAGGGCTACGATGGCTATCCGAGTATAGAACCAGAGTTCAAAACCTATCCAACTGCAGAGAGGTGTAAGACAGGGTGAAGTTATATCCCCAAAACTCTTCACCGCTGCGTTGGAAGACGTTTTCAAGCTACTGGACTGGAAAGGATACGGTATTAACATCAATGGCGAGTACATCACTCACCTTCGATTTGCCGACGATATAGTCCTTATGGCAGAATCGCTGGAGGACCACAGCACTATGCTCAATGACCTCAATGGTATCTCCCAACGGACAGGTCTTAAGATGAACATGGTTTAATGTCCATGTCACACCTATGCCGGTAGTTGTTGGGAGCACCATTCTCGAAGTTGTTGACGAGTACGTTTACCTGGGACAAATAGTGCGACTAGGTAAGTCCAACTTCGACCGAGAGGTCAATCGACGGATTCAACTCGGCTGGGCAGCGTTCGGGGAAATTACGACACATCTTCTCGTCAGGTATACCTCAATCTCTGAAAACTAAATTGTATAACCAGTGCGTGTTGCCAGTGATAACTTACGGATCTGAGACGTGGTCCTTCACTGCTGGCCGTATGAGGTCGCTCAAGGTCGCTTAGCGGGCTATGGAGAGGGCTATGCTTGGAGTTTCTCTGCGTGATAGACTCAGAAATGAGGATATCCGCAGTAAAACCAGAGTGACCGACATAGCGCAACGGATTAGTAAGCTGAAGTGGCAATGGGCCGGCCATATAGCTCGAAGAACCGATAACCGATGGGGAAGAAAGTTTCTTGAGTGGCAGCCTCGTACCGGTAGGCGTAGTGTAGGGCGACCCCCCACTAGATGGAGTGACGACCTGGTAAGACATGCAGGAATTCGATGGATGCTCTCATTACTAATCCACTGTGTCATGGAGCCGTCAATAATATGGCCTATATTTTCCACGGCTAGGCACGTGTCTTCTTTCATGTCTGAGAAGGTTTTAGAACACAATGAAATGTCCGCCGCATGGCCCCGTTAATTGTCAATTTTTTTTTAATTTACCTCACATGCGAATTTCTTAAGATCTTTTCCTTACCCGCAGAGCACATAGTAAACCAACACATACAATTTGCAGTTAACCATTTAATTGACGGCTTTTAAGCGTACTGTTAATTCTACTGTGAGCATTTAGCCTCCGAGCAAGCACGGCCAATAGTTGATTGTATAAATCTACGTTAATAATATAAACAATTTAAAATTGTCTTCATAGTAAGCCTGATGCAATCAACTTAGTATGAACGTGGATCTTTTCCACTGTGGCGTAGTTTCGTCATAATATAGATGTTAAATAGGCGCATTATTTTTTTTATTCCCCAGTTGATCGTCCGTCGTCTATCATAATATGAAGAACAATTTTACATAATAAAATTTACATAAATGCCATTTATCGCGCATTAGTATAAGTTTTAAATACAAAAACTATACCAAATTCAAATAATAAGAAAATAAAAAATGGCAGATAAGCTTTTTATCTTTGCCCCAAGGGTGCACCTGTGTCCTTCTTTCTTTGAAGTAAGTTGCCGGTATCATTGCGATGCTCAAGCAAGTAGAATGTCACCTCGTTTTTTACTCATATTCTTTTACTAAAACTATCATAATTGATAGATGCAGGCGTTATTTTGCGGATATCTATTATATATTAATGAAGATATTAATAGTTTATACATATATAGTGTATGTATTATGTTTATAACATTTTTGCAAAGCATCTATTAATATATTTATTAAAACTATCATATTTTAGATTATTGTTCATAAGGTTTCGTCGGGTGAGATATCCGCTAGCCTATATCATTCCGTGGGCGTCGTAAAAGGCGGCAGAGGGAAACAAACCAGGAGATGGGCTGCAGCGTCTTCATAATAACGATTAAAAATAAAATGACTGCAGTTGTCAACCCGCTTGCCAATATCCCCCCTATGAGGCAATCTATGTGGAATGCCTATGTTCTGCAGTGGACTTTATAAAACGGTGACATTAAATCAATAATTAATTAAACTTATTACATTAAAGTGGTTACTAAAAACTTTTATTCAATAAGCTGAAGTTATCTATGGGCGGCAGCCTTCGCTTCTAATCAGTTAGATTCCGAGGTCATTTATCATTCCGATTTCTGCCGTTAATAGCAGTGCTTGTGTTGCTGTGTTCTAGTCTGAAGGGTAAAGAGAACCAGTAATTAATTACAGGTTGTGTTGAATTCCATCTTAGTCCACAAAAGTGATATCATATCTACAGCCTCACTAGTATAAAGTTGGCAGCAGGTGTCCATGGATTGCGATTATTTACCTTCAAGTGGGCTGTAGGTTTGTTTGCAAATTCAGTTTCATATAAAAAATTCTATTTATATATTAAATAAGCAAAAATAATCCGATTAGTTAAGTCCAACTTCGACCGAGAGGTTAATCGACGGATTCAACTCGGCTAGACAACTTTTGGGAGATTACGACACATATTCTCGTCGGATATATCTGGTGATATATGGTCCGTCAGCCACCGCAGAGTCTACATCACTTGAGTATGCTTCGTGTAGAAGCAAAACACGTGTCGTATTATCCTCGATGGTGTGTCTTTCCTGGTATAGTGGTGTTGGGAGTAGTGGTGCTGGGATTGGTGGTGACGGGATTAGTGCACGCAATTGAGGCAGGGCGTGAGGTGCTCCTCAAACTAGGTGTGACACATAATTTTATTTTATTGAGCGGATGTGTGCGAATTAATTCTTAACAACTTTATAATGGATTTACGCAAAGTAACGTCTGATTCTATTATTTAAACAAGATGGTATAAATATATTACCAGTGCATGTCGCCGGTAATGACATATGGATCTGAGACGTTGTTCTTCACTGCTGGCCGTATTAGAAAACTCAAGATCTCAATCAAGACAATCAAGCTCAGCGATCTACCGAAGAGGGCTATGCTCAGTGTTTCTCTGTGTGGTATACTGAAAAACGATGATATCCGCAGTGGAAGCAGATTAACTGACATAGCCTAACGAATTAGTCATTTAAAGTGGCAACGTACCATATTATTTAAAGAACTGACAACTGGTGGGAAAGAAAGGTTTGAGTTGCGGACTCGTACCGGTAGGCAAAGTGTAGGGCAGGACATTACTAGATGATACATATCTAAGACATGTGGGAATTCGATGAATGCAGGTGACTCAGGATCGAGCTTTGTGGTATTCCTTGTGGGAGACCTATGTTCAGCATTGGATTTGTGAAGAGTTGTAATGACGATGATGATGATGATGTAAAGAAACAACCTTCATACGTCTTAATGTTGGGAACAGTCCGAAACGGCTTTTAGGTAAATCGGTCCGCCGCGCTGCCCTAATACGTACTGGTCCCTTCACATGATTAAAACGTAAATATTTTTTTAATTACTGAGATATGCAGTTTACCTCATCTTAATATCTTTCACCATAGAGTTAAGTATAGTGGCAATTCTTACTGATGCCGGCATTAAAATTGATTTAATTCGCGCATAAAATTAGAGCGAGCGTTGTTTCCCTTAGCTAACATGGCTTCTATTTTCTATGGAATATACGTAAAAGTTAAGTCAAAATATCTGTGTTGCGTATTTTCTGTTACAGGTAAAGTCTATAATGAATACTCACGGAGCTCTCCGGGACGTTGATGAATCTAAACATTTATTTTGCTAAGTCAAATTACGTTCACGTACGTTGATGTCGACTTGTTAGATACAGTGATTTATTGGGTAATTTAATAGTAGCTAATGAAGTATAAACTCTGCAAATGGTATTATTATTAATGAAAAATGGAAAAACTACTTTTATGTTAGCTGATTTAATATTTATACATGAATTAAGACAAGATATACACAAAATATAAGTTAAGTAATAGTCAAACTTGGGCCATAATTTATTGGCGAGTAATTAATTTTGAAACAAAGATGAAAAAGCCTTGATCACTTGCTATGGCAACAGTTTTAATTTAAATTTTAAATTAAATTGAACACAAAATAGTTAATTGCACAAATATTATAGAAAAAGAGTTTTAAGTAAATTTTATTAAAAGAAGAAAAAAATAATTAATTTATTTGAACAGGCATATTTTGTCTTTAAGAAAAAATAAACAGAGATGAGGGCTATATAACAACAATAAAGTAAAAATTGTATTAAACCTTATCCTCGATAAAAAAATCAAAATGCAGGTGTGTTGTCACCCCTGAGAACTAAGATGGAATATATCGTTAAAACTTTTACGTAGTAGAGCTATACTACAAGAGTATAGTTGTAGCACGAACGGGTCAACTCGAATGGAGAAGGACCACGCTCTCACAGAATACCAACGTTAAATAGCAGCTCAACGTTGCTTTGTTTTGTATGATGAATGTAAAGAACTGGAGACACCTTTTGTTGGAAACGATGCATTCCATTTTAGTCCTTACTCATTTTATTCGTAAACGAGGATATATATAGGTGTTTATGGGCCACAGTATCCACATACCACCAGATGGACTGTGTGCTTGCTTGTCACCTTTTTTTATAAAAAAATACTCTTAAATTAACAAGGCAAAGATAACTCATTTGAAATGAAAAAGCAATATTCTGGATTAAATACAGAAATATTAAATATTAAAAAGATAGAAATTGTGCAATTGGATCACCAGTTTCCTTTCTGATCAGAGCATCAAGGTCGTAGTAGTGCTGCGTTTCTTTATTCTGATTAGTAGACAGTGTATTCCATGATTACAAGCCTATAAACGATGATGTTTCGCAAGGCTGCATACTATCACCAACGCTGTTTCTTCTGCATATTGTAACGCTTCCCCCCTCTCATAATAATAATAAATATATTGTATATAATACATTTACCCTTTTTCAATAAAATTATATATTTGCGACCAGGATAAATAAGATATGTTTTGATCTTTCTAAATGATCTTTCTAAAGGTTTAATAATAGGCCGTTTGTAATATTTTGGCGTGATCGTCTTAGTTAGGACCCTTATTTACGTTGTGTTTGTTAAGTAACTTAGTTCTTTTAGGTGTCTTTTGGAAGAATGAATATTCACTAGAGCAACTGAAAGCTGTTGGTAGTGCCTTATAAGCTAAGTGAACCCCGTTCACGAAGACAGGGCTCGAGAAAGGTTAAGAACTTAAAACGTCCCTATTCCACTTGTATCAGGTTTACATTATTAATTTATTATTATTTATCCCTTCCCGCTCGGAAAAGGCTCAAAATATATTTATACAAAATACCCGATACAAGAGCTTCGCTCTCCTACATTTATTTAAAAAATGTAGGGGAGGCACACGGCCGCGCACGGTGAGCGCCAACCATTTTGATGCACTCCCCCCGAAGGGAACGCTAATTCGGGAACTGGACCGTAGTCCACAGCAAAATAACTGGCGAACCAGTAAAAGAGGCTTGGCCCCTTGTTAGTGCGTAAGCACAAACATCGACCGAAGTCGCGCATGTCAATGCGTGTAAATGCCAAACAGAATACGAACGAATCCAGCCACAGTGAATGTACGTCACACGGTTTAGGCAAATAGGCACATTGGCCGTAAACCCTCCGTGAGTGCCACCACCTGCCAGACCACCGCTCCTGCAGACGTGATGTAAGTGTATGGCATCACCACCAATTGCATGATCAGCACGGCTACTAGCCGCAGAGCGTGTCATGTGTCTACCGCTCACCTCAAGGAAATGGGTCCCACGTTGTGCGGCTTTCGGCCGCAGCCTTGAGGCCATGAGGCCTTGAGGCTATGGGAAATGCCTATGTTGAGCAGTGGAAATTGACATGAAACAACAATTTGTAGGACATAAGCATATTTATTTCGTTCGAGAATCTTTAATACTTAATCAAAACTTAGCCACTATTTAACATCTTTCGTTTTTAATCGTTTCTAAAGATATTATCATTTCCAATTGATAAATTAAACACAAGATTAAATATCAATTCTATTTTGATTTTCAAAAGGTATATTTCTTGCAGGTGTTTTCAAGATATTTATTTGAGGACCATCAGTACCGGATGCATGATACTCGTCAACTTTTCTTCAAGAAAGGTGACAACACTCGATTGAAGAACCACAATAAATACTAACAAAAAATCCTATTGTAATTTATTCAATAAAATATTAAAACAGAGAAGTGATGTACAGACAAAGGGGGAAAGGGCTCCACGAAATAAAATTTTGGACATTTTGCGCTCCAAAGAGAATCCGTTACAATATAGAAGCTAGACGGAAACAATACCGGATATTAGTGTAAACACCGTTGTCCATGAAACCAGTGGTTTGGTTTCACTTATAGAACGTAAATTCAATGAAAAATAATAACATTTTTTTTAGTAAAATTTAAATTTTTCCTTAATTCTTCAATTTTTGCCTGTCCTAAACCAGGGTGAAAGTGTGAAGGAAAAGTTACATTACAGGTTATGGGCACCTATTGTGTTTTTATGTTGACAGATTCATCATATCTGATCTTTACAGTGATTACGTCACTCGGGCGCATAGGGTATTAATGAATTTACGGACGATGTCAGACAGAACCTTTTTAAATTTTATGAATGAAAATGGCGTTTTTTTAAATTCTTATAATTAAGTTCTCTTAGTGAAACCAAACCAATGGTTTAAAGGATAACGATGTTTACACTAACACCCTGTATAATATAGAAGCTCATAATAACAAAAGAAGAAACTACCAGAAGGAGCTCTTGAGAAATAGTGAATTAATAGTAAAATCCCTCAATCTAACATCCACCCAGCTATAAAATTAAAATATAATATGTGTGTTCTTATTTCTTTCCTGATCTACCAGTGCAGTGGTAGTCAAGCCCACCACAGATATTAGGGTGAACCTGTATAAATACCAGTATAATATAGTATAAAAAAGTAAAAAAGTTAAGTTACAGCCTCTATACTTCCCACTGCTGATCACAGGCCTCCCCTCATTTCTGAGAGGGTTTCAGGGCAAGGAAGTGTCCGCCGCGCTGCCCCAATGCATGTTGGCGAACTTCACATGTCTTCGAAATATTTTTTCTTATTCCTCAGACATGCAGGTTTCCTCACGATGTTTTCCTTCACCGCCGAGCACGTGGTAAATCAGCACTTAAAACTGCAATTAACAATTTCATTGGTGCCGGCGGGGATCGAACCCGGGTTACTCGCGTTCTGTTATATTTACAGCGAGCGCTAACCATCTGAGCTACCACGGCACGGCGATAATATAGTATAAGATATTTTAATTTATTTTATGATGTACAGTAGTTGTCACGTCAGTAAAAATTTACCGCATCTTCATATTATGTGTGCAATGTAGTAAAAGTAAAAAGAGGAAAATTACAAAAAATCGCGTTAGCGAAATCAGAGTTTTAAATATGAGATACAAATCTAAATTATGTAGCT